>ML778224.1:1353696-1369201 GCA_009831015.1 Picea engelmannii
CCTCATCCCTAGATTTTAGGGAAAACTGCTAATTTTAGATCAAGACTCAACTCCCGGTTCTTGATTTTCTCGATTTATTCTTGATTTTCTTGATTTATTCATGATTTATTCCAAATCCCCCATGCAAAAACTCATCTATTATTGGGGAATGCGCACCTTCTCTTTGAGTGAGATATTTATTCCTTAATTAATGATTTTTTCCTTTACTATTATTAGTAACTACTATTTCGGGTCAGTTAAGTGAGTTGGAACTGCTTCTCTTGTCAGTTAAGTGAGATTAAGTGAGATAATGTGGATCACTTGAATCTTGTGGACATTAATGAGTGTGTGACATGTATCTTTAGTGGTATAGGTCGAACTATGTGGTCTCCCTTAGCTTATGACACCTATTTTAGCTATTTCTAGCTTTTTTGACTATAATTTCTATGTTGGAAATTCTATATAATCACCTCCTCTCTTCTTTTTGAGGATGGTTGCTCATGTATATTCATTTTTTATTAATAAAATTCTCTTATTTATGGAGCAAAAACTTTCTCTCATCTCTTGAATATCAACAAATTGTTTGTGTTCAATTTAACTAGAATTCTAGATCTATCGGGGTTTCTGCAGGAGTTCTACAAAACTTATACCAAATAAATGTTCTTTCTAGACCAATTAACGAGTGTGAAAGGAACAATTTCACTCATAAATCTTTTCATATTTATGGATTTTGAAAAGATCTTAACTATGGACTCTGAGGGGGTTCCTTTTTCGTAAGTAATCTCTAAGGCCCGAAAAAAAGATAAACCAAAATCGAGGAGAATGTTCCTTTTTCGAAAATTTAGTCCCTTAGGCCCCAAAAAGGGTTAAACTTACACCCGAGAATACTCTCCTAGAGAACCGAAGTTCCTAAGGCATACCTTTATTCGTAAAATTAGTCGTTCGGACTGAAAAATGGGTAAACTACCGCCGAAAAAATGTGCCTTCAAATTTGAATTTGGTGAGCATGAAGGGAAACAAGATCACTCGACAATATTTTCATTTTTAGAGAGTCTGAAAAGGGATTAAAGAAGACTCCATGGGGGATTATTTTCTCAAGTAATCCATACGAGAACGAAAAGAATAAATAAAGTCTCATTGGATGTTGTTGTCAAAATTTAAGCGAGCTTGAAAGACAACAAACCATGCTCATTAGGGAGTCCCGTGGGTAAGGCCAATAATGATGACTAGAAAGAAGAATGAGGCTTGAATACATAATCATGGTGGGACTAACAAGGACTCTCATGCCTATGGATAAAAATCGCAACATGGACACCAAAATGCAGGGAAGGATCTACCTAGGGAACCCATGTAGAGGTAGGCTCTACCACCTAATTATGATACTTCTAAGGCAGCTGGGAGGGTTTCGTGTCACACTTCGTTGGGATCAATCCTATGGAAAAGTGGAAAATTCAACAATAGGTAGAATGCGGGGAGTGAAAACCTAACCTATATGAAAAAGTTGAAAAAATGAATTTTACCATGGGATGATATAGGTATAACCCATCTCAATAAAAACACTAAACTGAAAGGACAAGTTCATCAGAATGACCCAAAGATAACTCAAAAGAGAAATCAAGTAGCTACCAAGTCAAAATTGGGGTAAACGGGGACCAAATTAGGGAAAAAAGGGCCAAAAAAGTCTATAAATAGAGGTGGACAACTCATTTTTACCATTGTAATTCGGAAAATAACAAAAAGGTAAAAAAAACCCCTTCCTCAACACACCAATTCAAGGAGCTACGGTGGACGAAAAACCCTCACACTTGGACCAAGTAAGTATAAATCAACCTCTCCTTTATTTTAGTTCATTTATTTTAGTTTAATTTTATGTTTTGGAGGCACACACCCTTGTTAAAGGGACACGTCTTCATGTACGTGGGCTATCCACTCTTAGCCCACGTATGTACGTAGGAAGAGTAATACCTAGCCCATGTACATACATGACTATCTTAAAGAAAACCTGTGTACGGCCTCTTTAAAGTTCGAAAAAGAAACAACTAAATAATAAAACCTCTCCAATTTGTGTTTGATAGGATGTATGTTCACTGGAGAGAAAGGGAACATGAGGAGCTTGATGTTTTGGTTGAGGAGTATCCCAAGGCCATTGATATGCTAAAACAATGTGGCTTGTGGAAATTATTCCAGTGTCCGTTCATGAGGGCACAACCGAGGTTTCTCAATGCTTTCCTAGAGTATTGACACATTGATGCTGAGGAATTTATGGTAGAGGGTCAATCATTGACCCCAATCATAGAGGACATTTACTTCTTGACCGAGCTCTCTAGGAGAGGGGAATCGGTCAATCTGAGGACATTTCCTCTAGGGCCTTATAACATTGAGGATTACATCGGGATGTACTGTGAGGCTGGTACCAAGAAATTAGGTTCTTAGGTACCGATTCACAATATTACTAGCCTCCACCTTCACATCATATTATTCATGATTGGGTGGATCACAAGATCCGCAACACTCCATTAGGCCTATCGTGCACAGAGGCATTGTGCAGTTCAATGTTTAGAGGCTACCTTATTTGACTGGAGTACTACCATGCTGACATGCATGAAGAAACAAATTACAGACTATCGTAGGTGGATAAAAAAGAACTTCAGGTTTGGCACAGTTTATCTTCTTTCTTCTTCTTCGAGAGTGCATAGTATTAGCCTGGGGGAGACAATATGGGGACATATAGCCTCCTTTCCGACATTGTGCAGGTGGGAAATTTTTCTGCCTAGACATGGTGGAGGAAGAACCGAGGAGGCATTTGATGAAAAATTATTTGACTAGTGGGTCCATAAGATTCCAATCATAGAGGACTATCCCTATGCAGGGATTAGTTTCCCAAGAGATCCTGACATGCTCATGCCCCCTGGAGAGGAGCGTAAAGAGATATTTAATACTTTTTAAAGTTATCAAAATTTTAAATTTTTATATATTATCCTTTTTATGTGCATGTCAAAGTCCTAACTTAAAGATCTGTTATATACAGACGTGGGACCGATTCGACCAACATACTTCAATAGGACCAAACATCATCCTCGACCATAGGCTGGACCAACAGGAGTAGGAGGACCAACAACTGTAGGAGGAACACCAACTGGAGGGGCTAAGAGAGTGCTACAACGAGTAGAAAGAAACCTCACGACTCTCACTCGTGCAGTACCCACAACAGAGATTTTGGATCTTCCCTCGACTATGCAGTGACATGTAGTGGGGGTGCTCGGGTCTTGGGTCTAGCTATTCCGACGTCTTGTGAATGTCGTGGTTCATTACAATAGGGCCAATAGGCCCAAACCTTAGATAGTGTTGGACCACTTATGTGCCGAGGGAACTTTTTATACTATGTATTTGAGGGCTTAAGCCCAACAATGTATACCGATTATTTTTGAGGCTTTAATTCCTACTTTGTACTCGTGACACTATTTTTTGGATATATATATATAGATGCAGGAGAACCACTCCACCTCAGTACGTGCTACCCGGTTGACACGCATGGTGCGCATTCAAGGAAGGGAGAGGCGCCACCCTCTCATTTTGCCTTCAAAAATCTAAGGCATGATCAAAACAAATTAATGCCGATAGGTTGGAAGAGCCAAGTTGTGCCTTCACACAAGCTGGAGATAAGGTCTTCATTAAGTGGTTGACGATAGGAGGGATCTGCATCCGATTTGGAGCAGATTTCCATCATTGTAATTTTCGCATTAGACAGGTGTTTTGAATGGTGATTTGAAACCACTAGCTTAGCTTGGAGGGAAGCTCGTCGAGCCCCTCTTGTATAAACTCTTGTATTGTTTCCAATAGATAGGGAAAAGAGAGAGAGAAAAAAAAAACAAGCAAGGAGGAGAAATGCATAGGAGATAGGGAGAGAAACACAAAGAGCTGAGACTCATTTGTAGCTCGAACTCCCATATTGTAATGAACATTCTTCCATTAATAGAAAATGACAATTTTTCCTATTATCAATTTCTGTGTAATGGATATTTTGTGGTGAATGTCATTTGTGTGCATTTGAATTGTAGATGAATGTTATAAATAGTCTGCAGAGATAGAGATACAATTTTCTATCTGTGAGTGTGTCATATTAAGTCTGGTTCTCTAGGCTAAGTGTAAGGAGTGAGTGACAGAGTGTGGAAAATCTATGAGTCGACGCAAATAGTGCGTGTCTAAACTCAATGGAGTCAGAAGAGAAACTGTCAGGAAGGCACACCAGGATCATTCACAGACTTGGGAGGAAATTTCAAGGTGGTTGGATACCCAGGAAAGAAGGACTGTGTAGGGGGAAGTACAATTTAGAGTTACTGAACACTCTGAAACACTTTTCCAGGAGGGAATAGAGAAATTATGAGAGCGTACAAGAGAAACAGAGTTGTAAGTGTTGGAATCCTTAAGAGAACCCCAGGGTTGCTGAACACTCTAAGGAAGGAAGGCTTTGCAAGAGTGCATTGACAAAGGAAAGGAGATGCCTTAAAATTCTCAGGTAGGCTAAGGGAGAAGCCGTCGAAAATCTTAGTCGAGCACAAGGATTTCACCAAGGAGACTATAAGTCCATCTTACAAGCTTAGGAGGGAGAGAGAGAAACTACTAGGAGGGCACGTGAAAGTTCACTGAAGAACATAGAGGAACGGGGAACCTTGAAGGTTTTCAAGCCGAGAAAAGTCACAGAAGAGCTTGTGTAGAACTTTGCAAGGAGTGTAGAAGAAGTTCGAGAATATCATAAGTATCGAAATGGAAAAGTGTGCTAAGTGTGCAAAGGAGTCGAGGAGTTGCTGAAGTCCCGAAGACCGTAAAATCGTTTGCCATCCAGGTAGACAGGTGGAAGGATACCTGAGAGTTTGAGGATTCAGACTTCAGAAGAGTTGCAAGGAGAACAATTCAAACTTTGCGAAGGGTGAAGTGTGGAGTGATTATGGACCATTGGATCCAGGGTGACGCATGGTGACGATCCACGTATTTCGGAGGAAGTCGATCTAGAGGAAAAGAAAATGAGAGGAGCACCCAAAGAGCTAGGAGCTGAACCAATCTTGGCCGTCCATTGAGATAAGACACGTGGTGAGAATTCAACACTTTTCTGATTCGTAAATTGGGAAGGATAGAGTTGAGAAAGGAGAGGACTCGCGAAGCTAAAACTCATGATTTGATCCCAGCTGTCGATCGCGAGGAGAACATGGACCATAGATTTGGTCTTGAAGGATTCGTCGATTCAGGAATCAGGAAAAGGGGAGTAATCAACTTGAGAAATATCTAAAGCATGGAGTTGTGAAGGGAGATTGCCCATATTAATAGTCCATGGTCACATCAAGGGGGAGACTAGCATAGAGAGATAGCGTCTGTTGGCATTAAGATTTGAAGAGCGCTAAGGAGAGGGTCCGCGGTTGCCACATAACCTGTGCCGAAAAGGTAGAAGGGCCTGTGACAAGTTAAAATGTTTCCCATTAGGAGCTCGACGAACCATTCAGTTCGATGACTGGAATGATCCTAGATCGAGAGGTCGAGAAACCCTTTGGAGGGAAGGGGGTCTGCGCCATATATATAAATATTTTCTTTCTTATGGATGACATTTTTATTAATGTATTTACATGTATATGTGTGTGTTTTACTTTTACATGTGAGCAACATGCCAATCTAATACTTGATTAGTTAATGTATCAATTAGTTGGTAAGATCTCCTAGGAACATGAATATAAGTAATATAATCAAAATATCGTTCTAAGAGACGTACCCTAAGGAATCATCGGTGAAGAGTGGGATCGTAAATGCGGTAAAACCCATTTAACTGGGATAAGACCAATTGAACATCTAAATAAACATGGAGGCAAGAAATACCATGTGACAAGGAATCATGTAGTAATTCTATCACTGCACTGTACTCGACAACATTATTGGTTGCTTCTCCTAAGAAAATACTTCCAGAAGATAACAACTGGCCACCGGGTGTAAAAATCACCCAAGCTGTGGAAGAAAGCCTCTGAGTGTGTCAGATAGTGTCGTCCGTGAACCCAACATAGAATTCAGATTCACTTGACATATGCCATAGTAAAAAAGAAAACATAAATGACTACATGTCCACAAAACAAAAAATAACAAAAATTCTAAAAATAATATACATATATACAAGATGTCACGCTCAGGCGACTGAAATAAGTGTAATACTTCTTAAGGTAGAGCCCATTTCTAGGCTCCGCTAAGGCATTACCTTCAAAATCAACTAGATGGTAAGTACCCTTCTCTAAGACTTGCTTCAGAATGAAAGGTCCGAACCCCATGGGTTTGAACTTTCCTTCCCCCAAGAGATCTTTGGCTTGGTCATAGAATAGGACAATATCACCTTCGGAGAAAATTTGAGGGTGGAAGGACCGATCATATTGACACTTGACCCATTGTTTATGAGCCTCGTTAGCCAAGGCTACATCCTAACATTGCTCATCCAGCTGCTCGAGATATAAAATACGTTCCTCAAGTAGTGTAGTGTCGGGAAGTAGTTCCACTACCAACTTCAGAGAAGGGATTTGAAATTCAATAGGCAAGACCGCCTCCAACCCGTAAACGAGTTGAAAAGGTGAAAACATGGTAGCAGTATTTACAGAAGTTTGATAATCCAAAGCAATGAATATAACATGAAATGCTAATTACACTTGGCTGAATTAATCATTCGCTGAAGAATAGTATTGAGAGACTTATTCATAGCTTCTACTTGACCATTCTCCTGTGGGTAATATGGTGACAAATGTTTCTTTTTAAACCCAAGCTTTAATGTTAATTCAAACATCATTTTGTTCTGAAAGTGACTGCCATGGTCAATGACAATCTCCTTCGGGATACCAAATCTAGCTACTATCTGATTGAAAACGAAAATAACAACAATTTCCCTGTGATTGTTAAATGTTGGCATAGCTTAGACCCACTTTGTAAAGTAGTCTAATGCTATGATGATATAGAAATTCCCCATGGAAGAAGCCAGGTGACATGTAGTGAAATCAATTCCCCACTTGGTGAAGAGGCCGACAGAAATAACCGGGAACATAAGAGGTGGGTATGCCCGCATATTTCGATAGAAAATCTTGCACAGGTGACACTTCTTGACCACCTCAACATGATATTTGATTAGCAAGGGACAAAATTATCTTACACGAAGAATATTTTGGGATGTTTCCAACCCAGACAGATGACCGCCACATGCTCCGGTGTGAAAATCGTTCAACACAAGCTCTTCTTCTTCGTGATTAAGACATCGTCGAAGAATGCAATTCACCCCTCGACGATATAAAGTGTCATCGAGGATGAAATATTTCCTTTTTTGGTGTCATATTCGTCGATGCTCATCATGAGAAGTAGAAGCGGGGAACTTCAAAGTCTGAAGATACACAAGTATATCTCCATACCAGGGGTTCGAACATGCGATCAAAAAAATATCTTCATTAATTGACGACTCTTTGGGCGAAGTATCACCATTTTCGACTTGAAGTTTCGAGATTAATTCTGCAATTACCAAGGAATTTTTAGATTTTGCTGAAATGAAATCCAAGTCAAACTCTTGTAGGATAACTATCCATCGAATGATTTTTCCATTGATGATCCATCGTGTTAACACATACTGAAAGGGGTTGATGATGGCAACTACGGTGGTCTTGTGAAGTAATATATAGGGACATAACTGTTGGAAAATGTGAAAAACTGCCAAAGCAAGTTTCTCAACATGTGAGTAGTTGAGTTCCAATACAAATAGGCCTCAGCTAAGATAATAGATAATGTGCTCTTCGAGCGCATCATCTTCTTGGACCAAGACCATGCCGATTGTAGACTTTGCAGCAACCAAATACAACAAGAAATCCTTGTCATAATCAAGAGGACTCAGCAGAGGGGCAGACATCAGAGTGCATTTAAACACATCAAAAGAGTGCTGAGATTCTTGGTCCCAACATAATCGAAATCCCTTTTTTAAGAGACGCATGAACCCTTTCGTAATCTTGACATAATTAGCAACAAAACACTGAAGAAAATTTTCTTTCCCCTGTAGGATCTGAAGCTGTGGGATTGTGCGTGGGGGAGGAAATTGGACTATTGCCTCAACCTTTAGAGGATCGACCGTGATCCCTTTTGTTGAAACTATGAAACCTAATAAACGACTTGATTTCACACAAAAACTACACTTGTTTGGATTCAAGTGAATCCGATAGTAGTGACACTTATCAAATATTAGTTGTAAATGGGCAGGATGGTTGAATCTCTTGCGAGAAAATGATGCCATATCATCCAGGTGTTGGCGTTGGAAGTCACTCCTGGATTGCAGTAGGAGCAGAGCCCGACGCCCATCAGTCTATGTCACGATTTTGTTTTAAATGGGGTGATCGGATGTGAGTGAACTCAAAACAATATCATTTAACTCAGAAAACTAGGCCAGAAATGCACAAGGAAGTGAGGGCCATAACTAACTTCAGTCAGGAATTTGAGTTAAAGAGAGAGTAGAGGGAATACTAGGGAGAAAAGAGGGGAGACTGCTCTAGGCATCAAGCCTTCCAGCAACTCGGGAAATAAAAATGAGACACTAAAATGTGCCTAAATGACACAGTGATAACTGCACACTAATCAAACCTATCATACTATGCAGCCACGACCATTCGGCTAGATCCTCCAATTCCGAATCATTCAGTGTAAGATGAAAAAGACAACGTGGGTGACTGCGTAAGACTGGTGCAGATATTGCAGTGACCAACCATACGTCATCCTACAATGTGCGACCCTCGGCTGGATCCTCCAATGCCGAGTGTTTTAAACAACTAACAAACAAAATAAAAAGGAAAGAGAAGGTGACTTCCATTAATTTGATAGTCTCAAATCAAAATACATAACCAGAGATTCCTCAAAAACTTTACAGTCAGGAGCTAAGCTCAACCATCGATACTTTCAAAAATTCAAAAAAAACTGAGTACATATACTCAAAAAAAATCACCCAACAGAGGCGTTCTCGGACCTCCAAGGCATGGCGTCCCTTCAGTCAAACTTGGACGAAAATCCTTCGTCAGATGCCGTCTTAACTCAGCATGGCTCTTGCAGGGGGGACCTGCACATAAGGGTACCATGGGATGATTTCTCCAGGCCTCCCATACCTTCCATTTATGGCTCGAGATGAGGTTTCATCTACCTGCTTGATTTTCATTTACTGCTTCCCCAGGGAGTGGCCGAGACGATATGCTCAGGAGAAGACCACGATCCTTCTCTCTATGGCTCGAAGGCTGGCCTCCCTTTCTTTTGGCACTGCCACCAATGTAACCCAGTTCCATGACCATGGGCCCACACCCAGAGGTGCCTTCGGCATCTCACGTTTCGTGGATGGGAGGAGGCTGCTCCTTGTGCTTCAATGTTACGAAAGGCGAGGTGGCGACATAGCCCAATCGTGCACCACATGTCTCTCCTTGATCAGATGATCCATAACACTTTTGATGAGATTATGGGCCTGGGTCCTGGACGCCTTCGGCACTTCACGTCTCACAGCTGGGAGGAGGCTGGTCCTCATTCTTCAAAGTCGCGATGCGCGAAGAGGCGATAGAGCCTAATCATGGACCATGTGTCCCTCTGGATGGACGGTCCTGATCATCTCAGCAATATTGTGGGCCCAAATCCCAGACGCCTTCGACACTTCACGTCTCATGGCTAGGAGGAGGCTGTTCCTTGTTCTTTAAAGTCGTGATAGGTGAAGTGGTGATAGAGCCTAATCGCGTGCCACGTACCCCTCCTTGATCGGACGGCCTGGATCATTTCAGCGAGACTGTGGGCGCGGGTCCTGGACGCCTTCGACACTTCACGTCTCGCGGCTGGGAGGAGGCTGGTCCTTGTTCTTCAAAGTCATGATAGGCGAAGTGGCGATAAAGCCTAATTGCGTGCCATGTACCCCTCCTTGATCGGACGACCTGGATCATTTCGACGAGACTATGGGCCCAGGTCCTGGACGCCTTCGACACTTCACGTCTTGCGGATGAGAGGAGGCTGGTCCTTGTTCTTCAAAGTCGTGATAGGTGAAGTGGCGATACAACCTAATCGCATGCCACATACCCCTCCTTGATCGGACGACCTAGATCATTTCGACGAGATTGTGGGCCCAGGTCCTGGACGCCTTCAGCACTTTGCGTCTCATGACTGGGAGGAGGTTGGTCCTCATTTTTCAAAGTTGCGATGCATGAAGAGATGATAGAGCGTAATCGTGCACCACACATCCCTCTGGATGGACAGTCTTGATCATCTCGGAAATATTGTGGGCCCAAATCTCGGACGCCTTCGATACTTTGCGTCTCGTGGATGGGAGGGAGCTGATCCTTGCTCTTCAAAGTCACGATGCGTGAAGAGGTGATAGAGCCTAATCGCACACCACGTGTCCCTCTCATGCGCTAAAACTCATGCAACTCTGTGGCTCTGGCTTACCCGATGACTGACGATATGCTCCATCGATCGATCCTCACCATTGAATCCTAGATCGCCCATCTGCTAACACTTAAGTCTGAAATAAACTTCTTCTGTGTGCTGTGCTTGGAACTCATGCCTGCAGCCTTTGAATAAAATGAATTTGATGGGTTCTTTAGCCCCATTTCTTCACATTTACGCCACAGGCTCGAATCTTGGAGAGAAAATGCCCCCTTGCAAGAATTTGCGCTAACATTAGGCTCCATGGGGGATAGAATTGTCCCTGCGATGCTCTAAGAACTCATTTGCAGCTTCAGTGCCTTGCTATTGGGCTATGGAGTCATTTACTAAGACGAAAAATAAAAATAAACAAAGAACCAAAAGGACAATATTTACAAACAAAGGAGCCGTCTAAGGCTCAAACAAAACATTTCTTCAGAAAATGCCCATTTACTAGGCTGTTGAAAGCCTCTTCACCTTCCAAATCCTGCAACCTATACGTGTTATTTGAGAAAACCTTAGAGATTTTGAAGGGCTCGATCCATAGGGTGTCAAACTTATTGTGTTTGCCCTTATCCTGTCTGGGTGCATCCTACTTAAGCACCAAATCCCCAATTTCAAACTCCTTCTTCTTGACTTTCCTATCAAAGGCCTGTTTGACCTTCTGCTGATGACTATGAGTTGTGTCCATCACCTATTCCCTGATCTGTTGTACTTCCACCATCTGATGAATCCTTCTGACCATATGATCCGGCTCTCCTTCATAATCTTTAAAGAACTTCGCTACAGGTAAGGCGAGCTGAGTGGGAAAAACCACCTCTGTTCCGTAGACCAGCTGAAAAGGTGAGGTGCCTAGGGACTTCTTCGTTGTTACTCGATCGACCCATAGGGAGAATTTGAGCTTTGAATCCCAAGCCCTCTTATTGTCTTCCAATAATATTTTAATGAGCTTGATTAGGATTTTATTAGAAGATTCTGCCAATCCATTTCCTTGAGGATAATAGAGGGTGGAGTGAATTAGCGAGATCTGGAACTGCTCACAGAACTTAATCAGAGGCTCATATTTGAACGAAGCAGCATTATCAGTGACAATCCTATTGGGACAGCCAAAGCTGACTATGATATCCTCCAGGAAGATGATAATTACTTTGTGTGATGCACTTCTGGTGGGGGCAGCTTCTACCCACTTGGTGAAATAGTCTGTTGTAGTCAGGATCCATCTATGTTGGCCACTTGAGGGAGGATGGATTTCCCCGATGAAGTCCATCCCCCACTGCCGAAAAGGTGCTGAAGCCACTACAGGCTTCAGTGGCAGTGCTCTAAGCTGCTTCTTTCCTGAGAACTTTTGGCATTTGATGCAGGCTCTGATTTCTCTGTACACATCAGCGAATAAAGTGGGCCAGTAATACCCAACCCTGAGGATTTTGTGAGTTGTGGTCTTCCAGAAATGATGCCCCCCACAAAGGCCACTATGGAAATCAAACATAACATTCTAGGATTCTTGTGGATTCAGGCACCTTAAAAATACCTCTAGAGGGTCTTTCTAGTACAAGGCTCGGTCAATGAGGCAATATCTGACCGCCTTGAGCTTTAAATCTCTCACCTTACTCTTTCCCATTCCATCAAGAGGCTTCAAATCTTGCAGAAAATACAAGATATGTCTATACCAGGTGCATCCTGCTAGCGATAAGTCACCCTGAGAACCTTTGTTGGACAACTCAACTTGCTGATTTTCTGAACAAGCATTGATGAAGCTGATCCCCAAGGCTTTGCAATTGGATTTAGCCAGCAACTTGGCTAAACCCTGCCCCTTTATCAACTTGGTGGGATTAATCTCCAGATCAAACTCCAGGATTTTGGCAATCCATTTACCTCTTCTCCCATCTATGTCAGGCTGTATAAGGATGTCCTTCACAGAGGCTGAAGGAATGTATGGAGTCACTTTTGAGTGCAAGACATAGACTTTGAAATCTTTGAGAGATTTCACCAAGGCATAGGCCTGCTTCTCCATGATCTCGTACATGATTTCTACATCTCTTAATGCTTTACTGAATAAGGCAATGGGTTTCTCTCTCCCTTCCTCATTTTTCTGCAATAAGACCGCTACTATTGTATCAAAAGAAGCGAAAGAAAAAACTAGGAAGTCTTTGGAATAGTCAGGACTGATTAGCACAGGTGCCTCAGTCAATGCTCTTTTTATTTGGATAAAATATTCCCCAGGTTCAACAGTCCATTTTACTTCTTTTCCTTTCCTGAGCATGGCTGTGATGTGTTTCACCATCTCAGCAAAATTTTAGACGAACCTCCTCAGAAAGTTAATCTTCCCTAAAAAATACTGAACTTCCTTCCTAGACCGGGGAAGTGACAGGGTCTGAATTGCCTCTACCTTGCTGGGATCAATCCTTACTCCTTCTGTTGATACTATATGACCTAACAATTTCCCCTCCTTCATGGAAAACAAGGATTTTTTGGGGTTTAAGGATAGGCCAAACCTCCGACACTTCAAGAACACTTTTCTTAGGTGACAGCAGTGCTCTTTGTCAGACCTAGAGAATACTGTGATGTCATCCAGATAGATCATCACAAACTGATCTTTTTCCCCAATGAAGGCTATATCCATGGCTCGCTAAAATGTTTCTCCTGCATTCATCAATCCAAAGGGAATTTTGGCATACATGAATGTGCCCCAAGGAGTGGTGAAGGTCGTTTTTTCTCTGTCCTCAGGCATGACTGATATCTGGTTTTAACCAGAAAAACCATCGATCATGGATATCCTAGATGCACCAGTTACCCTCTACAATATGTGTTCCATGTTGGGCAGGGGGTAATTGTCCTTTCTTGAGCTTCTGTTCAGATTACCGAAGTCGACGCAAAACCTGATCTCACCACTTTTCTTCCTTACTGGGACCAAATTGGCCACCCATTCAGAATATCTCAAGGGGACAATGATTTGGGCATCTAACAACTTCTTCACTTCTTTTTCCATGACAGGCAGCAACGTGGGATTTATCTGTCTTAGCTTCTGCTTAAATGGCCTAGCCTCTTCCTTCAGTGGGATCTTGTGTTCAATGACGGATGTGTCATATGTCTTGAGGTCTTCATAGGTCCATGCAAACACATCAACAAATTCTCTTAATAACTCGGTATATTCGGCACTTTGTCCTTTGGTTAAACTGCTCGACAACTTGACAAACTTAGGCTCCTCTTGTGTGCTAATGTTGCACTCAGCTGTGTCATCATCTTCATCTAAAACCCTACCCTTTACTACCACATCATTCCCATCGAACAATCTTTCTAAAGGGAATAGTCCCCTCGAAATGTGATTGCTAGGCAGCTGAATTATCTGGTGATTAACAATTTCATTTAAAAACACCTCAGGGTAATGGTCACCTTCAAGGTCAGGATCCTGATCAATGTGCAACGCGAAAAATTCATCAACAGATTGGAGAAATTTTTCGATTTCAAGATCATCATCGAATACCTTCCAATGCTTGACATTGTCTGGTATAGAGGGCCTATATTTTATCTCAACATCATATTTGACCATAGACAATAGAGGGATCTTGAACCGCTAGCTGAAACAACTAAAGAATCAACCACAACATTACCCTCCCTTGGGACAAAAGAAATGTTGAAAGCTGAGAATAAATTATCAATCAGGTCCCATACCTCGTTCCTGTAACTTCTGAGCCGAGGATGCTTGGCCTGATAGACATTCCTGACTTGTTGGATTACCAATTCTGCATCTCCAAACACTTCCATCTCCCTTATTCCCATTTCTTTTGCGGCCCTCATACCCAGAACAAGAGCTTCATACTCTTCCACATTGTTGGTGGTTTCAAATTCCATCTTGTATGACAGGGATATGGTCTCTTGAGAAGGCGACATGAAAACCACTTTAGCGCCAGCGCCTTTGCTAGAAGAAGCTCCGTCAATTTTTTTTTTCCAAATGGAGGTGTTTGGAGGAAGTGTCCCATGATCAAATAAGGGTTTCTTTCTGATTTGGAAAGGGGCTTCAGGAGCATTGGTGATTTGCAATAAACTAGACCCCAAATCAATGTCCAGTGCAAAGATGGGATGATTGGTGGGGTTTGCTTCATCACTGACAATATAGGCTAGCTGGGCTTCTCTGTAAAACATCTTGTGTTCCCCTCCAAAGACTGGAATAGTAGCATATGTGAGATCCATCTGTAATGTTCCTCCAATCTTTTTAATCCAAGATCTTGACAACAACATGCCAAACTTGGGAGGAACGTCGTCCACTACAATGTCCATGACCACACTCTTCATTGGCAGCTGAAACAGAGAGACCGCCAAGTCTTTGATGAATCCAAGACATTGCACCCTCCTTGAATCAAAAGAGTACAAATCATGATAAGCCTTTGTCACTTCCAATCCCAATTATTCCATGACTATTTTGGGCATAAGGTTATGGGAAGCCCCTGAATCCATGAGGCAGTTATGCAACACTTTATCATGTATGTTCAGGGATGTGTAGAAAGGAGGGGATGAATCTCCTCTATCTTCTACCATGGGACCTAGGACGATTGCTGTCTTTTCATCTTGGAGATTTATTGAGTCTGTGGAAGGCTGGGGGGGCTCAGATTGTAGTAGCTTGGAGAGGGACCTTTTGAAATCTTCATTTTTCACTAGTTTGGATAGGGGCACAGGAATTCTAATCTTCTGAATCTCATTCTCAAAACTAAAGGAGGAGAGAGACTTAGGAGCTTCCCTTACCTCGGAGACAGGTTCCTTGGCTGCTGGCGAAGCATTCTGAGTTTTCTTTTCTTTAGTAGTGGTTGCTGCAACTTTATTAGGCCCTTCCGCTAAGAGGGACTATTCCTGACTATCAAAATTCCCTTCTTTCTTTTTTGAACTGAGATGGTATCTGTTAGGAGTGTTGCTGGTCTTTTCCCCTTTACTCAACTTGTTGATTTGAGTGTTGATAAGGGATTCTTCATATGCAGATTGAGTCAAATGAGGAAACAAGTAAGTTTCCTCGATGCAGTGGATCTCAAGTGTTATAACCCTAAATTGCACCACACATGCTTACCTGGCATCAGGCCAACTCATTGCCCTTCATTGCCAAAGCCAT
>ML778224.1:1375842-1409510 GCA_009831015.1 Picea engelmannii
TCCCGAAACACATGAATCTCATCTTCATTATCTGATTTATGTTTTATTTCTAACCCCCTATTAGATCAGTAGCATGCATATATGTTCTTGTCTTGTTTGCAGGAAAGCTTTGTGGAAGGAGCAGCAGTAGCAAGGAGACAACAACTCAACGGATGATCTACTTCGACCTTCGGAAAACAAGGTTAGTTCATTCTTCCTATGCTTGTCTGAGAAAAGGGGTTGAGATTTTGGGTAGAAGGTAAAAGGTTAAATCTGAAGGGTCATGATCTGCATATAGGCTTAGAACCCTAGCTTATTAGTCCGTAGGGTAAAATACCCAACAACATCAAGGTCAAGTTCATCCACCTCCTCCCCTTCTTCATGAGCAACTAGGCTATTTTGGAGAGGGGTCTGAATCCTCTGATCATCCCTGTCTCTGCTTTTTTTTTCCTTTGGCAAAGTCTGTGGCATATTGTTACCAGGCCTCCTGAAACCTCTGTTATTAATATTCTGGGGGTTTTTGTACGTGGGCTTCCCCTCTAACTCCCACTTCTCCATCCTAGCCGAAAGGTATTTCAGTACTTTAGCTACCTCATCCGTCTGAAGGGGAAGGGGAGAGGAATGGGACGGGGAGGTCTCTGTTCTTCTCCTGGATACGTCTCTATCGACCTTATTTCTGAGTCGGCCAATAGCCAATATGTTAGACTCTACTTCCATGGCTGCATACTTCATGTGAGCCAGAGTGGTGGCTCTGCTTTCCCTCAGCAGGAGGCAGAAATCAGGATCAAAAGTGCTGGCATAAGTGATCTTTGCATAGGCTTCGGAGGGCTTTATCTCGGTGGGGATATTATTGTACATTTTATTAAATCTTTTGTAGAAGTCAGAGATAGACTCTCCTTCCTTTCTCTTCAAATACCCAAACTCAGTCATGTAATACATGAAGTCCTTTTTGTCTCCCCATTGTCTCAAAAATGCACTATCCAAAGCCTCAATCCCATCAATAGATCCAGGAGGTAGGGCCCTAAACCATTTTCTAGCCTTGCCTTCAAGACTATGGATGAAAATCCTCATCCATACATCTGCATGCATGATAACATGATCATCTGTAAAACTGTAGAAGGCTTCTAGGTGTTCTTCTGCAGTTATGTCACCCTCGCTTGTAAACTTGGGCAGCTGCTTGAGGTAACCATCTGCTGGGAGGGCATTGAGAGGCTGAGGTAACACAAGGGGAGCATACCTAGCGGCTATAATAGCCTCCATTCTAGTCATAGGGGGATTTGCTCCTGCCATAGGGATATTAGGTGGAGGAGAACTCAGAGGGGAAGGGGCTTGAAAAGGGGATACTGGGAATGATATTCCAGGAAACAATGGGGGATTTAGGGAGAAGGCTAACGGGCTTGAGTCAGCAGATGCTTCTCTCTATGCAGAAGTGGCAACAGTAACAAGAGGAGGAGTGGCAAAACTAGGAGTGGGGAAGTCTGCTGTGGTTCTGGGTCCATGCCAAGGTACAACTTCAGGGGAAAGGGGAGTGACAAGGATTTATCCCTCCAATCCTAGACCGGGAGGGGAAAACGCAACAGGAACACTCCCGAAATTCAGGAAACAAGAAACTTCAGAAAAAAGTCTGCTAGGAAGCTGAGGAGAAGAAAATGGAGTTTCTACAAAAGGATATGGTGTATTACTTGGTTCAACGGTGGAAGTTTCTCCTTCAGAGGCCTTTCCTTTTCTGAAAATCACCTCCGAATCAACTACAGGTGTAGCTAGAGGCAGCTATGGATGGGACCGCGTGTGTCTGCCTATGGAAGCCACAACTAAAACAACAGGTTCGCTCCAGTGGAGTCATCACAATGGAGTCACTAGGTGCATAGTAGAAATCTTCAAAGGCTCTGATGCCTGATGCACCTTCAGAATCAGAGGCTCAATGTCATTCAATCTTGGGGAAAATTTTCAATTTCGTCCCCGGTAACGGCGCCAGAAATGTTGGCGTTGGAAGTCACTCATGGATTGCAGCAGGAGCAGAGCCCGACACCCATCATTTTATGTCACGATTTTTTTTTAAATGGGGTGATCGGATGTGATTGAACTCATAACAATATCATTTAACTCAGAAAACTAGGCCAGAAATGCACAGGGAAGTGAGGGCCATAACTAACTTTAGTCAGGAATTTGAGTTAAAGAGAGAGTAGAGGGAAGACTAGGGAGAAAAGAGGGGAGACTTCTCTGGTCATCAGGCCTTCTAGCAACTTGGGAAAGAAAAACAAGACACTAAAATGTGCCTAAATGACATAGTGATAACTGCACACTGATCAAACCTATCATACTATGCAACCACGACCATTCAGCTGAATCCTCCAATTCTGAATCATTCAGTGTAAGATGAAAAAGACAATGTGGGAGACTGCTTAAGACTGGTGTAGAGATTGCAGTGACCAACCATACGTCATCCTACAATGTGCGACCCTCGGCTGGATCCTCCAATGCCGAGTGTTTTAAACAACTAACAAACAAAATAAAAAGGAAAGAGAAGCTGAATTCCATTAATTTGACAGTCTCAAATAAAAATACATAACCAGATCTTCCTCATAAACTTTACAGTCGGGAGCTAAGCTCAACCATCTATACTTTCAAAAATACAAAAAAACTGAGTACATATACTCAGAAAAATTCGCCCAACAGAGGCATGCTTGGACCTCCAAGGCGTGGCGTCCCTTCAGTCAAACTTGGATGGAAATCCTTCGTCAGATGCCATCTTAACTTAGCATGGCTCTTGCAGGGGGGACCTGCACACAAGGGTACCATGGGATGATTTCTCCAGGCCTCCCATACCTTCCATTTATGGCTCGAGTTGAGGTTTCATCTACCTGCTCGATTTTCATTTGCTGCTTCCCTAGGGAGTGGCTGAGACGATATGCTCAGGAGAAGACCGCGAGCCTTCTCTCTACGGCTCGGAGGCTGGCCTCCCTTTCTTCCGGCACTGACACCAATGTAACCCAGTGCCATGACCGTGGGCCCGCACCCAGAGGCGCCTTCAACATCTCGTGTTTCATGGATGGGAGGAGGTTGCTTCTTGTGCTTCAAAGTTACGAAAGGCGAGGTGGTGACATAGCCCAATCGTGCACCATGTGTCTCTCCTTGATCAGACGACCCAGAACACTTTCGGCGAGATTGTGGGCCTGGGTCCTGAATGCCTTTGTCACTTCACGTCTCATGGATGGGAGGAGGCTGGTCCTCGTTCTTCAAAGTCACGTTGAGCGAAGAGGTGATATAGCCTAATCATGCGCCATGCATCCCTCTGGATGGATGATCCTGATCATCTCGGCAATATTGTGGGCCCAAATCCCAGATGCCTTCGACACTTTGCGTCTCACGGCTGGGAGGAGGCTGGTCCTTGTTCTTCAAAGTCGTGATAGGTGAAGTGGTGATAGAGCCTAATCGCGTGCCACATACCCCTCCTTGATCTAATGAACTGGATCATTTCGGCGAGACTGTGGGCCTGGGTCCTAGATGTCTTCGGCACTTTGCGTCTCGTGGCTAGGAGGAGGCTGGTCCTTGTTCTTCAAAGTCATGATAGAGCCTAATCGCATGCCATGTACCCCTCCTTGATCGGACGGCCTGGATCATTTCGGTGAGACTGTGGGCCCAGGTCCTAGATGCCTTCGGCACTTCGTGTCTCGCGGCTGGGAGGTGGCTAGTCCTTGTTCTTCAAAGTCACGATAGGCGAAGTGGCGATAGAGCCTAATCGTGTGCCATGTACCCCTCCTTGATTGGATGACCTGGATCATTTCGGCGAGACTGTGGGCCCGGGTCCTGGACGCCTTCGTCACTTCATGTCTTGCGGCTGGAAGGAGGCTGGTCCTCGTTCTTCAAAGTCGCAATGCGTGAAGAGGCAATAGAGCCTAATCGTGCACCACGCTTCCCTCTGGATGGATGGTCCTGATCATATCGAAAATATTGTGGGCCCAAATCTCGGATGCCTTCGACACTTCATGTCTTGTGGATGGGAGGGAGCTGATCCTTGCTCTTCAAAGTCGTGATGCACGAAGAGGCAATAGAGCCTAATCGCGCACCATGTGTCCATATCATGTGCTAAAACTCATGCAACTCCATGGCTCTGGCTTACCCGATGACTGACGATCTGCTCCATCGATTGATCCTCGCCGTTGAATCCCTGATCACCCATCTGCTAACACTTAAGTCCGAAATAGACTTCTTCTGTGTGCTGCGCTTGGCGTTCATGCCCGCGGCCTTTGAATAAAATGCATTTGATGGGTTCGTTAGCCCCATTTCTTCGCATTTATGCCACGGGCTTGAATCTTGGAGAGAAAATGCCCCCTTGTAAGAATTTTCACTAACACCAGGTACGCCTCGACTATGTGTTTGAGGTCGTGAAAATAAAACGACATGGCTTGCTGAAAAGTAGCTCTAGCATTCTTCAGGCCGAAAGGCATTTTAAGATACGCAAAAGTACTGCAAGGACAAATAAAATCCATTTTATGTTGGTCCTCTAGCTTGATTTGAATTTGATTATACCTGGAAAATAAGTCTATGAAATAAAATACCTCGCAACTTGCACATTCATCGACGATCTGGTCAATAAACGGGTTTGGAAAATTGTCTTTCGGGCAAGATTTGTTCAAGTCACAAAATTCCATACATATGCAGATCATGCCTTTCTTCTTGTTGACAAGAATAGGGTTCGATACTCATTCCTTCAATTGCACAGGGTAGATGAAACCAACTTTGAGGAGTTTCTCTACTTCATCTTTTATTGCCTTTGATTTGCAAGGATTGACTGTGCAAAGATTTTGTCAGACTGGTTTTACATTAGGATAAGTTGTGATTTCATGTTCAACAATTCGTGGGTTGATGCCTATCATCTCCTCATAAGACCAAGAAAAAACATTGTGAAATTATTTAAACAATTCAGTGTATATTTGAATCTCTTTGGGAGAGTGATTTTCTTCGACGAAGACATTTTCCAAGACGCCAGGGGTTTTGGAGATTTTGATAGGAATCGTCTCAACAATACTTTCCATGTTACCCTTAGGGTATATTTTGTGCATAGCCATAGGGTTAATAGGACAAGGTCTATCTCCATTCATGGTCATAACAAACTCTCTTGCCTCTATTTTCCTGAGCTCATGTAAGAAGTAAGATCTATGATGAAGATCATGCCAAGGTTTTCTTGACCTAGTGATTGCCTCTAGGATTTCCTTGTTAGAGGGAAAGAATAAGTCTAAAATGTCTTGAGCGACGAGAGAGTATTGAGCCCAAATAAGCTTGAGAATAGGATCTAGCTCCTGTGGGGGAGCTGGATTAGGGTTTCCTGAGGCTTGCTGGACAATGACGTATGCAACCTCAACCATGGATAAGGGCATGGCCATGCCAAGGTGCCCTACCCCTTTCATCGAAGCTGATGGGGAAGGTAAATTCCATAGGTCATGAAAGTAGCTTGTTTTAAAAGATGAAACTTGAAAAATCGTAGCCTTCGACTGGTTGGGGATGAACGAAATAAACCTTACATCAATGGAAGGCGACGGATAATAAAATGTTCCCATTAAGGAAGAAAACAATCCGACACCTAAGTTGACAGTGCCTGGCTGTGGGTTTTCAATCATTGGGACCATGGATGCCCCCGATGAAGGGTCAGGATGGGATAAAGACAACTGGTCAATGGTTATAATTCGACCCTCATGCGGAAAGCATAATACCCAAAAAACTGTGGCTACTGTTGGGCCCTTCGTTTTTGGATTTGAAGCTGCACAAGAAGGACTACACTCCCAGTTTTAGTTTAGCACGAATTGCGCAAGATAAAGAAGAAGTTGGACAATGGAGCGAGGAAAAGTAACATAAATTGATTGTGGAAAAGGACAATTCAACACCACCAAGGCAAAAGAAGTTACAATAGAACAAGAAATCTTGCAAGCCCAAAGCCAGAAGATCCCAATAAGCTTAGATATATGATATGTATACGATTGTAAAATGGTTATGCGGTTCTCTCTCTCAGCTCTAGGTTCTTGTTCTTGATAGGTTGAGTTTTTCTATTTTTAAGCAAATGCTGTACATGTAGTCTATATTTTGGTTCTGGGTAAATAGAGCTCTGCGACATGAGTCCAGAGTCAGAAGTCTGTAACAAAGTACCAAGCTGTATCTCTGAGATTGTATTCGATGAGTTCCGAAGATAATATATGAAAAAGGACCCGAAATTTTGAAATATTATGTGTCATACTGTGTTTATGATTATGCCTTGTATCTTTACAATAATTCTTTATGTTTGATAATCTCAATATGATGTCTTTGTGTATGAATGATTTTCTCAAATTAAGTATATTCAGTTCTTGTATGCATGAGTTTAGATATGATCTGTAATTGGTCTATTTTGCGCAACATCATGGTGAATCTTAAAGGTTTTGTGAACCCACCCAAGTATTATCCTTGCCCTTCCCTATCCTTCTGTCTTGGTTGTGCTTCAGGTGAGACTTCTTCTCTTCGGAGGAGATGAAAATTCCAGTGCTCTAGACTACACGGTACCTTTTGTTGGTAACCTGAGAAGGACCCTAGTATGATCAATTCCGCACCAAAAAAATGGTTTCGTTGCTGGGACCTACGTTAAAAGGGAACCTATAGGGAGAATGATTCCATGGATTCAAATATATAATATTCACCAATGGTGGGAGACAAATTGTGATGCATTCATATGGAAAGAAGTGGAGCTGAGAGGAAAATATGTGAAAGATACATGGGAGGTAGTCTTTTACTCAGAAAGATCGAGCAACCAGTACGAGATATTCTTTGTTAATTGCTCAGAATAACTTTTCCACTGGATAGATAGGGTCCAAGAAGCTCCATAATTCCAATAAAGAGGCAAGAAGACTTGTACTCAGGATACAAAAAATATTACAACACTTCATTGGCTGGATTGTCCAGTCACACATGCAATTGATTTCTGGGTCAATACCACATTAGAAGGATACATTATTGAGTTTGTGGCTGAGAATCACCAATATTTTTCAAGAGCATAAGCGTATTTCAAGATAGATGCAAGAGGAAGACTGTTGAGAGAAATCTCCCTATGGATTAAGGTTTTCTTGATGGAAGAGGGGATGCTGACTATGTCCCTAACTGAGATGGTAGCGTAAAAACCCTCGCTTGGGGTAGGGTGAGTTTGGAGTGGAGTCATGGCCTGAGAGAGGGGATAGGGTTCTTTGAAAAATGGGGGAAATAACAAGAAATGGAATCAAGAGATGAGCGAGCCTTGAAAAGAGCTTCCATAGTTGAGAAGTGGTGGCACGGTAAGATAAAGAAAGCAGAAAAATAGTCCGAGAAGTTGTGGAAATAAGTTAGACTAGGAGAATTAGAGGACATAAAGATGGAAGAGTTGCGGAAGATGAGAAGACATGACAGACTGGCCAATCAAATATTAAGTGAGAGAGAAGCGCAGAGAGAAAGAAGTCCCCCAGAGGGTGGACAAGAAAGAGAAGGTGTAGAAGAAAAGGAGAAGGAATCAGACATGAATCTTGAAGAAGAAAGGGAAGATTCAGCCTCGATGCCAGGAAATATCGGGAATCTGGCTGAAGAGACTACTCCAGAGGAAGGGAACAAGACCCCCCAAATCAAAGAAACACACCCCAAAGCCAATGGAGCCAACCCCGAATCACACATACCCCAAGTGTCTTCTATACAAGTGGTAAACTCAATATTACCTTCGTATGCTAATTCTATTCTAGTATAGCTAGTTAGGTAGTCAAAACCGGGAAGTTCGAGTACATGGAGAATATTGGGATCCCATGGTAGGTCACAACCAGGACCGTTAGGTTTTATTTTGATAGGATCAGCAAGATCAACAATGGCTGGTAACGCGGGAGGTTCAATTTCTCGATACCCAAAATTATAGGGTAAAGGAGACGAAGATGTTGAGCAACATTGGTTCTTGTGTGAAGAAATATTGAAGTCTAGAGGGACTCCAAATGTGAATAAATTGGTTGAGTTCCAGACTACCTTGAGAGGCCATGCTCTCAAATGGGACATATAGGTTATTGAGCTAGGAGTGCCAAGAATGCAAGGTCAAGTGTTCACAGTTGACCAGGTATGGACAAGGTTCATAGCGGAGTTTAAGCTACTTCAGTCACAATAACAATCTCTGTCTGAGTTACACGAGATTCAACAAAGGGAAGGTGAATCATCCTGAGAATATAGCCAGAAGTTTAAAGATGCTATAGGGAGGTTAGTGCATCTAATTCATGAGGAACATCAAAGAGAATGGTATGTTCAAGGATTGCTACCTCTGACATAGATTCTATTAACGCAACAATGGATAGCCACTTTGACAGATGCCTTGGAACAATCAATGAAGATTGAAGCCATGGAAAGATATTCGGGGAGCCTGAAGGTGAACAGATCCCCAACAGATGGAAATTTGGTGCAATTACAAGGACAAATATCAGTGCTTACAGAAAAGATTCAAGAATTGATGATACCCAGACCAGGATGACCACAGGTGTGATGTACCAGATGTTACATAGAAGGACATCTGGTGAATGAATGTCCACGATTGAGGGGAATAGGACCTCCTCAAAACTCGATGGGACCCTCACCAGGATGCACAAGAGGAGCTGTGCAAGTATCTGCAAATTTACTATTCCATAACCCCACCCCATATCATGCTTTCCTAGGTAGCCAAGCAACACCAACAATTGAGTATTGCAAGATTTTCTGAATCCATGGGCATGGGCCGAGACATTGGACCATTATTCAGAAGTATTCAACAATACCAAATACTGTACATTGTGAGTTTTGCGCATTTATCACACATACTACCAATCATTGTAGAGCGTTGGATGCACTTGCAGATAGGTTGGATTGAACAACATTCAGGGTGAATGAAACCCCTCAGGGACTGAGAAGAGGTCGAGGAGGTGGAGCCAGAGGAGACTTTAGAGGAGGAAGAAATGGGGGAATATGACCAAGTAGATGCTACAAATATGATGAGTAAGGCCATATGGCTAGAGACTATCCTCATCCGAGGTGACCATGGTGCTCTCATTGTAGAACCAATGGGCATGCAACTGAAGAATACCCATAACTAATTGAAAAATGGGAAGATAGGGTACGTAAATGAGGAAATAACCCCATTAGTTCAGAAATCAAGAGAGTTATTAGAGGAAAAATTCCCAAACTTAATATCCTCACTCGAGGAGGGGAAAAGACTGGAGCTGATCTAGATAGTTTACCTTAGATTCATAAAGCAATGCCTAAGGAAGACATGTATGATCCTCTGAAACATAAGCTGTTCTTTAAAAATGCTATAGAAGTATTTCAGAATATCCATAGCCCTGAGATGCAAGAGAAACCCCCTCAACTTATTGTTTACCCTAATATTGTGCAAGTCCCTGCTTCACCCCCTGCACCTAGAAACCCCGTAGTCACGATGAGACAACCTGAGAAACCACAACATGTAGTCGACCTTTGGTTTCAATTATTTTATGATATTCTTGGGAATGACCAGTTAACAGAAAATTTGCGCAATGTGCTATACATAGTTCTAGGAAATGAAGAACCCACAAAAGCAAGAATAACGACTAATGTTTGTGAGAAAAGTACTCAGAGAGTGCATAGAAGGAAAGTATGAACTGGAAAAGAGTTTATACTACTAGCCCAGCTAGACGAGTTTGATATTAAGGATGTTATGTTAGATCTAGGATCTGATGTTAACATACTGCCTAAAAAGACTTAGGAAGCCTTAGGAATTCCCCAGTTGACACATTCCCCAATATAGCTAAGAATGGACAATCAATATTGTATTTTCCCAATAGGAAGACTAGAGAATGTGTAAATAGATGTTGTGGGAGTGAAGACTATAGATGATTTTGAGGTGATTGAAATAATGGGGGATAAGGACCCTTATCCTGCACTACTTGGTATTGATTGGGCCTATGAAAACTATGCAACGATTGACCTAAAGAAATACACTATGACATTTGAGGCAAACTAAATCAAAGTAGTTCAACCTTTGGATCCATATGTAGGTCCTCGATATACGGATCCAACATACAAAAATATGGAGGGAGAAGACTTGGATCAGTTGTACATTGTAACAACAAGAACAAGAGAAGATTACATAAATCCCACTTTTGATGGATTAGTAAGTTGGAGGAGTATACAATCAACGGACGAAGATTCATAACTGACATTTGACAATTGGAAGCAAGGCTCATACAAAATATTTTCAAGAAGATGCACAACTGTCAGGGAAAATAGATGGGTTGGAACCAAGGTCAGAGAACACCCAATATATGATGGTACCTCAGGACTTGACAATTTTCTAGTCAGCATGGAAGAAAAGTAGTGGAGGATCAAAGGATCTCAGTACTGGATTTATCCCTCCAGGACACCCCTGCCAGATGGTGGGCCAATCACAAATATTTACTTGAAAATTGGGATGATGCAAAGTAAGCTATAAAATATAGATTTCAAGATAAAGAGAAACTGGAATCAGAGAGGCAGACGGATTTCCAAGTTGCGAAAATGTTCAACGGATAGTCTGATCCTAAAGCACATATTGAAAAATGCGTGACACAGTGGAAAGTTGCGGAAATACCATCTCGCTTCTGGGTTCAAGTATTTCCCCCCTCACTAGGCCCAATCCCGAAAGATTGGTTCATGCATGAAGAAACCAGAAGACAAACCATTGACTGAAAAATGTTGGTAGATCACTTTTTCAAGGACTTCTCATTTACAAGTAAATACCTTGAGCTTGAAGTAGTCCTGCAAATAATTAAAGAATTCTTTTTTACAAACACTAGTAAACAAAAATCAGACCTAGTGGTATGTGCAAAGAATGGTCGAGAACTTCAGACTAATCTTCACCTAAACGTTGACAAGAGACCTATATAATTCTATAATATTGAGAAGGATTTGAAAATCCCAGATGATTTAGAAGAATTGAGAAACTTATCCATTAAGGAGATAGAAGGGAACAAAGAAATCCATAACATCATACCTAGCCAGACTGATGGTTCTTATAATCACCCATTGAAATTGCACAAAGTCAATATAGGGACCATCGAGGAACCTAATATAGCTATGGTGGGAGATTACTGGGATGAGCAAACTAGTCAAGAAATACAGAGTTTGTTGCGAGAATATGAGGATTTTTTCCCAAAGACATTTCCAGAGTTAAAAGGGATTAAAGGAGTTATGGGAGAGATGAAAATTGAATTAAAACCAAGATCGAAGCCTATGAGGCATAGACCATACCGCCTTAACCCCAAAGTGAAAGAGAAGGTTAAGAGGGAAATATACAAGATGCTGGAAGCTGGACTTATTTATGCAGTGGAAGAAGCAGAATGGGTCATCCCAATAGTCATCCAGAGCAAGAAAGGTACTAAGGATATTAGCGTCTGTGTATACTATAGAAGCCTTAACTCTGCCTGTGTGCATAAAAATTTTCCAACACCTTTTACTGATGAGGTGCTAGAATATGTTGCAGGGAAATAATCTTACTCATTTGCAGATGGATTTTCGGGGTATCACCAAGTAAGGATTGCTAAAGAGGACAAAAAGAAGACCACATTCATAACATAATGGGGGTCATTTGCATACAAAGTGATGCCATTCGGCCTAAATAACGCCCCTATAGTTTTCTCCAGAATTGTGATAGAAGCTTTCCAAGAATTCATTCAGAAGTTTATAGAATTTTATCTGGATGATTGGACGGTATACAGTCTGCTCAAGGAACATGTAGTGCTACTACGTCTGATGTTTGACAGATGTAGAGAATTGTAGATATCGTTGAACCTCATAAACTGTATCTTCTGTGTTCCACATGTAAATTGTTTAGGCCACATAGTATGCCAAGAGTGAGTACTGGTAGACCTAGTTAAAGTTGCGGTTATTGTGAACATGCCGCCACCAACGAGTGCTAAGAAGTTACGCTCCACATTGAGGCACACAGGGTACTATCGTAGGTTTATTAGAATATATGAAAATATCACTGCACCTTTGGAAAATCTACTAAAGAAGGTCGAAGTGTTACAATGGACCCCATAATGTGATAAAGTGTTCGAAACCCTAAAGGAGAAGCTCAACACAACACTTATTCTGATATTTCCAAATTGGGAAAATGAATTTCATGTCCACGTAGATGCTTCAGGTATTTCCTTGGGAGCCATCTTAGCGCAACGAGGAAATGGAGCCATGGATCATCCTATCTATTTCACGAGCTGGAATTTGTCGCAAGATGAGCGCAACTATACAACGAAAAAAAGGGAGGGTTTAGCTATGATTTACACCCTGTAGAAGTTTAGACATTATTTGCTAGGTTCTCATTTTAAGTTCTTTACTGATCATTCTGCATTAAAATATCTGGTTAAAAAACCTGTGTTGGAAGGGAGAATTTGTAGATGGTTGCTACTGTTTCAGGAATTTTCTTTTGAAGTGGTCATTGAGTCTAGAAGATGTAACATAGGGCCTAATCACCTATCTAGATTAGAGTCAGGGGAAAGTGGTGGAGCAGTTGATGATTAGCTCCCAGATGCAGACCTGTTCCGGGTTGAGGCCATACCGGAATACCTGGAAGACATAAAAGTCTTCTTAAGTACAGGGGCCTGCCCAGAAACATACTCCACAACCCAGAAACTCCATATGGTGGTTAGAGAAGTGGGCTATCAATTGATTGAAGGTAAATTATATAAATTGGGACTAGATAGTATCCTCAGGAGATGTGTCTTGGATCATGAAAGACAAGATATAGTGTGGGAGTGCCAAAGTGGAGTTGCGAGAGGTCATGTGGGAGGAAAGGCCACTGCGCAGAAAGTCCTCCAAGATGGACTATGGTGGGTCACACTCTTCAAGGATGCAAAGGCATATGCTAGATCATGATATGTTTGTCAAAGAGTGGGTAAGCCATCACGACGAGATGAATTTCCACTTCAACAAGTTTGAGCCTTACAAGCATTTGAGAAGTGGGTGGTTGACTTCATTGGGCCGATCAACCCCACAACTAAGTATTCAAAGGATAGGTACATTATTACCGCAATTGAATACCTTACATGTTGGGCTGAGGCAACAAATGTTCAAGATTGTTCGACCGATACTGCTGCTAGGTTCATTTTAGAAAATATTATCACTCAGTTTGGATGTCCAAGGAGTTTGAATAGTGATCATGGATCTCATTTTATCAGTGGTACAATAGCAAAGCTTACAACAGATTTCTTGATCCAACATCATAAAAGTAGTCTCTACCATCCACAAGCCAATGGAACAATGGAAGCATTTAAAAATATTATGAAGAGAGGATTAATGAATTTTTGTTGCGCAAAAATGGAAGATTGGGATGACAGAGTTCCATAAGTACTATGGGCTTATAGGACAACCACAAAGAAACTCCACAAGTACACTCCATTTCAGCTGGTTTATGGGAAAGAGGTTGTGGTGCCCGCATAATTCATTACTCCAAGTTTGTATATTGCACAGATTACACACATGGCAGAGGATGAATCATTTGTGCAACGATTCATGGACTTACAAGAACTGAAAGAGACCGGGTTTTTAGTAGACTTACATCAGACAGTTGAGAAAGAAAGACAAAAATATTGGCATGATAGACATATTAAGACCAAAGTATTCGTGCAAGGAAATAAGGTCCTACTTTATGACAATCAATACCAAAAACATCCAGGCAAGTTGCGCATGCATTGGATGGGGCCATTTTTAGTTTCGAATATCCGACCGTCAGGAGAAGTCGGACTTGCACAAATGGATGGTATGCTGCGGCAAGGATGGGTGAATGGCGCTTGCCTAAAACCTTATTTGTCTCCAAAATGAGCTAAAGGACTGTTTCTCTAGTCTGAAGGAGAATGTATAGTAGTTATATTTGAATTTTATTGAAAATTGTTGTGAATTCAGTTAATAAAGTTGAAGAGTGCCTTGTTGCACCGTGACATGTAGTTCATTTTTCTATTTAAGTGTTGTTTTGATGCAGAACTACTTAGTCATCCGCATAGGATCAGAAGCATCAAGATCCTATTAATGAAAATCATTAATATGATGGGGAACCCTTTTTTGGTCAAAGGGAGAGAGAATCCAGACGTAATCTGAGTCCATGTGGCACACAAAACCAGTCCAGTCACAACCTTTATTACTACTACAGTACCCTGTATGAATTCAGTTAAGCCATAAATCCACGATACATGAAGATGCCATCGGTATTCACAATGAGATTCTCATCCATTAAATGGTAAGGTATTAAATTGGCCATGTCCCTGACCAACTTGCCTAGTAAATGCCGAGATCACCTGAGAGATTTACCCCATTAACCAGTCCCGTCGGACAACTCAAATCCAAGTTGCATCTATAGGGTAATGATGAATAACAATTATTACAAAAATTTCCAGCTCAGCATGGGTATAAGGGTCTGAGAACTAGGCGTAGGATGCATTGTTTCCCAAAACAAACTTAGCAATTTATGAATTCTGCAGAGGGAGCAAGCCTGTGTAATCCCTCAACCCTTAGTCGTGATCCCCAATTTCTGTTTTTCTTGTCCAAATTGCTGATAGTTCAGATTGACCATGATGAGATCTATAGGGAGCCGAAGCACCATTTCCAAGGATGAAATACTAGATGAGCCCTGCGAGCCCTGGGTCGAGGTCGTGGATCAAGCTCCTCGACCTCGAATTAACATACCAGGTCTTGTTCCCTCAGATGAACATAAACATTTTCTGGAGTATCGCTTTAGATGAGTTGGGAGGCATGCAGTTTGTGCCGAAGCCCGACTTCATCAATTTGTTCAATTCAACCATCATGAACCTCAGGGACTTACCAATGTTCGACACCATTGGAGAAGTAGCGAGGTGTACCAAGTTTTTGATCATCAGGGTGCATGACAGAAGTTTGTGGTTGGATAGGAGATATACAATCCATGTAGAAGACATCCACTAGCTTACTGGACTATCCCTCGAGGGTGAGGATATGTCCAAAGGGTTCTAGGGTCCCAGCAAGAACAACAAGAAGAAGGGGGAGCCCAGCCTATACGAAAGATTTCACACACAGAGAGGGGGGGGGGCACAACCAAGATCAACTCCATACTACCCGATATGGTCATGACTAGTTGCTACATCATAGCTAGAAAAGTTATGAGGCCCTACTATAAGAGAGAATGCACACTGGTTTCTTTATCAGTGGCATATTTTTGCGCCAATGGTGCTATCTTCAACTGGTGCAACTACCTATTGGAGGAACTCCTTATGGCCTATGAGGAAGACTAGGACAAAGGTCATACTTTCACCTATGGAAACTTGTTTCTTGCATTCACAATGCTCAAGTGAACTCCACCCGCCGGAAGACTGCTGGCGCTAGTAGATAAGGGGTGCTTAGTGAAAATGTTTGAGCTCTAGAATTCAAGGGTAGACTCGAAGAACACCGCCTTCAACAACACAACATTCTCCAAGTGATACAACAAACTAATTGACACAACACAAATGTTGTGCATTCCACATGAGTTGCTTAATTGCAATACGTGGAACATATCATTCAGCATGAACCAAAACCATACATTTGTGTGGTTGAGGTATGCCAATAGGGAGGAATTCCACTTGTAGATGCTGCTGTTCTACTTGGACAAAGAGGCCTTCGACAAAGAGGTGATGTCGTGGCTTGGAGTCAAACGCAACCCACGCAAGTCGGGGATGAACTATGTTTTTCCCGCTGAGCTGCTGAAGAAGAAAGGTCAGGAAGCATGGGTAGGATCGAGCTCAGGCCTAGAGGTACATAATAAAGAAGCTCCGACACAGACAGATTCCAAAGAAGAGGAGGAGACACAACCATTGGAGCGCAAGAAGAGAAAACTGTCGGTGTTCCCGCAACTGCCAGAGCAAGCTGTGTTGACAGGTAAGGATGTCAACAAAATCCTTAGCGCTGCATTCATCACAGGCCCAATGGCTAAGAAAATTAGGACAAAGATTTCCCCAAGTACGGTTCTGAACCCCCAACCCATCTCATACACCGTCCCCCGCACTCGCTTAATGGCTCGAGCAACCCACATCATACATATCCAGGATGAACTTGAGCCTGACACCACTCCATCCACTATCATCACCGAGCAACCTCCATCACCACCACAACCCTAGTAGCCACCTCTAGAAACTGACAGTCCACCCCAAGCCACTAATATCGAACCCATGCAACTCGATCTCCCATAAATACAGAGTAGAGGCCAAAAATCCCTGGTCCAAACCCAGAAACACCGGAGCAGAAGCTACAACTGACTGGCCCGAACCATGAAGCCCAGGATAATTAGATTGTACCCTTTGTGTCGATTAAGAACGCTCCATCTTTGACGAAGATGAAAGTAATCGAGAAGGTGCAAGTTCTAAGTCCCTAGCACACTGCCGCAACGACTAAGGTTGAGGGTGCTATGGGAAGCACAACCTAGGAAGTGGAGGCCCAAAAATAAGTGGAGATATGAGAGGGCTAGAAGGAGCCATATACGAATTTAGGGAAAAGCGCAATGTCAGTGAAGGAACAAATGGATCTAGTCCTCCAAATGGCTCAACATTGTACATATTTGCTGATACTCTGCCTGGTCATAACGAACATTTTAACATTCCTACTGGTGACATTGAGATTGAGTCTTGTGCCAGGACTGGATACAGGAGAGGAGGAGGTAGAGACTCCCTCGAAGCACTCAACGACCAATGTTATTCCATTGCAAGTCTGAGCACCCAGGGATGCAGACCCTTCTCCCGTTGAACTATCACAGTGGCCAAAAACACAGCTAGTCGGAGTGATCAGGGCCTCAACTGATCAACTGGAGCAGAGGCTCCAACATGCTGAAAGGAATGCAAAGTTTGTAAGGGAGGAAACACTCCCTTCTCAAGTGTTTAAGATGCAAGAAGAGTTTTCCAAGATTCAGGCAGAACAGAAACTGGAAAGAATCCAGGCGAGGCTTGCTGAAGCCTAGCCGAAAATATGGAAGGCCACACCTCAACTTCCAGAGTCCAGTAATGTAGGAGAGCATGACCACTAGATCGAATTACTCCAAGGAGCATCATCATAGTTGGCCATTCATGTAGAGAATATAGAAGTACAATTGCGACAGAGTTAGTAAGAAGCAGAGAAACAACCTCGGAAGTTGCAAGAACAAATGGAGAAGGTAGTGCTGGAAGGAAAAAATGCTCTAGCAACACTACACAAGCACACAAATGAGTGCACAAGGATATTTTGAGAAGTCAGCGAATGGATGGGCATCATCACTAGGCACAACTAGACTCTAGAGGACATGCATGCGATAATACAATTGCTGAATGAGGAAGTTGCGGTTACTATGGATCTGCTCGAGCAACAAGAGAAATTCGACCAAATCCAACAGGCAGACAATGAGCTGAATGCTCTGTTTGAGGCACAATCCATAGCCAAGAAGGATCTGCTCGACTTTCAACCTGTCATTCAAAAAATATACATGCAAATGCATCAAGTGGATGAAACAACAGACTCTGAATGGAACTCTTTGGTCGCATCTAAGCCCAAGGTATGTATCACATATGCGACCCAACAGTTCGTCACCAAGGCCTCACTCCTTGCTAGGAAATGGAAGGATAAAGTTGGGAGTTTCCAGGAAGTCAGGAAGTGGGACTTAGCGTTGGTCCCATAGTTGGTACCTTCATTTGAAGTGGTAGAGGAAGAGAAATCACAAGCAAAGGAGGAAGGTAAAGTGGAGAAATAGGATAAGGGAAAGCATTTACTCCTAGAAGCTGCGAAAGAGCCAAGTACTTGACTTGAGGGTGAGTCAAGGCTTATGGTCGGAGCCTGTTGGGCCCTTTGTTTTTGGATTTGAAGCTGCGCAAGAAGGATTGGAGTCCCAGTTTTGGTTTAACATGAGTTTCTCAAGATAAATAAGAAGCTAGACAATGGAGCGAGGAAAAGTAACAAAAATCAGTTGCGAAAAAGGACAACACAATGCCAACAGGGAAAAAGATGTTACAATATAACAAGAAAGCATGCGATCCCAAATCCAGAAGATCCCAATCATCTTAGATATATGAGATGTATACAATTTTAAAAGGGTTCTAGGGTTCTGTCTCTCAGCTCTGGGTTCTTGTTCTTGATAGGTTGAGTTTTTCTATTGTTAAGCAAATTCTATACATGTAGTCTGTATTTTGGTTCCGGGTAAATAGAGATCTGTGACATGAGTCTAGAGTTTGAAGTCTGTAATAGAGTACCAAGCTGTATCTTTGAGATTATATTCGATGAGTTCTGAAGATAATAGATGAAGAAGGACCCAAAATTTTGAAATATAATTTGTCATATTGTGTTTATGATTATGCCTTGTATCCTTACAATACTTCTTTATGTTTGATAAGCTCAATATGATGTCTTTGTGTATGAATGCTTTTAAAAAATTAAGTATCTTAAGTTCTTGTATGCATGAGTTCAGATATGATCTGTAATTGGTCTATTTTGTGCAAGATCATGGTGAGTCTTGAAGGTTCTGCAAACCCACCCAAGTATTCTCCTTTCCCTTTCCTATCCTTCTATCTTGGTTGCGCTTCAGGTGAGACTTCTTCTCTTCGGAGGAGATGAAAATGCCAATTCTCTAGACTGCACGGTACATTTGTTTGGTAACCTAAGAAAGACCTTGGCCTGATCAATTTCGCACCAACAACTACCACCGCGTTCATTGCGTAGTTCCAACTCCACCCTAATAGAAGATTGTAGTCAAGAGGTGCATTGACTACTTCTACCTCGACGCACACAATTTTACCCTCCAACTGCACAGGGAAAGACTGAATTATACCATGTGGTTTGAATGAATGATCGTCAAAATTTGTAATAAATGTGGGCGATAGAGCCAACTCAAGCTAGTCGATGGCCTTCCAACATGCCAACGACATCACACAAGTCGAGGCATCCTCATCAACTACTGTACAAAAAATGTTCCGTGTCAACGATTTCTTGGTGTACACCACTACTATATGAAAGGAGACATGGTGAGGAAGATGAGGTTTATGGTCAGTAGGATAAAAAATGATCATTCCTTAGTTACTGGTCTCAACCTCTCCCAAGGAAAATAACATAGATTTTCTTTTTGAGGGGAAACTCTAGAGAACCTCCAAAGTAGACATTGCACAAGGAGTTTGTGCCAGATCCTCTACGATGGAGTAATTCTAAGTAGCCCTTGCATTGAGAGTGTGAGAATCATTTTTGAAAGAACCCTTAGGGATGTGAGTCATTGTTTCTCCCACTATCTTCTCAATTTGAATATGAGTCAATGGGTTGGAGGCCTCTTTGCCCTTCTCAACAGATTATGGAATTCCTTAGTCACTAGCCCTGATCGATAAATGAGCTTAGGCTTTGACCATATTAATATTTGTAGTCGCGTTGTTTTGATTAGGCGCGGGGGGTCCCTGACTTCCCCCAACCACGCTTGTGGATGCAAAAGCTTCAGCCATGTTTTTCCGTTGTGGAAAAAGGTTTGTCGACACAATAGGTTGTTGTTGTGCCAATAGCTTCTGGGATTTTGCAAGCCAAGGGCATAGTGTTGGAGTTATTTCACACACACCTAGGATTTCCTATATTCTTTTTTAGTCTCCTATATTTTAGGAAGAATATTCCACTAGGGAGAATATTCTCTTCAGTTCACACTTCAGTTTAATCAGTTGAGTGAAGTCTAGATGCCACATTGGTATTATCACCATGAAACATTGGGATCATCACCAAATAATGTACATTTTCCTTGGGATCATCGCCAGAATAGCGCAGTACTCATGATTCCCTGATCTCGTCCTCACTTCACTCTATTTCAGTCAGTTAACTAAAGACTAATAGACTAGTTAACTTAGATAGGTGGCAATTCACTCCCGTAACTACCTGAGAGACTAGATTAGGTGGCAGCTTACTCCCGTAATTGTTGGTGTGTGTCCAAATCACTCTATACCACCACTATGTTTCATTAGCTTCTCCTCTAGTGCACATTGGTTGAATTATACATAACATATCATGTGTAAATTGTCATTCATTCATTTGGTTAATGAGAATTCTTCCATTCTTTCTCTCCTTCTTCTCTTTTCTTCTATTTTCTTTGCAACTCTATATGTCAATACCCAGCTAGATCTATTCTATGCAGGTTCAACACATTTACATAGTATCAGAGCTGACAGACTGCTAGGGAAAATACACACCAAATTATTTTTGCAGGTACCGAAGATTGACGACAATGAAAAAATGGAATTTCCAAAAGAATTCATTCTTACACCTTACAATTTATTTTCATGGAAGGAGAAGATGATAATGCATCTTTGAAGCAAAGGATTTTACAGGTTAACCATAAATACAGAGGAAGAACCAACATCAACCATAGAAAAATCCAAGTATCTAAATCGAATGGATGAAGCGTTCAAAACAATTTCCAGTCTCATTTATCCTGAACTCCTCTTTCACATATCCTCATGTAAAACCACCAATGAACCCTGGACCACCATGGAAGACATTTTTTGAAAAAAGGAAAAGATGAGAGGACACATGCTCGAGTGGAATTTCTCACATTATATCCAAAAACCTTTTACAATCTCCAAGATATCTTTACCAAATATAATGATTTACTGTCACAACTCAAGGCTTGCGGGGTTGATAAATCTAAGGAGGAGAAACAAATGGTTCTAACCATTCTCTCCAAACTTGGTCCGGAATACTCAGTGTTTTTATCCACATTTAATTAAGTTATATTCTCCTCTTGAGCCACCTGGAAGATTCCATCTCTTGAAGACTTTATCGAGTCTCTGACACAATAATAGAACAAGCTCACCAACATGGGAAAAATCAAAGGCCCAAAGGTACATGCACTTACTGCACAAGATGGCAACAATCATCAATATAAAAAATATAAATATAAAGACAAAAGGAAAGCACATGCAAATATGAAGAATGAAGGGTACTCAAAACCCTTCAATGATGCCTTCGGATCCAAAGGTGGAAAGGGAAGAAAAGGGGAGAAATGCACTTACTGCCATAAAGGATTCCATCCAGAATATGCATCTATGCATAAAAAAATATATGTAATGACCCAAATACTTCAGCAAAACAACCTTGGAGATCACATCCTTGAGGGTGCCAAGAAGAAGAAGCCAGAAGATCAAAATCCCAAGAAATGAAATTGTAGCCATGCTTTGATTTTCATCAACTCTTATCTCAATGATTGATCATAGATTCAGGTGCATCATACCACATGGATGCCATAAGAGAAGTCTATTCTTCATTGTATGCATGAAAATGTCCTCCTATTCCGATGGGGGACAACTCTCCAGTCGAGGTCACCGACAAAGGAAGAATTGAACTCACAAACGAAATCTTTGAGAATGTGCTACACGTTCCCAAACTTTCTGTCAATATTCTCTCTATCTATCAGATGACAAAATCTGACATCAGAAAGAGAGTCATATTCACACCTGATGCAGTGGATATCTATGACATGAAAACCAATTCCATGGTTTCTACCGGTGAGGTAAATCATCAATCTAGACTCTACACATTTTCTGAATTTATTGAACCAGATTCTGCATTACTGCTTACCCATGCTGATGAAAGAAGTAAGCTATGGCACGACAGGTTCAGGCATTTAAATTTCAGATATATGCAACAACTTATTAAGCATAGAATGGTTGATGGTCTACCCGACATCCAATTCTCCAAAGAAATTTGTGAGAGATGTGTTCTTGGAAAACACTCTCAATAGAAATTCGACAAAGGAAAGACTCAAAAGGCTTCCTCTCCTTTAGATCTGATCCATAGTGACCTCATGGGCCCTTTTCCTGATCCAAATGGATCCAAGAAGGAAAAAAATTCAAATTTCTTGGATTTAGATGAAACCAACACCATCGTGTAGGGTTCGTCATGCCAATTTCGGCAGTATATTCTTTTTCGAAAATGGACTTCGTATGGGGAAGATATAGTGATTTGAAATTTTTCCCAAAAAAACAAAAAAAGATAAAGTCAAAGTCAATAGTCTGTACTACTGACGTCAACAGTACGTGGAAGATGACATTAGGATGGTGTCATGATGACTTCAACATGCTGACATGGCATCACCAGGGGTTGAAACATTTCAGGCGGATTTGGCGTTTTTGGGTGCAGATGTGGTAGACACGTGGACTGTATGGACGTTGACGTGGCAACCCATATGATAATGTGGTAGGTCTAGATAGTGACATGTGGTAGGTTATAGAAGTGACATGGGACAATGGAATCATGACATGTGGTGGTACAGAGTGATAGTTGGAAATCCAAGAGCAGGACACATGGCAGGAGGCTGACTGGGTAGATGAGTTGTCGAGTGATTGTGTTTGTGACTTGTCAGTTCGGTCCAATAATATAGTGAAAAGTAACCCAATCATAGGGTTCCATGTGGTACCCTGTATTAAGCCAATATGGGCCGAATGTAAATTTTTTTTCTATTTTTGCTCCGTAAGATTTGAACCATGAACCTCCCGAGCGAAACGACTTAACCACCGGTGTGCCAACCAACACGCCGCATTTGTCGTTTGTAAATACAAGTGACACATTATATTTTTAAGTTGAGTTAGTGCATATTTTGGGGGTTAGCACCCGGTCGGCGGGGATACCCCTCAACCAAGGCACTGGACCAGGGTGATCCTTCCACATGACCAAGTGCAAAGGACCAGGGGGCACAATGTTAATGGTATTGGCACTCGACCACATGGCTGTCCACATGACTAGGGACGAGAACCGGGGCCTGGGTGCCATTTGGCCCTAGAACCTAGCCACATGGGCGCATATGAATAGGAATCCATGAGCATAGGGGGCTTGATCCAAAATTTCACCAAAGTGGGTTTTTAACTTTGGATATTGGATTTTTATAATGATTTTAGGTTGATTTTAATGGATTTTTTTCCCTTTTTTGAGGATCTGGAGCTTAGATTGAGGCCAGATCTTGGGAGGAAGTTGGGATATGACCCCCAACTCAAATTATATATAAAAAAGGTCTTCTTACATCCATGAACATGTTCATAAAAAGACAATGATTCCTAGTTGTAGAGAGTAAGCCATTTTTATGTAGGGAAGCCAAAAGAGTAGCAGAGATTTGGAGGCCATTTATGGGAGTTCTACTCCACCTTTTTCAGTGTCGTCTGTTGCATTGAGTTCCTGAGACAGATAATAACATTGTTGTGTCATTCAAAGAAAAAATTGAATTAATTCTGATGAACCTTTTAAGCATTGGATATTATTAAGAAAGCCTTCCCCACTGAGACAAAGGCCCAGAGATGTAGGAAACTTTGATGAAATCCGTTAACAAGTTTTGGCGTTATGGTTTGTTGTTCTTAATGATCATTTTATATTCTTCATTATTTATGATGGCTGCAACATTATTTCATTAAAAATCCTTCTTCTTCTCTTAAATTTCTATGGTAAATCAACTCATGCAAAATACTTAACCAAGTCTTTAAAATATCATTTCGGATCAAGTGGTATCAGAGCAGGTTGACAGTTGGTTATTTTTGAGTATGCATGATTACCAGGGAAAAGCTAAGTCATGGTGAAGGAGAGATTGTAGAAGGATATCCTGATATTGGATCAAGAAAGAGGACATCACAAAGTGAGAAGATGGCACTGGAAGAGGGACTTTCTAAAAATGAAAGAGAGTTTAAAAAATCTTTCTTTTCCATGTCAGAGATGGTAAAAGTATTGTATGAATATTACTTAGAATGAAAGAGACCTATTCAAGGGGAATATTCAAAGCAAGACAAAAGTGAAGAAGGATAAGACCCTCCAAAACCTCCTCCTTCACCTCCTTCATCGCCATCTTCTCCTCCTTCTTCAAGTACAAGTTCAAATCCTACTTCTGCAAGAAAACATTCTCATTCTCATAAACATAAGCTTGACATGCCATTACTTAAACTTGATGTGAAATTCGAGTTTCCCATGTATAATGGAGAATTCAATGCTGAGAAGCTTGATAACAGGGTCATACAGATGGAGGTATATTGCAGTGTGAAACAAATCAATGATGAGGCAACCAAGATCAAATTGACATCGCTTCGTCTTGCAAGCACAACACTCATCTGATGGAAGAGTAAGTTCCAACATGGTACTCAAAAAATTGGTAATGTATTTCCATCATGGCAAGATTTTATTTTTGCACTTAGAAAATAGTTCTATCCTTTGGGGTATAAGGAGAAGGCTTTAATTGAATGGCAAAGTCTTAAATTAAGAAAAAAACAATCATTGCAAGAATACACAGATGAATTTCATAAGATGGATTTGATGTTAAATATTCCATTACATACACAAGAAACTCTTATGAAGTATATAGGAGGTTTTCCTGCACATATTCGTAATACAATATTTATGTTTGGACCTACTAATATTGATGAGGTTTATGTCCAAGCAATGTATATTGAAGAAGGAAAAACTATATTTGGTGTATCAGGGGAATCATCTTCAAAGAAGGAAGGCAAAGGAAAAGGGAAGGTGAAGAAATAAAACTCAATGACAGTGAAAGGATAATATATCTTGCAAGCATTTCAAGAAAGAAGGGCACGGTGATGAACAATTCTGAAAATTGCACCCAGAGAAGAAACCAAAGTGGTTCAAAGAGAGGAAAGGGAGACAAAAAGTTGTAGCAACAACACAACCAACAAACTTGGGGTCAGATTCAGGTGGTGAGACTAAGATCACAACAATTGGTTTGTCAGGTAAAATTGGTTTTGATTCGAGAAGTAAATTGTTTCATATAAGGGTCATTATGAAACATACCAAGATCGAAACTTTGTTAAATAATAGATCTCAAGATAACTTAATTTCACAAGAAGTGGTTAAGCAATTGAGTTTAAAAACTTAGATACATCACAAACCCTATTCACTAAATTGGATAAGAAAAAATCACAAAATGCCCATAACAAAGCAATGTGTCATAAAGTTTGCAATTACATCTAAGTAGGTGGATGAAGTAATATGCTATGTGGTACTGCTAGAAGCATGTGGAATGGTCTTAGGTAGCCCTTATATATATGATCACAAAAAAATCTTCTTCAGGGAACATAATCAATATCATTTAACTAAATAAAGGGAAAAATATGTTGTGCATGCTCATCATATCAAAGGAAATCAATCTCTTTTTACAATGGAACAATTAAAGAAGGCAGCTTATGCAAGAAATACACCTATAATGGTACCAAATGAAGTAGTTGATCTTAAACAAGAAAGTAAACTGGTTGTAGCATGTAGATATAGCCATACTTTGCTTCAAGATGAGTTTTTGTTGTGCATACATGTAAAGAAGAACATACATGTTGGTTCATTTTAAATCATGTTTCTGATATGGTTATCGCTGCTAATGTTTTCTACATGGATTGTAGTGGGTTCAGAAAGATGTGAACAAATGAAAATGGCTAACAATTTGTGTTCAGTTATCATGGTTGCTTTGCTATTGATTATGATGCGACATGTGCATAGGACTGATTTGATAGAAAAAGGACAAGCGGGGAGGCCTATCCCACACTTGATGTCTGGTTAATATCCTTTTGGAGGACCAAAAGGTCTCAGTGGGGAGGTGTGATCCAAATGGATCCAAGAAGGCCAAAAATTCAAATTTCTTAGATTCAGACGAAACTGGTGCCATCGTGTAGTGTGCGTCGTGCCAATTCCAATAGTATATTATTTTTCAAAAATGGACTCCGTATGACGAAGATATCGTGATCTGAAGTTTTTCCCAAACATGCAAAAAAAAGTCAAAGTCAAAGTCAACAGTGCGTACTGCTGACGTCAGTAGTACAACAATGTGACGTGGCAGATGATGTCAACATGAAGTCATGATGAAATCAACATACTGATGTGGCAACACCAGGGGATGACACGTGTTAGGCAGATTTGTCATTTTCGTGTGCAGATGTGGCAGACACGTGGACTGTATGGACATTGACGTGGAAGTCCGTACGATGACGTGGCAGGTCTGGATAGTGACACATGGTAGGGTACAGATGTGACATGGGCTAGTGAAAGCATGACATGTGGCTGTACAGATTAATAGTTTGCATCCTGAGAGCAAGACACATGGTAGGCGACTGTCTGGGAAGATGAGCTGTTGGGTGATTGTGTTGGTGACTTGTCAGTTCGATCCAGTAATATAGGGCCTCTGTTTTTATTGATTCCAAAGAAATTATCTGGTTTTTGATTTCTTCTACTCCTTTCTTTAGGATATCATTTTCCTATTGCAGTCTCCTAACTTCCTTTTCGTTTATTTCATTGAAATATCTTATTTCAGACAATTTTCGCTTAAGCTGCATAACTTCCTGGTTGTGCGAAGCTTTGTGTTTTCCACCTCATGTAGATGATCCCTTTGATTGAGGGTGACTGTTTTATTGTATTTTTCCTTCAGCTCCTTGTCCTAGATCTGAAGTTGTATTTCCATCTCCTCTTTCTGGATTTGCTCCGTTTGCTGGGATTCTTTCCTGTATTCACTAGCCATGGTCTCTTTGATTTTTTCGAGGGTCACCTCCAACTTAGTGATCTTGGATTTTGCAACATCTAGTGCCCCTGCGACTTAATGGACTGAAACAATGTTCACACCAGCAAAATCACTAAGTTTTGAGGCTATTTGTAATGAGTTATCTTAAGGTCTGGTCCATCTTTCCATTTGATGCTCCTTTCAGGAACTTCCTGGCTTACATCAAATTTTCCTCTTTTTTTCTTTGGGTTTTTTTTCTCAATTGATCTTGTCTTGTGGCTATAGTAGTAATTTCCCACAAAAAATATTATTCCTTCAAAACCAATTCCTTTAGAAGTGAGTGATAAACTCCCCGGGGTGGCGGCTAATGGGGTGCATTCCTCAACTGGGGTCTTGATCAGATCGGTGTCAAGACCCAAGGTTAAAACAATGGCACTAGATGTGGTTCTATCCTCTTTGGCTTTGGAAACCTTAATTATGTCTTCCTCTTCCTTATTCCTTTCTCTTTCCTATGTGTAACGTACCCAACCAACTATAGGCCGGGCACGCCACTTCAATCCTACTTCTGGACTAATTTCTACTTCTAATCAAATTTTTAATTAATAAAGATGCATGAAATATTCACATGCAGAGTTAAAAATTCATGCTACAACATAAATAAATGAGACATATGTCATGCACAATAATAACCAACAAGCATGCATACTATGGATACAAATTTCATAGATAAATAAATACACAACAGAATAAATACACAGGTAAATAAAACCATGACAGAGAACAATTATCATTAATGAAATGAATCACCAACTGGCTGCAGACCAAGGATGTTCCACCCAACCATAGACACTGGTTCCAAGTCTCAATGTAATATCCCTAGGCCGAACCCAATTGTAATGTAAATGAAAATGTACTTAAGTTGGTGAGCTGTTTGGTATCATTTTTGTATGCACCTTTCATGGCATAGTGCGCACATGTACTGCGCAGCAAAATGAGGAAGTGCGCACATTCCAGGATACCACGCGCAACAAATTAAGTGCATGCAATTTTGAGGCCAGGGAGCCTTGTGTATATGATGTGTTTTATAGGTTGGTGAGGCAGTTATTAAAATCTGGGAGGCTTACGTTTTGAATTAGGCCAGAGAGCCTAGATGCTAAAGGCTAGTGTGCCTATTTTTGTATATGTCTCATCATTAATATAAAATACAACATTGTGCATAGACCGACCACGATAAAAGAGTATGAGGGACTAAACTCCACTAGTTAGGGAAAGGGTGGGGGCTAAAAGTTAAGAAAAAAGATAAGCTAGAGAGCTTAAGCCAAAAAAGGAATATTATATTAATATTTCTTAAATCATAAAGTATGGATAATTATTTTATCCTAAGTTCTAAAGTTGGGGACAAGTGGGCCAAAGTATCTCCCAACATGACAAGTGTCAAGTTGGGGACATGCATACATATTGTTTGGACTTAGTTCATTTCCCATCATTCTTTCCATGATTCCTCCCATCATTCATTCATCCAATCAATCATCCATGAGCATTCACACACTCATTGAGCTATCCTATGTACCTTCATGTCACTGTACCTGAACCTGTATCCGTGGACATACTTGTTTGTGTAGCTGGTTAGCTTGGGAGATGGACTGAAGAAGTGGGTTGTCAGGCCCGTGAGCAATTTATCTCCAGGTGAAATAATTGCTAGGAATTGATTTCCTGAAGGTGATAAACTGTAGCTACAAGACTCTGAGACTTCCTATCCGGTTTGTTGCTGAAGCCTGGAAAGGAAGTGGGGCAGTCGAAGGACTGTTGAGAAAAGAAGGGGCACACTTCCTAGGGTGGGATAGGCATGTGGGGAATGAGGGACTATAAGCTGTTAGTTTGAGTTGGCACCTGTGATGAAGTCTTTCCTATTGTTTATGAACCATTAGCTTGAATAGGAATCCTTTAACCGGGTGGAGTTTAGTCCGAGCTCGGGGGTGACCCAATATTGAGAGTGATGAGCAGTGTGGTCTAAGGCTGGGAGGTTCATGGAAGGTCTACACATAGTTGGTGACATTCTTACCAAGATAAGTGTCAATTGTGTGATAAATTTACATGCTGCATTATTATTTACGTGTTTAGTTTTATGGGCTTATCCTATGTGTGGTTATAACTGTCTGTATATTTATGGGTATTTCCTGTATATGCTGCATGTATACGTTTAACATTATTTCAGTGTGAATCTGTGCATTTACATATGTATTTATATGTTTACGTTATATATATATATATATATATATATATATATATATATATATATATATATATATATTTCTGCAAGAGTTTTGCGTGTATATATTTTAATTTCATGCAATTCAAAAAATTTATGTGGCATAGCTAAGTTGGATGCTGGGTATGTTACAGTATGTTCCGCAGAGAGAATGAAAGCATTCTCTTGTGTAGCATGGCCCGACCAGGGTGGTTGGGGACGTTACAATATGGTATCAGAGATTTAGTTTTCAACACTAAGCCTGGATGGGCCGAGCAAGCTGAGTTGAAGCGAAATGTCACAAACGATTTATTTTGAAGTGGCCAAATTTCGAGTTGTAGAGCATCCATGGTAAAATTTAGAAGCAACGACGTGGAAATGGGAAAAAGCCCCAATTTCTGTTGTTAAATTCATGGGAAAATTAAGAAATTTGGAAAGTGGTGAGATATTCCCGATTTAATATCTGTTGTAGCAAAATTCAGACCTAGAATGGGTCGAATTTGAAGTTACAATGAAGCCATGATAGATGGAGCGAATTTAGTAATTAAAATTCTCAATTCGTGAATTGAGTTTGGGAAAAATTCATTCTATAAATGTCAACCCACAACATTTTTTTGTTACAGAGGTTGAATTGGTGTTATTGGGGTGAAATTGAATAAATTTCATAGTTGCAGAATGTCTATGGTAGAAATTGGGAAAAATTTAAGTAAAAGCCCCCCCAATTTCTGCAGCGGAATTCATGAGGAATTGATGCATAAAAATGAATGTGCACAGGTGGGCGTACTAAAAATGCATGATGTGTAGTAAAAATATTGTGATATGTAAAAATTGGGCACTGCATGGAAAAATATTAGCATGCGGGCGCGCACGTTACAATTTGGTACCGCGCGGAAAAATGTTGGCATGCGGGTGTGCACGTTAAATTTTGGCACAACGTGGAAAAATGTTAGTGTTCGGGTGCACGCGCTAAATTTTGGCGCAGCGTGGAAAAATGTTAGTGTTCGGGTGCGCACGCTAAATTTAGCATTGCGTGGCATGCATACGCATAATAAGGTGCACGCAGTGTACACACACATAATAATGGCACACGTGGTGTTCATAGTATTGGCAGAGCGCAAATGAGTTTGGTTGGTGCACGCGTAATGTGGGTATATGTTGTCGCGCAACAATTTAGTTATTGGTGCACGCAGAGTATTGGTGTGCGGTAGGGGCATACTAAAATTTGGCATGGTGCAACGTGTAGAGTGAAATGCGCGTGGAATATCAGAGCGAGATACAGAATCTAAGCGCAACAGGTAATAGTGCAAGAAACAAAATCTTGCGCGATGGATATTGGCGCGCTACACAAAAGTAGTGCGCGCCAGTTATTGGCACGACAAAGAAGTTATGCACAGTGGTTATAGGTGCATGGAGCACGATTTACCTTGTGGTGTTGTTGTGCATGGTAAATATGGGTGTACAGGTTGAAATTTGTGCGTGAGAAGTCGTTTGGATGGTGAAAAACAACGAAAAACCAATGAATTTCCGCGACATTTTATACTATTTGAACACCATCTTTTTGCAGCGCATTTTTGAGGCCCTTAAGAGCATTTTTAGCAATGCAAAAACAACAAAAAATAGAGTGTATCAAGGTTCACTCTATCTCTATAGCTCAAATAAAAGAGCTCAGAGAGATCTTTCTAATGGTGTAAACTGTTCGTCAAACAAAGCTTTTATGAGAAAGTTACAACAAAAACAATGGAGGGTAAATTTTAAGACCCAACTATTTCAAAGAGACATAACTTTTTTCTATGGAATCAAATTGAGGCACATGAGCAGTGAATAGAAAGATATTGAACCATAGAAGACATTACAAGATCTGAATTAAATTTTTGGGCATGTTAAAAATGTTTAATAGGGAAAAGAATGTACTTGTAACATTCTAGACCAAAAACATGAATTGGCCTAGAACTTCAACAGGCTGTAACTAGCATCCCGGAACCTAGAAAAAGGTGAAACTTGGATAGAGTGTCCATAAGATGTATATGAAGAAACCCAATTGAGATCCTACGAAAAATCCAATGGAGTAGGTGCAAAAATGCATAATTACAGCGCAAAGTTGCGCCAAGTGGAAGGGTGAAGAAAAAAATTAATGTGCAATTTTCAAATAACCATAACTTTCTTCCCAAGACTCAGAATTGAGCATGGGAGAAGGCGTTGGAAAGGTCTTGGAAAATGGAATCTAAATATTCACCTATAAAATTGATCTGGGCATTCAATTTTCCAGGAAACCAGAAGAAATAATTCTAATATATTATTGAACCAAAATGGTTCATATTTTCATGAAATTGTTGAAACAGTTAGCATGACAAAGTTTTGTTGGCTGCACATTTTGCAGAGTTAACAACAACTAGATCAGATCAGGATCAACATATATTCTAGAGGAATGGAAGAGGCACAAGATAATTACAGTCAGGAAGATGATATTAGAGGTATGGATGTGCATTTGGGCATTGAAGGAACAAACTCCAATGGACATGGAGAAGGAAGGGCTGAAAATATGAATATGGTAGAGACCATTAAAAATTTGTAGAAGAATGTCCAAATCCATAAAGTTGATAATGAAAGGCTTATGAGAGACAAGGAGCAACAAGATGACTTCAACATGAAGTTAATGCAGATCTTGAACAAAATAGAAAAGAAATTGGATAAGGAGAGTGGCTCAAGCAAATCAGGAAGTCACAAGTCTCCTGATGAGGAAAGAAGAACAAGAAGTGTTATTAGACATCACCAAAATTCCCTGAGGCATTTTAATAAGAGAGAACACAAAAAATCAAGTCCATCCCCTGTCAGAAAGCATAAGAGTTCTAGGGTGGATGAAATGCGAGGAGAAATGAACAAAATCAAACCTCCTACATTTGATGGTGAACATAAGAAGGATGAAGATGCAGAGACATGGTTGCTGGGCATGAGAAAGTATTTTCAATTGCATAATTATTCTTCTCATGCAGAAGGTAGAATTTCCTTCTATCAACTCAAGGGAAAGACATCCATGTGGTGGGATCAACTTGTGTAGGTGCAACAAATTAAAGAGAAGATTGTTACTTGGAGGGAATTCAAGAAGTATTTTGAGAAGAAATACTTGACTAAGAGATACTATGACAAGAAAATGAAAGAGTTATTTGAATTCAAGCTTGGGAGTATGACCACAAATGAATATGAAAGAAGGTTTTTAGAACTTCTGAAGTATGTTTCTTTTATCAAGGATGACACAGTTAAGTTTCATAGGTATTTGAGTGGATTGCCATCATTTATCAGTGAAAAAATATAGTATGATGATCCCAAGACATTGGAGGAGACCATAAGGCGATCTAAATTCCTATATGATCAGAAAAAAACAAGGCCAACTTTCCAAAAAGTTTGGGAAGACAAAAATAAATTCAAGATGGATCAGAGGAAGAAAGGAACTAAGCCACCATTCATTAGAAATAATTCTCAAGGACAACCAACTTCTAGAGAACCCAAAACGATTGAAACATGGAGTCAAAGGCCAAGGCAACCACCTATTAAATGTTGGGGTTGTAAAGGAGATCATATGTTCCGAGATTGTACTCACAGAGGTGAAAAAGGGAGGAATGTTTACAATGTACATCAAGCTGAAATAGTGGAGGACATGGGAATAAATGTACCAAGGATCTATGCATCCTTGGACAATAAGAAAGAAAAGTATCAGTCACACATGATTGAAGTGGAAGGTATGATCAACAACTAGACCATTGCTATTTTAATTGATTTAGGAGATAGTCATAGTTATATAGATCCTAAGATGGTGGAAAGTTTGCATTTTCCAAGAATCAAGCATGGGAAATCTTGGTTGGTGAAGCTGGCTACCAGAGCCAAAAGAAAAGTTAACGAAATGGTTAAGTCATGTCTTATAGACATGAATGGACTGAACACCAAGGTAGATTTGAACATCTCGCCTTTAGGTTCCTATGATTGTCTAATTGGGATGGATTGGTTGGATCAACATCATGCTATCCTAGACTGTCATAATAGGAATTTACTTTCTTGGATGAGGAAGGGAGCTTAAGGAGAGTGCAGGGAATTCCTAGGGTAGTAACCATCAGAGAAATTTCAGCATTACAGTTGAAGAAATGTTACAGAAAAGGGTGTCAAATATTTGTAGATCATATGGAAGAGACACCGAAAGATAAGGTGCCAAATTTGGAAGATCATGTAGTCTTGAAAGATTTTGAGGATGTTTTCAAGGAGGTACCAGGACTACCCCCAAAGAGAGGTATTGATTTCTCTATAAATTTAATGCCTGGAGCAACTCCAGTGTCAAAGACTACTTATAGAATGAGTACACCAGAGCTGAAGGAATTGCAAATGCAGCTTGAAGAACTTCTGAAGAAGGGGTATATACGCCCAAGTGTGTCACCTTGGGGTGCCCCAGTATTGTTCGTGAAGAAGAAATATGGGAGATTAATATTGTGCATTGATTTCAGATAGTTGAATAAAGTGTCTGTAAAGAAAAAGTATCCTCCACCAAGGATTGATGACCTCTTTGATCAATTGAAGGATGCAAGAATATTTTCAAAGATAGATCTCAGGTCAGGATACCATCAAGTAAGGATTAAAGAGGAAGATATTAGCAAGACCGCCTTCAGGACAAGGTATGGTCATTATACAGTGGTGCCATTTGGGTTGTCAAATGCACCAGCTGTTTTCATGTGCTTAATGAATGGTGTTTTCCGAGAATATTTAAAAAAGTTTGTCATTGTATTTTTGGATGAAATCCTTGTATATTCCAAGTCAGAAGAAGAACATGAGCATCATTTGAGGATGGTGTTTCAAGTATTAAGGGAGCATCATTTGTATGCCAAATTGAGCAAGTTCTCATTTTATCAGAAGTAAATTCATTATTTGGGACATATCATTTCAGAGGATGGGATAGTAGTGGATCCTCAGAAGATAGAAGCCATTAGAGAATGGTTAGCACCAAAGAAT
>ML778224.1:1415465-1480013 GCA_009831015.1 Picea engelmannii
CATCTTGTACTTGAACATTTAAGTGGGGTAAAAGGAGGTTGCCCCCTCGAAGAGGCTTATTATCTGAAATTATCTATTTTTCAAGGCGTTGAGTACTTTTCCTGAGGTTTTTATATGCTATATTGATGTTTGGTTCTTAACAAGCGCCCTAAAATTTGATTTAGCTAATAGCTTTTCTATCCCTTGACCTTTGACTAGCTTGGTCGGTTTCACTTCTAGATCAAACTCTTGAATTTTAGCCAACCATTGACCTCTTCTCCCATCGTTGTCCAGTTGAACCAAGATGTCTCTGATAACATTTGTTGGCATGTAAGCGATTATTTTGGAATGCAGTACATATGTTCTGAAGGCCTTGTGAGCCTTCACCATTACGTATGCTTGCTTCTCAAGTATATTGTTTCTTAATTTTGCATCCCTGAGGCTTTTGCTGATGAAGGCTATTGGTTGCTCGAATCCTTCCTCATTCTTTTTTAGGAGTACCACTGCAACAATATGTTTAGAAGCGAATGAGAAGATCATGTATTCGTCTGTATAGTCTGAAATTTCTAGCACAGGTGCTTCCCCTATAAATTTCTTGACATGCTCGAAATATGCTTGATCTTCAACAGTCGATTTCACTTCGATGCCTTTCTTCAACATATCTGTAATCATTTTAATTATTTCGACAAAGTTGGGAATAAATCTTCTGAAAAAGTTGATCTTTCCTAAAAACTATTGAATTTCTTTTCTATTCCTAGGAATATTAATCATGTCTATAGCCTCAACTCACTTATGGTCGACCTTTATTCCTTATTTTGACACTATATGACCCAAGATATTACCTTCTTTCATAGAAAAATGTGATTTCTTGGGAATAAGAGACAAACCAAACTTTCTTCATTTTTCGAAGGTCTGCCTGAGGTGTAGTAGATGTTCTGCATTAGAGTTAGAAAAAACTATCAAATCATCAAGATAAATAAAAATTAATTTGTCACTCTCACTGACGAACGCGATGTCCATCGCTCTCTGGAAAGTATCCCTTGCATTCATCAAACCAAATGGAATTTTATCATACATAAAGGTTCCCCACGGAGTGGTAAACACAATCTTTTCTCTGTCGTCTTCATGGACAACGATTTGATCGTATCCCGAAAAACCATCAATCATGGACATCCTATTAGATCGAACTACCTTTTCTAGAACATGATCCCTTTTTGAGAGCGGGTAGCTGTCCTTGAGGGATGACCTATTTAACTTTATGAAATCTAAAAAGAGCCTTATTTCACCATTTTTCTTTCTGACGGGGACTAGATTAATAATACCTGAGTGGGACGATAATTTTTGCATCGATAAGTTTCTTGACTTCCCTTTCTATCACTGGCAGGAGAATAGGGTTTAACCGTCGTAGTTTCTTTCTGAAAGGTTTAATACCACGTTTTAAAGGAATATTATGTTGAATAACAGAGGTATCGTAAGTTTTCACATCATCATAAGACTAGGAAAAAAATCTTTGTACTTCCTACGCAACTCAACGTACTTACTCTTCATTTAGGCTGGAAGGTATTTCGATATCTTGACCATTTTGGGATCTCCGTTAGTTCCTACATTACAGTATTTAACTTCTTCGGGTTGGGGACATAAGGTAGAATTTAAATGTATGTCATCCTGGTCAAACAACATTTCTAAGGGTATAAGGCCTCTGGGAATCTGATTATTCTTAAGCAAGATCATGCAGTGGTTTGAAATCTTGTCTTGTAATTTTTCTGGGTTTTCTCCTTCTTGCATAACCCAAGCATAATCATTTTGGTTTTCCTAATCTATGTGAGTTTCAGAAAACTCATCAACCATATCCAGAAATTGTTTGATTTGTTCGTCGTCCTTCGAACACTTCCCATTGTTGAACATTGTTCGGGATCGAAGGTCTATGCCTCATCTCAATGTGATACTTCAATTTCAAGACAGTATGGGGTATGAAGGTCGCAACAGCCTTGGCCAAGGAGTCAACTTGTTGGTTCTCCATCCTAGGAATAGAGTGAATATTAAAAGACGAGAAGAATTTCTCTATAAGATCCCAGGTGAAATTCCTATATGATCTCAACCTTGGATTCTTAGCTTGATAATGTTGTTTATCTTGTTTTACAATAAGCTCTGCATCACCATAAACTATCATAGGTTTGATTTTTAACTTCCTTGCAGCTTATAATCCTAAAACAAAGCTTAATATTTGCAGACATTATTCATATAATCGATATCCCATTGTAATATATAAGAGAAGGGAATAACATACTCGTCATCTGGTGCCACGAATAAAACTCCAGCTCCTGCTCCTTCGTAGGATGAGGCACCATCGAAGAAAATTTTCCACATTCCTTCTCTAACATTTACATTTTTCTTTGTTATTTCTATATTTTTATTTTCTTCTTCTGTACATTCTTCAAAATCATTATCTATAGATAATGCACAATTTTTTGAGTACTGATCAACAACATAGATTGGGTAATTATTGGGGTTTTGAGGGTCACTTATAGTATACGCCAGTCTAGTTTCTCTATACAATCTCATGAATTTCCCACCAAAAATTGGGATCGTAGCGTAAGTCATATCCAACTGAATTGATCCTCCTAATTTTGTACCCCAAGACCTAGATAGAAGCATGTCGTACTTGGTAGGGACGTCAGCAATGACCAAATCCATAAGGATACTTTTCACAGGGATCTGAGCAAGATTTACTACCAAATATTTAATCATTCCTAGACACTTAACCTTTGTAGAATCAAATGAGTACAAGTCTTGATAAGGTCTAGTAATTTCGAGGCCCAAATTTTCCATGATAATTTTAGGCATTAAATTATGAGAGGCCCCAAAATCTAACATACAATTGTGGAGTAAATGGTCATGCATAGTTAGTGTAATATAGAATGGAGTGACATAATCCTTATTGTTTTCAATGTGTGGACCGAACATGATAGTAGGTCTCTCATCCTGTAGATTAATAACGTCTGCATGACATTTAACATCCAAAAAATTTATCGCTTTAGTGATCTTTTTATAAATCGGGTTTTTTGCAAGTTCAACTAGAGGCATTGGGATTTTAATTTTATTAAGTTCATTTTATAAACTGAAACCCCCAATTGTTTTTTTAATTTCTCTAGTTGGAACTTCTGCTTCTGTATTTTTCGGTTTCTTAGTTTGCATTGTTCTTGTTTCAACTGGATTTTTTCGGGCAACTTGTGTTTCAGTTGGTGGTTTAGTAATTGATGCCTCATTCATTTTACTTCACGAAAAAATATTTTTTTGTGGAACATTCATAGAATTTTTTTCTTTGGGCCTTAGATCATACTTTTGTTGGAGTTCGACCATTATTGAGTCGGCGAGACCTTGATATGTAGAATCTCCCATATTGTTGATGCTTTCCTCATTATTAAACAAAGATCCTAGTTATAAATATTTCTCATAATACTTCTTGGTTAAGTGTGGCTCAATATCGTCATCACTAATGTTGTTCAAATCTTCTTCTAACTCCTCATAATTTTGCATTTCATCCCTCTGCATAAAATTTTCAGTTTTAAATGGGGCTTGGATATTTTAATCTTCACATTTTACTTGTCTCTGTTGTATCTAGGGGTTTGGGTTTCTCCTGAACTGATTCTTGACGTATGAATCAGGTTTGGTTTGATCTAATTCCATTCTGGATATTTTGTTTGATAAATATTTAATTATCTTGGCCATCTCATCCATTTTTTATTCTGCTGACTTCCCAGATCCAGAGGGTCCTGCCTGTTCTTTGAAACTCCTAGGTTCTCTCGTTCCCATATCAACCTTAGTTTTTAATTTCTTGGATGCAATCATATTGGATCCAATTTCTATGGCATCGTCCTGCATTCCCGACAAAGTGGTAGATCTTATTTCTCTTAAGAGTAAGGCAAAGTCAGGTTCAAAATCCCTTGCAAAAGTTACTTTTGCAGTAGGTTGAGAAGGTTTGAATTCAACTAGGATTTTGTTATATAGTTTGTTGAATCTCTGGCTAAATTCAAGGACTGATTCAAAATCCTTCTTTCTTAAATCCATGAATTCGGTTAAATAATAAATATGGTCCTTTTTCTCACCCCACTGTCTTAGGAAGGCATTTTCCAGCTCGTCATATGATTGTATAGAACCTATTGGGAGTCCTCTGAACCAAGTCCTCACTTGTCCTTCAAAGGTTTTTACTAACAACCTTGATTAAACATCCTCATGTTCGATGCCAAGGATATCAAAAAACTGATAAAAAAGTCTATGTGTTAGATCTCCTTCTCCCATGAATTTGGGGAGGTTCTTCATGTAATTTTCAGGAAAATAACGAAGGACAACAGGTAGGACCAAGGGAGTGTATCTAGCATCTACGTTGGAAAATATTCTAGGGGGTTGACCTCCGGCGCCACCAACACCAGCACCTCTGACGCCACCAGCACCAACACCTTTGGTGCCACCAACACCAACACCAACACCTCCAACACCAACCATTGAAAACCTAGGAGACAGACTTTAGGGGCTAAAAAGGGGATTTTCAAAAACTTCGAGGGACTGAAGTGGTGAGATTTCGACTACTTCGAGTGTGGAGAATGAAGTTTTGGAGTGAATTCGTGAGGAGATGGAAGATCTATATGAGGAAGAAAATGGAAACTTGGGTTGGTTTCCTCAGATTTACAAGATGTATAAATAGGAGAGATGACATGGGATGAATCATGGTATAAAAAGTATTCTTCAGAGTTTTGGGAAACCAAAAACTTCACCTCGGGACAAGAGAGAATTGGCAGATCGTTAATGACAGTGGGGATTGATGGGGATCCTTTGTTTTCACTGGTAATAGTATCTGGCAGGTCAATTTCAACTTTTATCTCGTGAACAATTACCTCTGGAGTTTCGAGTTTAGCCTCATGTTTACTAGTTGATACCTCTGTAGAATGAATTTGCTTAAAACTTTCTTTAGGCGTTAGTTCTTTAGTGTGAACCTTAGCATTATATTGTGTAACTATGGGTTGGTAAACCTTACCTACTGATGCAACAGTCGATTTGAGATATCCCTTTGGTTTCAACAAATTTTTGGGATTTGACACTGGTATGGTCTGCTTATCGTCTGGATTTTTCTGGGTATTCTTTCGACCGAATGCTAGTTTTGTCTACGGAGGAGTCACCAAGTGAAAAATAAAAATAAGACTTACTTATGTATTTCAATCTTTGTTCACCATCAAATATCAAATTTACTTTGTCGTTTTCCCAGGAAAAATGATTTCGTTTCTTCGTCGTCGACAATGACACTAAAAAGATTTTGTTCCTAAGATTAATCCTAAGGCTCAAAGAGTAATGTCAGGCATCAAGAGTGATTAAAGAGAATGTTTTAAATGAGTGCTTTTAATACCTTTAGTTATATAATAAATGATCCTTAAATGAAATTAATAATAGGACAATACAAAGGCTATATTCCATTGTCTGAGTCACAATTATAATATAAAATGGTGTGAAGGAAAAATACAAATCTGTTAAAAGAAGCTAGGCATCAATTGCAGATTAGTCTCACCTTGTTTATAGTGAAAGAGAAGTAGAGAGCGCACCCTTGAACATGATATGAAATGAAGTAATTCACGCATCTTGCAGGTCTTGTTTTACTCATAGTAAATACAAAGGAAAAACTGCTTACCTAATGAATTGATGATATAATATGATCACAATAGTTGTAATACTAAATTTCAATCAATCGATTTTCAAGAAATTACATAAAGAAATTCAGAGAGATGAACATATAGAGGAAACACATAACTCAAACTGAACTAAAATTAGAATCTTTGACTAAACTTGTATTAATACTAAAAAAGGAGAGTTTTCTCTATTACATCCGGCAAGAAGCAACCCTCAATAGATATTGAATCTATGTACTTATACAAAATTTGTCACAACTCAAAATGGTTGGACTTCTTACAATATTTAATTAAAATGACATATATCTGAATAAGACAACAATGTGTAAAATTTGATGAGCTCTGCTAGCGTTCTCCTTTGTCTCTTCATCTGATGGAAAAATGCCTCTTTTCCTTAGTCCTTTAGGCTGAATACATATGTCATATAGGCCACCTTAATAATTCATCATACTGTCTTGGCCATTTTAGTTTTGTTTTCATCCGTCCCTCTAGATATGTTCAGAAATGCAATGAATCATAGTTGAGATCAGGGGGGAGGATAATCAGATGAATAACATTGCATGGCTCATCAAGGAATGGATACATGCATAGGAAAAAGTAACCATATGTGGAAATAATGATAATGGAACAAGTGTATGATGATGAAGTGGTGATAAGTGGAGATTATAATGCAGGTGAATGAGATAAGTGGTTGTTGGAAGGTGAAAGGTAGAGAGGGAAAAAGGAAAGGGCATAATGCACATTTTCTTACTTGCTTCCATCTAATCTTACTTTTCCATGTTCAATACATTGGTTGCATCTATCCAATAATTCCACCATGAACCTTGAGGGCTCAATTGTTTCATTTACCTCGAAAGTGAATAATTTCCTTTCTACCTGAGGAAAATTTTCTTGGATCCTTTTCACTTCTTGAGATGTGGCCTGGAACTGTGAGCTTGGACTCACTATCCATTTATTGATTTTCAGAATATCAATCTGGCTCATTGACTAAATGGATACCAAAGTTTCTTATTTGCTCTTTCTGGAATTCTGCTGGTTCATTTCTATATCAATTTTCCCTAGGGATTTTGAGATATTACTTCCCTCAAAATCAATTATCTTTTTGTCTAATGATGAAAACGATTCTAGGGAAGCCTCTTTTACCTCTAGAAAATTTGTTTCTCTCTACCAGGTTTGTTTCCTAGACCTTAAGAGCCATATCACCTCTCAATTGTTCAGAAGGAGAGAGCAAAGGAAAATCAGGGACATTATCTTTTTGCACCAATATGATGGCTTCTTGAAACTTAGCTCGGGTTGAGTGGGCCTCTCTTTCCTTTACATAGATGTCCTTCAAAGAAAGGTCCACTACCTAGAAGCATTTTTGGATGGCATATAACTTCAGAAAAAGGTCCTGCTGGGCAACTTCCAACCTCTCATTTATTTCCAATACTTGAGTTTGGAAGGCCGAGATGTCTATCGAGGTACCTTAAGTTAGATCCAGTTTGGCTTGCAACTATTCTATCAATTCATCACATTGAGTGACCAGTCCTTGGTTGGTTTGTGAACTCTGATGAAGCTCCTTAAGGTCAGCCTGAAGCTATTGAATTTGCTGACGATCATTAGCTCCGATTTGCTCGAAGTCTTGACTCATCCTGTTCTTGATAGTCTTCTCAACAATATATATCTGACTTTGCAAGTGCTCTACCAATAGACACTTCTATCGTAGTTGTTCGGTCAAATTGTCCATAGACCATTGATTAACAGTGGAAAAAGCACCTAACGAACCTGCAACTTCCTTTGCAAATTCTAGATCATCTCGATCATTCCCGTCATATACCATTCTCTACCTTTTAATTATTTCTCCATATTTCTAGTGCGATTCCATTTTCACAATGGCTTTTCGCTTCTTGCTAAAAACAAATCCTAAGGAGGCATCTCTTCGGGCGAGATGGGGGTGATATCACCTACAAAAACAATTTGGGAATTAGAATTTCCGAAGATGGATTGTAGAGGGGTTAGCGATGTAATGGGAGTAGCAATCTCTGTGGACTATTGCTGCTCTGTTGTATTTGAGGTGACAACATGAGTAGCTGGTGACGAAGGAGGCACATCTTGTCCCTGCTTTAGGAAAGATTTGAGTTGACCTAGTTCCTGGGGTCTTAGCTAGCATGACAATGATGCTTCTAATTCCTGTGTTAACACCTCCGAGATATTCGAGGTTTCCTCAACTTTGTGTTTACCAGAGTGAATTGGTTCAAAACCTGTAGGAACAACTTCCTGTGAAGGGGGAGTGGCTATCGACTCTCCTTGTAGTACCTTTGGCAGACTGTTTCACCTATTCTTTTGAAAGTTGATAAAACCATCTTGTTGATTCGAGGGTAGGGTTTTGAATCTGTCCTAAACCTCCTCATAAGATCTAACTCCCCTGAATATTTCATCATACAGGGAGTTTTCGTGCATATACCATTTCATGTTGAACTGGGATAGTTGGTTTTCCACAATCTTGCATGGATCATGTCTCTTGAACTTGATGTCAACCAATTTGACATCCTCCAGGGTCGCAACTTCAACTTTGGAGTGACCTAAATCCAATAATGAAAACATGCCAACCTGAATAGGGAAAGTCGATGAAAATTTTTTCTGGGTTACCTTCAACTCCTTGCTAATGCCTCCTATCACTGTCTAGTATGCCACTTCTCTGCATACCAACCGGTCGGGTAAAAATCATGGTAGAGAATGAGGAGGAACCAAGCACCCAAAAACTATGATGTATGAGAATTTCTCCTCAATAAACCAATCTTCTAGCTTACCCAGGTTTCCCATAATATTGTCTGAAATCCGGGGAGGTGGTTGACCAAATAGGGCTATATGAACATGAACTACAACATTGTGGCAGATTTTGTAAAATAAATCTTTATATTTCTCCTCCCACAACTTGGAGTAATAAAGATGAATGGGCTTGACACTGGTTGGGGTCCAGCTCCAATTCATCAATGGAAAAGGTGTCACGAAACATATGGTGTCCACTATATATGCTTGCATGTAAAAGGGGGAAGACTGTCCTTTTGATTTCACTGTTTTATATTCGGCAATTCCCTTGGCCAAGTTATCTGACAACATTTTGTCCCAATTGAACATGAAGTCTTTGGCTACCTCGTTCATGATGGATACCCATTCCACCAAGAAATGTGTAGGGCTCTTCTTTCTGAACAATCGACAAAGCATCATGGCCACATACACCATATCAGCATCCAAAGACGTTGTGGCATATATACCATGAGTGTTAGTTATGAATCTCTCTGGGTGCCCCCACCAAGACCTGATTATAGCGTGACAAATTCTGGCGTACTGGACTCATTCATTTTTCTCAGACTCTAGAATGAATGCATCATTGTATCTATATTTAGGATTAGGGGAGAGTTTATACATTACTTGTAGATGTTCCAGTCGGAAAGAGCCGACGACAACCTTCTAATGGTTGATTATGCTCCTGGTCTGGATGTCAACGTGCTCCAAGGCCCATATTATCAAGTCGTTATAAGGCATGAGATTTGGCCGTGCCACTATCTTCTATAGCTCTGACTGTGCTATGTGTCTGAGTTTAGCTATATAAGTGTCATCCTCTTCTTCGGCATAGTCCTCCGGGAAGTTGATGATTTCATGTTCCAAAATATCAAAAACCTGTGTCCAAGTTTTAATAGTGTTTGTGGCTCACGGCGTGGTGTCTAACATAATGTCTGCATTTGGGTTTGAATCCTTGCCTGTCGCATCATGATTTTTTGTCATTTTCTGTGGTTCCATAATTTCTAAGGAAACAAAGTGAAGTTACCTGTTGTAGAGATAATCCACGAGTCTTTCAAACAGATAAAACTTGCTAATTGCGGAAGGTGAAAATGAATTCAAAATCAAAGTGCTTTTATTCAAACCAGATTTATTGATTTTCGTATAGCTTCACTGACGAAAAATTTATTAACGTTAATGAAAATGTCTACCTGGCAATCCACAATTCGCGTTTGAATCATTATCCTTAATTAGTCATAAATGCCATCAACACTTCGATGGTTTGTGTTCAAGAGTTTTAGATGTGATAGAGTGGGAACCTCCCAAATCCCGAATCCGCGAAAAGATTAATCTCTTAATAATTGCTTGTAAAACCTTAATTAATCATGTTTAAGATGGTGCGCTAACTTCAAGTGTTTCAGGAATTCAGAATTTGGAGTCTTTTAATGTATATCGAGAGGAACTTCCTGAAACTCGAAACCGCGAAGCAAATAATTGATTTTAAGTCTTAATTAATTGCATTTAATTTTTAGTATTTCGGAAGTTCGGACTTCAGAAAATTTAGAATACGATACATGGGAAACGTCCAAAATCCGAGCTGCAGAGTCATTAATTATCTCTTGATCATGATTAACTTAATTATTAATGTTTAATACTTCGACATTTTGATATTTCAGTGATTCGTGAATTCATTATTTGTTAAATTCCCGAAGGATCATCTCCTGTAGTGACATGTTATAGATGACGTTATTCGGGATGACGTGTCGAGAAAAGGGAGGTGCCATGTATTACTTGGAATTTTGTGAATCCTCCAATGAAAATGTCAAAAATGGGTGCCACATGTCAACTCAGGAAAAAATCAAAAGGTACATGTCTCTTACGACTGGTGCCTTTAAAAGGGTTAGGAAAAGTTGCGAGCAGACACCTTCGAGTTCCAGAGTTTTTATTGTTAAGACTTATTGAAACATCCAAAGCGTGGAACTTCGAAGAGATTGTAAGATATTTACCTCTTTTAAAATTCAAGAGGCTCCAGAACTCCAGAGGTATTAGGATCATTCGATCAAAAGGAAAAAATCATCGACGATGGATATTGTGTGTGCCTTATTATTAACTAACCAACAAATGAATTTGATTTAAAATTAAAAGGTCATTTTCCAAGTTTTCGCTTTCTTTGTAAAATTATATTTTCATGAGGTGAAAACTATAAAGCTCAAAAGTTCAAAATTGTATGTGTTCTAACACATGGTACTAACCCTAAAGTGTGGAATGAGGAATTTATCTGATAAAGAATAGTGTTGGTTATGTCAGTGAAATTATGGCACTTTGGTTGTGAAATATATCATGATGATGTGATGCTAGCTAGATATATCATTGATCTATTGAGGCACACTTATGGTACATGTTTAGAGATACTATTGGCTACTTAGTACTTGCTGTAGTGAATGGTTTTTGAGGAAGATATGTTATAGTACATGGTTGGTACATATGTGATATTTATTGATATATCTTATAGGCATACTTGTTGGATATCTTGGTGCATGCATTTGACATGTAGTTGAGATACATATTGGGACATGTAGTAGATGAGATTATGAGGTGGTTATTTTGTACATCATTTATGAGTCACATCTTGGTCTACAATTGATGCATGATTGGTACAGACTTGGTTGTTTTTTAGAGTCACTTGCTAGAAATATCATTGGCACATGAGTGATGGTTGATATGGCATATGTGTATGGAAACACACCTTGATTGTGATACACCTTTTTGAGGTTTGGTGCATGGTTGATGCACTTATAGATGGTATATGATTTTCGGTGATAGTCCTTGGTTAAAGTAGATCATTGGTATTACTTGTTTAGCATATACTTTGGTACATGATGTATTGGATAGTTGAGACACTTGTTGTGGTGCTTGGTTGGTACACTGATTGATGTTTAATGGTTGAGATACATTTCTTGACACATGGTTTGTGGCACTTGGTTCATGGTAGAGTCATATCATGAGTGATATGACACTTGTTTGAGGCACATGGTTGGAATGCTATACAATTGATGATGTTGATAATATTGATATATGGTTGGTACACAGTTGGCACACATTATTGGAATATGGTTGATACACTCCATCGATGATATCTTATGGTATATTGTATGGTGTTGATGTACATGGTTGATGTACATGATTTATGTGCATGGTTAGCACATGGTATAGAACAAGGTGCACATGGTTGATGCTTTGTTCATGATTCATTTTTGACATATCTTCTGATTGATGCATGCGATAGTATGTATGATTTGCATACACTTGATGTATGGAATGGAAGGAGGTTGGATGATTGATGCATGGACAGGTCCAAGAATCATCATAGGAAGAGAAAAAATCATTCTTGAACAATTGATCTATGTTCTGGTTGAGTAGTAGCATTTGCAGCAAAATCAGATTACAATAGTAGCATATTTTTCATCTTGCAGAGAAGATAGGGGAAGACATACCCACAGGGGAAGTTATTATTCTTCTCATGATTCCCGCAGGAGAGATTAATCATATGTAGGATAGAGAGTTAGATGCTTGGAGAGATATCACAGAGGCATGTTTCCTAAGGGAGTGATGGTCACAGGGGGAGCATGAGCAATATGTATTCAACATTGTATTAGAGTGATATCCCTTGTTCAAAAGGGAAGATATTATTCAGAGGAAGCTCAGAGGAATCCAGACAAGGGGAGCAACCCCAAGGAAAGTTCAGGTAGGGGGAGCAACCCCAAGGAGAGAACTACCCTTTTCCATTGATGTCAAAGGGGGAGAGATAGTCACAATGATATGATTGAGATGACTACTGATGAAGAGAATTTCCATGTCTACATGTTTCCATAAATGATTGGTGTTGACATCAATGTTGGTATTCTCATCAATTCCAAAGGGGGATATTGTTGCATAAAGTTGTCATTGATGTGAAATAGTTGATTTCAAATATTGTAATTATATCATTGATGTATTGATTTTTGGATCATGTGGTCATAGATGTAATTGATGTCTAAGGGATAATGTCATGAGGAATCATAGTGATGTGTTGTCATGGATTAATTTTCCATATGGGTTGATGTAAAGATTGATCATTTTTGTCTTATCATGGTTGATAGAAAGTACCAAATGGATGAAATCCAAAGTGGACCCCTTATGGTGAAATCCCTCATGGGAAGATTCCTTTTGAAGTCCAAATGGTTAATTTCCTGAGTCATCCTAAGTAGTATGGTTAGGGAACCCAATCTTTTTTAGGAATAATGTTATGAAGATCAATGAATTTGTCAATGAGACTATTCTAGATGGATAGTGCTTATCATCTCATTTCCGGTGATATGTGGAACGTCAAATAACTCCTCATGGTTAGAGAGTGTTGGCAAAGGGGCAGACCCAGGTTTCAACACTACAACAATGCACCAACAAAGCCCTAACTACTGGCCCTTTCAGAAACACATGCGAAGAAGATGAAGTCTCACCCAAGGTAGAGGCAGGGGGGGTTGCAGGACTCCAGTGTCTACAACCTAGCTGGGACACAGAACTGTGATCAAAGTACTTAACAGAGCACTTATCAGCTAACAATCATTATCATTTAACCCTTATTCACATCGCAGGTAAAATCCTAATTATAGAACAATGCAGTATTCAACAAGATCTAGCACACCCAAGCACTTAACACATAGAAATCGAGAAGATCTAGCATTCATTCACATTACTAAACACTAAGATACTATATCAGATGCATCTAACATACATAAAGATGAAAACACTAAGAATAAATCAAATCAATCACACAAAGAAACCATAACATAGGATATACATGGTTCACCCCCAGTGTGGGGCTACATCCATGATCTGGATTATTTTTGGCACGAAATGAGATCGGAGATATAATAAAGAAATGCAGAGAGATATCACAGATGTTCAATAATATAATAGAAATGTATCAGATATGCAACCATAAACACATATATATAGTAATACATGATTTCTATTAATGAAAGAAATGTATAGAGACTGTAAAAATATAGAGTGAAAGACTCGCTAGAATGGTGGCAACTTATCTCTGAGAAGATATGTGACGACTACTCGCATTCACAAGAAGATGGTTACAATGAGGCTCTGAAGGCCCTTTTACAATAAACGAGAATGCCAAAAGTCCTAGACATCCAAAAACCTAACCCTAGGAGATGAAGCGCCAAAAGTCATGTGGGCCCCGTTTGGGTAAGTTAGTACATCAACTTCCCGGGGTCGTAACTTTTGCATACGATCTCTGTTTTAGGCGTATGATAGCTCGTTGGAAAGGTATCATCGAGGATATTAATTTTGGGGGCTCAATTATACCTTTGGCTATCATTGAGAACCTTGATCTTGAAAAACCTTCATTTAGGCCCTCAAAATGGCCCCGAAAGTTAAAACCTGCTAAAAATAGTAAATTGTCAAAATTGCCAGAACGTTGTTTTGAGCCAGTTGGAAAAGGTGGGTGGCCACCGATATCCACCTAGATCAATCCTCCCTCCTTAGGAAGAAATGGTCTCCATTGCGTTGAGTTGCTGGGGGAGAAGGAAAAGCGTTTGTTGAATCTGCATCTTGGTGAGCTGCTTGTCTTACTGGAGACATCACACTGCTCAGTTTGTGGAAGTCTATCATGAACTCGCTGAGGTTGAAGCTGTTCAACAAGTCGGGCTACATGAGAGGATGTTGTGCATAAGGAATCTTTGCATTTTGCTGCAGCCTTGTCGACCTGCTTATGTAGGATATAAGTTGCTTGGGGCGAGGCTGTAGTGGTTGCAGTGTCCTTCTATTCTCCTTTTGAACAGATTGTGAAGAAGCTAAATTTTGTAGTATGAGATACTACTTTGTGACACTTTTTAGGTGGAACAGTAGTGGGAAATACATCTGGTATTCTATAGAGATGACCCCCCAAAGTGACAATAACACTACGAGGTCAAGACTCATAAATATCATGGCGCTTCCACATATACGGTTGGCCCAAGATAACATCACATACATCCAGTGGGGCAAAATCACATAATACCTCATCCTTGAAGGGTTGGATGCCATATGACAATCGACACTACTGGCTGACACGAAGATCTCATCCTTGGCGAAGCCACCCGATGTTGTATGGCTGCGGGTGTGGTGTTGTCGACAATCCCAACTGTTTGACGACCTCTGTTGAGATGAGTTTTTTCTGGCTTCCGCTATCAACAATAAAATGCAGCGGGGTCCCCTTCACCCACATCTGTGAATGAAAAAGGCGCTCCCCCTCTTCAGGATCTGTTGGTTTTTCTGGTTGAATTGCTGCAGTCACGACAATAGCAGTGGGGTCTGCGTCAATGATTTTTCCTTTAATAGTATTTTCATAATCATATTCTAAATCAGGTTTGGCTCCTTGTCTTTTATCTCGGCCACCAATGACTATTTTGAATGAAATTCATCGGTGTTGTGCCAGGGGATTTTATGGAAATCACACCATTTTCTGGTGTCCTTCTTTGTCTTCTCGTGACCCTTCTTTTCCTGTGTCTTGGACTGGTTTTCAGGGAACTATTTGTTAGGGCCGTCTTTGTCATGCTTTGGTTGTTGCGGATTTGTAGACCCGAACTCCCATTTGTTCTGGTGCTTAAATTTTCGCTCAATTTTAACAGCATATCGATAAGCAACACTAAGTGATGATATGTCCAAAAAATCCATTTCAGTCTGGATGTATCTGTGTAGAGCCCCACGGTATTTCAGAACCAAATTCCACTCAGAGTCTTTGATACCCAGCTTGGTGCGCAAGGTATGGAAGGTATTGGTGAACTCTGGAACTGCTTGGCCCCTCTCTTTCCACAGTGTGGTCCATGTCATGTACTGGTCCTCATAGTTGCCAACAGGGTAATATTGTTCCTTTACCGCATCCACAAAAAAATCCCAAGTGGGATCGACCCCATATATTCTAGACTCCTCTATGGAAATTTTCTCCCAGTAAGTTTCCCACCAATGTTTGACATGAGGGAGAACTTTAAGGAGTGCGAAGGTGATCTTTTATTTGTCAGAAAAATTGTGAACAGAGAAATAACCTTCTAGCAGAGTTAACCATTTTTCTAGGGGATCTGCATATATCTATCCTTCGAATACAGGAATATCAAAGTTAACTTGTACCTTGAAAGGCGAGGTGCCTCCAAAGTGGTCGCTTGATGAAGATGTGCCTGATGCTATCGACAGGCGTTGATGGATGTGGGAAAAATTCTCCATCATTTCGTCTCTCTGTCGCGTGAGAGCTTGCTCAAGCAACATATTGATAGGATCGTCTGCTCCGTCATTTTTATTTTCTTCCTCCATTGAGGGTTTCTTGGGTGTGCGAGAGAGATTTTCTTCAAGAGAGACAAGCTTGATACCTAACTTGCTATACTCAGACCTCATCGGGGACATGCACTGAAAAATGATCAAGAGCAGCCTGCTCTGATATCACTGATCTGGATTATTTTCGGCACGAAATGAGATCGGAGATATAATAAAGAAATGCACAGAGATATTGCAGATGTTCAATAATATAACAGAAATGTATCAGAGATACAACCATAAACACAGATATACAGTAATACACAATTTCTATTAATGAAAGAAATGTACAGAGACAGTAAAAATACAGAGTGAAAGACTCGCTAGAATGGTGGCAGCTTATCTCTGAGAAGAGATGTGACAAATACTCAAATTCGCAAGAAGATGGTTACAATGAGGCTCTGAAGGCCCTTTTACAATAAAAAAGAATTCCAAAAGTCCTATACATCCAAAAACCTAACCCTAGGAGATGAAGCGCCAAAAGTCATGTGGGCCCCGTTTGGGTAAGTTAGTACATCAACTTCTCGGGGTCGTAACTTTTGCATACGATCTCCGTTTTAGGAGTATGATAGATCATTGGAAAGGTATCATCGAGGAGATTCATTTTGGAGGCTCAATCATGCCTTAAACTATCATTGAGAACCTCAATCTCAAAAAACCTTCATTTAGGCCCTCAAAATGGCCCCGGAAGTTAAAACCTGCTAAAAATAGTAAATTGTCAAAATTGCCAGAAAGTTGTTTTGAGCCAGTTGGAAAAGGTGGGTGGCCACCGATATCCACCTAGATTAGTCCAAAAACTCTTCATATTCTTTATTATATTCTATCAATCTCCTTACATGCACAAAGCATCAAAACCAACTCCGCATAGGACATGAGATCTGCATGCACCTCGCTAGATCCTCGTTCCCCGAGCTTGGCACAACACAGAGACTTTCTTACAATCACTTGCACTTAGCCCTGCAAGTTCTCAATACACAATATGCACAGAACTAACTCAATCACATAGATCCAACTTCTTTGATCACTTGCACTTAGCACAACACTTAGCACCGCGTACCTCTTAGATCTAGTCACTACGTCTCACAACACCTAGCTACTTATTTATACATTAAAAAAGAGGCCTAAGCATGGGTAAACCCATGGAATGACATCCCATACCTGTTACATAAAACCTAAACCCAAAAATCTAGGGGGGTGAGATCCCATGATCTCCGCTTTGCCTGGCGCTCCATCTTCGACTAGCCTGTCGAAGTCCCAAAATTGGTCAAACATGATCAATGCTTCCACAAAATCTGGTCAAGGGCCAACAGGCCCCCAACACTCACCTATGACTCATCTTGAGTCACTCTGATCTGGGTAACTCTGCCTTGAAGGCCTCAAGATTAGCTTGAGATGCCGTGACCTGATACTTCGTCAGAGCCTCCTGCTCGGTGAAATCTTGAGTAGCGTTCTCAGTCATCGGTCCTTCCAAGTGTTGTTCTATCATGGTCACTATTTGTTCTAGCTGTGCACCTTAACCTTCAATCTCCTCAAAAATTGTGCAAGCTTCATCCTTCACTGGCTGGAGTCTCTGGGTCACTTCCATGACTTTACTCTGGATGGCATGGACCTTTTGTTGAACGGTGTGCTGTTCCTGGGACCTTTTCATCCTCTCGACTGTTGACAGTGGCTTCAACTGTGCTTGCACTGTTGCTTCTTGTTGCTTTGCCTCCTAGAGATGTGACTCCAATGTCCTTAGTTCAAGGTCCTCTGCAAGGTGCTCGTAGGTCTGCGCACTTCAACTACTGAGTTTCTTGCATTCTAAGGCCAATGCCTTGATTCTTTCGACTACGCTCCTAGTAGTTTCCTCTCTCTGATCTCGCACTTCCTGTGGAGTGCTTGGTATGAATTGTAGTTCCAGTTCTACTATTCGTGCTTGGAGCTGCTGAATGGATTCAAAGAGATACCCCACCTGGATCTCAGTGGTTTCTGCTTCCATATTTGCTAGGCCCTTCACAAAGTGAAGTGCTCTGGTGATTGCCTCCTTGAATCCTATCTTCTCTGTGAGTAGTTGTTCTTTTCCCTTCTGGATATGCACTCTATCCTCTGCAAACTTCACCTGGAGGTCATCTTTTTCTTGTTGCGCAACTCAATGTTGCTCTATGGATTCCTCCTTTTCTTTCTTCAGGGCCTCTATGGCCTGTTCTTTTTCCTCCTGGACACAATGAAGGCGAGACTCTGTCGAGTCTTCTAGTCTACGTAGCTGGGTAGGTTCATCTCCTACTTCTATGTCCCCTACTGAAAACGATGTTGTAGGTACTACATGACTCAAATAAAGAGCCTATTGTACCCCTTTGAGATCCACCTCGATCCTGTCAAACATTGTCTCCTGCTTGGCTTCGCTTCGCTGCAAGATGTCCTCTGAGGTATCTAATACAACAACGATGATGAGGTCAATATCGTCCACCGTGAGCATAGTGTGGAATGGAGGTTTATTGGCTTTTGACTTCTTCTGCGATGAAGGTTTCATCGAGGAACCCTTTCTTTTCTTGGATGTTTTTTCTTCTGGAAGGGGATCTTTAGGCAGTGTTACTTCACCCTCCTTCTGCTTTTTTTCTTCCCCTTCATCCTCTTCTTTGTCTACTTCATCACATCCTCCTCCTTTAGGTGAATCTGGTGTAGTTTCCTTTGATGCACTGCTCAATTCCTGTACCTCTTCCTTCTTTTTCTTCCTGCTATTGTTGGGTGCATCATATTCTTTGCGAGTGACCACAGGACTTCTGATGAGGTCTGGGTCAGACAGTTCTTCCTGGTCAACTGGTACAAGGAAATATGCAGGCCATTCCTTTGTTATTTATTCCATGTCTTCCTCTGTGAGTTTCTAATAGGACTGGAGCTCTTCTTTGTGTTCGTCTCTGCGCGCAGTGATATAGATGAAGTGTCTGTCTGCACAAAACTTCACGATTGGCCTGAACCTATGAAGTTTGTTCAGCGTCATGTGACGAAAGGATTCAATGGCCCTATTCAGTTGTAGATAATAGGTGTGGAACATCTCATTTGATTGTCATTTCTTTTCCATGTCGCTCGAATACTAGAACGTAGTGAACTTCGTAGCTAGTGGTTCAGACAACTCAATTTTAGGGAAGGTCTCTCTTTCCGGCATCTCCTAAGAAATGAAGGTAATGAGGATCAACAACCAACTAAAATGGAAATCGTAGCCCTGATACTGAGCTTCGTGGCAGTCTTTCTCTAACTGGTTGACGAGGTAGATTGCCTTGTTCATTTGCAGCCCTTCAACGCATTTTCCTGTGAGGTCGATGACAAACCCCATGACCTGCATTGGCCTATTCTTCTTGACGATCTTACCAATGATCAACTGGAAAGCTAGGTGCACTGCACCATTCTGAATGGAGGCTACCTTATATCCCTGCTTCCCCTTCTCCACATCACAATATGTGTCTTTTATTGTCTATGCCAGGGCGCGATCTGCAACCTTCCCTAGGTAAAAGTCCTGTGGGTCTGGTCCTTGCATGCTCAATCTGGTGATTTGGTGGATCAACGTTGGATCTACTGTGATGCGCCTATCCAAACATAAGTAACTTCCATAGAAGCACGACAAAAGGAGTTTAACGCACACGTTAACCTCCTGATTTCTACTAAAGTGCGGTAACTTCATTACATTGAGGATGGTCGATCCTGCGATGTCCATGGTCCATGACTGGGGGATTATATTCAACGTCTTCCCCATTATCTTGGTCAAATACTTGTGTGGTGTGAGCATTCCACAGTTCTTGCAGTCTCCTAAGTTGAAGTCACTGATATTAAGCATTAGAATCCTCTCCAACTGTAGTCCTATTGCGCATATCCCTTTCAGAAGGTACACGATGATCACTGTGTAGTCGACATCCGTCAGGACATTGTCATGACTCACTGTGCTAGACAGAGGTAGGATGTAGTCAGGCATGATTAATGGGATGAGATTTACATTCGCCAAGTCATCACGATGCTTGGTTCATTTCTCTGTCGCGGTTTGGGAGGGCCCAAATCGATGTGCAGTTGATGGGGATGCTTGCACTCCTCTTTTCGATGAATCTTGTTCTCTTGCGGACATGACTTTCTCAGCCATGAGGTCTATGAGAATCTCTTCAATGGATTTCTCTACTGTGCTAAAGTCACCTGACATACACGCTCAAGTTTTGATATCTCGGGTTGGTGAACAAATAATCAAGGTAGTAGAATGAATGGCGAGGTCTTAATAAGCACTGCGTGGTAATAGTCAGCTCTCTGTGGGTTCGAATAATCACAATTGGCAAAAGTGTCCATGGTAAGACATTCGACGGGTTAAAGAGATAACATTGTAACAGGTTCTTCCAACGGGTAGGAACGCCTCAATCAATGCAATTCCATTTGTTATGGCGTGGTCCCAATGGTCCAATGGTGAACATTCCAGCAATAACTACGTTTCTAGTCGTTCTAGAGAATCGTTCTAATGGTTAGGATGCCTCCAACGGTCATATCACTCCACTGTGGTGAAGTGCCAATCTACGTTGTTCTTCTATTCCTGTGAGGTTCAAGTTCTACAAGCATTCCTTCTGCGAAGTCCGCTCTAGAACCTCTTGCAATTTTTCTAGCTTTGCTTTCTTCTTACTAAGTTTTCTAGCTTTCTTTCTTGTGATTTGTGTCTCTGGATTCCTCCTTCCATATTTTTTCTTATCTCCTCTTGGCATAGTAAATTCACACTGTTGAGGGTCTTTCATAGGGTTCAAGGGTAATACTTCTTCTCTTACTGTTTCTGGAGTAGATTCTCTACTCCCCTGTATGGATAAGTTCTCTAAGTATTCTTGCGTTCTTTCAACTTTTACAACTAGGTCTCTGGCCCTCAGTTGCTTAGACTTGTCCTCCCATTCTTCTAGTAAGCGCGCTATTATCCTATCCATGAAATCCCTTAATTCTTTTTTTTTCTATTCTAGAGCTTCCTCTTCTTCTTTCCTTCGGATATGATCTTTCTCAGTCCAAGTCCTTCCTAACAAAAGTGTAAGGGGGTCTCTATTCTCAAAAAACTTAATGACCTCAAATTCTTCTTCTGTCAATGCTCCATGAGCAATCATAGGTACATGAGTAAGTCTTCCACATATAGTTATCAACTTTCCTTTAAACAATCCTATTCCTCCCAATGAAGGAACCATAATAGGCTTTCCTAATATTTCCCAAGTACTTTCTGTCATAATGTTCACTTGTGTTTCTGCATCCAATACACAGTCTATGTTGAAGTCTCCTATTCTTGCTTCTATGCACTCTTTCTCTTTTAACATATCTGATAAACTAGTATCTCTTTGATCATTCAGTGTTTCTTTCATCTGCAATAATATAGCCTCTGATTCTTTCTGGTTCTTTAGCATATTCGTAGTCTCTTGGCCTTCCTCAATGTTTTCTTGTCTCATATTCATCTTTTCAACTTTAGTAATCATTCTAGGGAAATCCAAAACTTCATGTTTAGTAGCTTTACAACAAAGCCAAACAGGACTTATACTAGGGAATTCCTTAGCAAGATGTCCTGGTCTTCTACAACTATAAAAATGAGTCAATCCTCTCTTTCTCTTAAACGATCCCCAACCTTTCCTGTACTGCGCACTGGTATCACAGTGATGGACGTGCAAAAAATTCTTTCTAGGATTCTGCATCCACTTGTTAGTCCAACAATTCTTTCTATGCATAGGAATACCATATCTTTCACTATTTCTATCAGATCTATTCATATCATATCTTCTTTCTTTGAGTTGTGCCCTAGTTTGCAGACTAAGACCAAATCTATTAAACATACCTAGATCCATTCTTTTGAAGCAAACATTTCCACTTGTCTTACCTTTATTAGAGAACCAAGATTTAAGATCTTACCTATTTTCTTCAGATCAAACTTATTTTCTTAGCACAAAGCTTCACATGTCAAGTAGAATATTGCGCACTACAACAACAGATCTATGCACAAAGATTTCTCTTTTCTTCAGTTCCTAGCAATCACAGTTTCAGGTCTCAACAAAAGAACCATTTGTTGGAACAGGGGCAGACCCAGGGTTCAACGCTACAATAGTGCACCAACAAAACCCTAACTATCGGCCCTTTCAGAAACACCTGCGAAGCAGATGAAGTCTCACCCGAGGTAGAGGCAGGGGGGTTGCAGGACTCCAGTGTCTACAACCTAGCTGGGACACATATATGTGATCACAATACTTAACAAAGAACTTAGCAGTTAAAATTCATTAGCATTTAACCCTTATTCACATCGCAGGTAAAACCCTAATTATAGAACACCACAATATTCAACAATATCTAACACAACCAAGCACTTAGCACATAGAAATTGAGAATATATAGCATTCATTCACATTACTAAACACTAAGCTACTATATCAGATGCATCTAACATACATAAATATGACAACCTTAAGCATAAATCACATCAATCACACAAAGAAACCATAACACATGATATACGCGGTTCACCCCCAGCGTGGGGCTACATCCACCAACTCTTCATCTTATTTATTATCTTCTATCAATATCCTTACATGCACAGAGCATCAAAACCAACTCTACATAGGACAAGAGATTTGCGCGCACCTCGCCAGATCCTCCTTCCTCGAGCTTGGCACAACACAAAGCCTTTCTTACAATCACTTTCACTTAGCTCTATAAGTTCAGAATACACAATATGCATAGAGCTAACTCAATCACATAGATCCAACCGCTTACATCACTTGCAGTTAGCACCGCATACCTCTTAGATCTAGTCACTACTCCTCACAACACTTAGCTACTTATTTATACATTACAAAAGAGGCCTAAGCATGGGTAAACCCATGGGTGGACATCCCATACCCATTACATAAACCCTAAACCCAAAAATCCTACAAAGGGGGGCGATATCCTGCGATCTCTGCTTCGCCTGGCGCTCCGTCTTCGACCAGCCTATAGAAGTCCCAAAATTGGTCAAACATGACCAACGTTTCCACAAAACCTGGTCAAGGGCCAATAGAGAGTTATAGCCATGTGAAGTTGGAGAATCCTCATGTGTTGTCTAGAATCCCCTGGAAGGTCAAATAAGCCAAATTATTCTAGAAGATCCTAGAAGAAGTTGACTAGTCAAAGTGGTTAGTCATGGGTTAAGTGGTTGCAACCAGAAAACAATTAAAAATAAATTAATTGCAACTAGAAGTGGAGAAGTTACTATTTGTGGAGAAAGTAGTTATAATTGGACAAGTAGTTAGAAGTGGGGTTTCCCCCAAAATAATGAAGTTGGTTAGAGTTGGTTAGATAAGGAAGATACTTGGAGAAGTATAAATAATAGAGCAAGGGTCTCTTATGTGTGAATCTCTTTAGTATATTGAAAATCTATTCTGGTGAAAGATTCATTGTAGGTACTCATGGATGCATCAAAAGTTCTGTAAGTCTGAGGTTTTGACGGTGAAAATTTTAGAGGTTCATAAAACCTAATTTTATAAAGAGGTACGCGGGTTGTAGTGAGCTAGGGAACACACGTACGCAGGCTAAAAGAGAGAAGGGCACGTATAGTTGAGAATAACATGAAAAATTGAGTAAGTGTTGGTGCCAAGTTCCTGAAGTCTGAAGCATGTTCCAGATCAACATTCTACAGGTTCAAATATACTACAGAGGTTCGGGTATGGGTAAATATTGTCTTGATGTTTAGACTTTCTCATGGTATGGTGAATTCTTGAGGCATTCTTTGTATGATTGTAATGTTGTTTGAATATGGTAGTTGGTTGGTTGAGTAGTTCAGTTTTGTTCTGATTGAGAGATATCCATGATCTGTGATTGTGTATGCATGACGAGCATGCATAGGTTGTTGGATGGTATAGACATGTCTATGATTGGTTATGGTACAGATTGGGGAGTGACATGAAGATTGTGGTGACGGGTCATAACTGGATGTGATAGAGGCATAAAGGGTCTGAAGGGACAAAAGGTTGAAGTTTTAGAAACCCTAGTTTCTGAAGTTGTATGTTGGTTGATAGAAGGAAGAGTGTGTACATATGTGTGCTGCATTATAGAAAGGGCACATACATATGCATGCTACACTATTGATAGGTCACGTACTTGTTGGCATATTTGGTTATGTCCACAAGCAGGGTCTTGTACCTGAGGATTGGATTTCTCATATCTCAGTTGGTACTGAGATATGCAAGATGAGTCTTGCATTGAGAGTTGGTGTTATTGTGGATTTGTTTCTCTATTCATTTGTTCCTGATAAACCCCAAGGATTGTAGTCTGTAATACAAAATAAACTTATACATATATCTTGTGTGCCTTGTGTTCTTTATGGTAATGGTTTATTGATGATGTTTGTTGCTAAGATATGCTTACATACATATGAAAGTAATGAATAATGAGTAAATGGTGATTGCTAACTAAGGTGTTTTGTAAATGAGTGAAAATATCCCTACAGTGATTCACCCCTCCCTCTCAATGTGGTCGATGCGTCCAACACTAGTTGAAGAAAAACTCAGGATAGAAGTGATGGAAACGTATTTTGAATATCAATTGAAAACATCTCATACTGTGATCTTCAGATACTTAAATGCTTGGTCCAAAAGAATATGATGAATGAGTTGGCATTGTACTCTCATTGCATAGGATAAAATAATGTTGTTTAACATATGAAGATGATGAAACCGAATCTTCCCATGATAGTCTGCTACAAAAGGCTAAATATACTTTGTGGATGACCGAAAATAGGCCAGCTGATGTTTGAAGAAGTACTAGGGATGATGTTGATGCTTCTTGATGGAATATTTTACTGTGCTTTGACTGTTGATGTTGAATTCCTCGAGTTTATGTCTATCCTGGATAAGTATTGAAAATGAAAGAACATGTGTACAAAGGTATTATGTCATCTCCATATTGACTCCACATATACATAAGGTGCCACATCATTAGGTTTAGGATACCAAACAAACAAATGCCATGTGTATAGATGAAGTCAACCCCCTCAAGTGTGAGCTCACTTGTGCATTCATCCATGAATTTATGAAGGATAAAGCAATCTTAAGGAAATAACTCCTCCTCAAGAATAAACCATGTCAAAACCTACAATTCTAGTAGTATCTTCCCTTGAGTGCATGGTTTGGTATTTTTATCATTTGAAACGTATTGAAGTGTGCCTTGGACATGTACATCATCTTCCAAGTAGCGGATATTATTTTGGAAGTATGCTCATATGAAAATAAACAAGGGTGCTATCAGATTCTACTATGGGAAATATGGAAATTGAGTAAAAATATGCTTCTAAAACATACTCGTAGATCCCTCATTATGCAATTTATGGAAATTTCCCTCAGGCATTACTCAATTTTCCATCTTTTGCAAAAATAACATGTCTTTGAGTTTTGAGATTTGTTTCCATCTGTTCAAAATGATGTCGAAAAACCACCTTTACTAACTGTCACCTACAAGAATTTTGGTAACAAATATGCATCTTGGTTACATTGCAGTATTATCTGAATTGTAGGAATCTTGGAATATATTATGATGCATGATGTGTGGATGATAACTCTTGAGCTCTAAGAATAATACATGATAAAGAATTATCAGAGACATATGCTAATCATTAAACCTTACAAACTGAGATAAAACCTTGAATTTATGCTTGTCCATGAGAGTGTCGATATGTGTATTGTTGCTATAAATATTGGATGGATGCTTGTCATCTCTATCTCCCACACACTCGAGACCTTACATGTCCTCATGCACATCAAGTAAGGAACTGAGTATCCTTCATGAAGGTTTGGATTGGCACAAGAGATAAATCAAGACCCAGGAATGGTGTGTATTTGGAACCATATCAAAAGAAACTGATGTTGTATATGCTGAAAGGGATCAAGACTGATATTGGATACATATTTTAACTCTGGGGTAGTCTTGTAGCAGCTAAACCATCTTACAATCATGGGAATTTTGTTTGGATCATATCACCCCTCATATTCATACCTATCACTTCTAGAAAAGGGATAATAATCTTCATGCACACATGAGTAGGGGTAGCAACATATATTCATTTTTGGGTCCAAAGTTTAATCTAATTTCAAGGGTTTTCTTTTAGAGCAGCGATCTAACAAAATTTTAAGGAAATCTCGGGTCACTCAAGACACTTTTCTAGAAGGGTTATCACAGAAGAGAGGATCAATACTAAGAGAGTTTACAACCAACAATTATTTATTTCCAACAATTGAGTAACAAAGGGTTATGATAGCTATTCAACATCAATAGAATTGAACCTTATGGAGTCTTTTTGGAAACATGATCAAGGACATTACCTAGTTGTTAAAACATGAAAACTCATTTCAATTCTTGAAAGGATATTTGTCCTTTCCTGTGATGACTATTTGAATGACTCATTAATTTCCTTTGATAATTCAATAACAGAATTTGGGCATATTGTTCTTGTGCACATATTGAATCCTTATGGATCTAGTGTTCCTCAAACTCACCTTTCTATAAGGATACTATATCCTCAAAATCCATTTCCTCTTAAATGCATAGATATGATAAATTTGTAGCATATGGAATTCTTCTTCTTGGCATATTAAAGTATGCACGAGTGAAAGACATAGAATAGGATGACTGAATCTTGAACTTGACTCTTGGAGTTCTCCATTTTGCATTAATGCACATGCATAAATAAAAATTGACATACCTTTCATTTATAAATTTGAATCCTATCCATTCAATGAAATTGCAAAGATTTGGACCATTGGTGATCTAGTGTATGGAGGTGCATAGGCTGAGTACATTGCGTTGGAATAAGTGTGGACTGGTGATACAAATTGTGGGCACCGATATCATTTTCATATATTCATCAATATTGTAGATCACTGTGAAGGGGTATGAAACTCAAAATTATCTTCCAGTTTCCTCTTCCATAATGCCATCGACATTAGTATGACATCTCACCCTCAATTAATCAATATTTTAGCCAATTTTGATCAAGCATCATGATTACACCAAATATGCAACTTTGAAACTATCGATCCTATATCGATGAATCTCAACCATATGCAAAAATGTAGAAAAAATAGGTTATGTCATTGATAAGATAAAATAAATGTATCTAAGGGAATAGATGACACATAGGAAACCATCTTACTTAGTCATCAAGAGATTTCATGACAAGAAGCATGAAATTGCTGCTAGAGGCTCAAATTTCCATCATGCGAACTACTGGTTGACCACTGATTTGACCAAAGGATTGTGCATAGGATAACGATATTGAATCCAATTGAATAGGATACATCCATGTATATTTTTCAATGAAAAATACCCATGTCATCATTTCATATCTTGAAAGGTGGAGTTATCCAAACTAACGATCATGTCGTCAATTTTCATCTACAACAATTCTGGTAATTGAAAAACACATACTCGCAACATTGTGTAGTTACCAAAACTCCTGTATCAAACTTTTGGTAATTGAACCCTTCTCTGTAATTCTGGTAATGAAACATACCTTTTTGGTTCTGATAATAAGTTGTTCTTATGCTCACATTGATTGATTACCAGAAATTTTGGAAGTGTCCAACTACTACAAGAACTTGAGCACTTTGAGGTTTTCAATTCATATAAAAATACTATAGGAAACTTTGTTTGGTAATATCATGATATCACTAGAATTCTGAGAATTACTAGTATTTGCAAGGGATCCATTTAAGATGTTATAGTAAATTAATGGATAACTAGTTGTTGCTAAAGATACAAAATTCTTGATTGTACATGAATTTGGATATACTTTGTACCTATGAATTCTGAAATAAGTATTGTTAGTAATGAAATATTGAAGGGATGAAGGTTAAAAACCAAATACTGAACTGGGTTGAATGACCTATGTTTTATTGTTTGGACAAGGCTGCTACATGCTGTAAAGAGATGTCTGTTGGACTTACCGGAGCTGAGCCAAGACACAAGAAAATAAGTTTTCCTTGTATGGAGGATATATAGGCTGTGAGACATCTGATGATGATATCTATAATTTATTCCTTCTTATTATTTAAACTAGGCTACTGAACTATACTTGGAACTGATCCAACATTTATTTATACTTTTATTCACTACCCTACCCTACGTGAGAAAAAGGAGAGACTCTTCTCAAGTATAGGAGTAGTTCCAATGGAACCATGTGCATAACATAATTTCAAATGTACCCATATCCAAGTATGAGAAGTATACCTCAATAAGTATAAGTATACCTCAATAAGTACTAGGATACGAGAGGCGAATTGCTTGAGAGGAGATGACGCTAAGAAGTGTTGAAGGATGGAGTGGTACCCCAACCCGATGACTATTTGAAACCATTCTTAAATGTAATCACTACTCCTTGGGTTCTCTTTGATTTTCATGCCATGAAGCTCTTTGGAAAGTTGGTCATCACGCTTCGTAATGCATAATGGATCTGGTGATAAACATGCCATAAATCCTTCAATATTTAGTTCTAGTGGCTTCTGTTCATTTGTTGTGGTCCACACCTCTTTGATCTCTTTTATTTTCTCATAAGGAATTCTAGAAGAAACTTCCATATTTTCTTCATGTGGAATATGTTCATGGATCCTCTATTCCTCTATTGCTTCTTGAAATGTAGACTCATCCTTGGAAACAATTCTGGAGTGTGGGCAAGGATTTGAAAAGATCCTTGTAGGGGTATGTCCTCATTTACTCAAAAAATTCTTGAGAATCCTTGAAGGCTTCTTGTTGGACGATAATCCCTATCTCACACATGGATTAGTGCATGGGGGTCTTTTTGAATAAAAAAATTCAACTTCTACACAAAGAAAATTTCAAAGAAAAGCATGTACTTGGACACCTCATGCTACTAAGACTCTGTTGTCACCGAGTTATCTATTGACATGAGTATATTTCCCCTTTCCACACATCAAACTTAAATGAAAGGATTGGAAACCATTTTTTCAATGCCTATTCCCTTTAGCATCTCCTTGACAATGGAACCAAAAATGTCAAGCAATTTAATTGCTTAAATTGTTGTCCTTTAAATTATCAACCGGGGAGCTCGTAAGCTTGTGAGATGCTGGAAAAATATATGCAGGATTAGGAAACTAACCCTAGGATAAGCAATTTGAATTCAAAAGTTTTTTGTTTGACAAGACACTTCCAATAATTGGAGTCAAGGATACAAGTATTCCACTACAATAGTTAGTTAGCTACTTCATGGCTCAACTAATTCTTATAGATTGATCAAATTGGAAATAAAACTCATTCAAAGGAATGAATTAAAATCATAGGATCTTATGTTGTAGGTTCAATTCCTATAGCTTCTCATCTATCTTTTGGATTCCCAGGGTTAACAAACATTCAAATCTCTAATGCACACCACACTCGATCGATCACACTTGAAGAAAATAAATTGCAGAAATTAAATGCTATAGAGTTCACTTTGGTCATTGGACTTATATTTCAAGCATTAACCACATTCCTTTGCTGGAAAAGTAAGAGAATCAACTGGTTTTGTGATCACTATAAAACTCAACCTTCAATGCTTAACTCTATAGGGAAACCACACTTTCAATAATTGAAAGAGCATAAAGAAATGAATAGTAACTAAAATGAAAAACTAATGAAATAACATCACACAACAAAATGAAACTGTTTGGGAAACATATTCTAGAGAGAGGGGAACCTGCCTCTCTTGGCATATACTACCAAGAAAGACCACAATAAATAACTCTTGATCCACACCAACAAGCTCTTTATTCCAACATCAAAGGATTACAATGATTACAATGATCTTGAATCCACTCCCCAATATGTAACTCCCTTATATCCTCTATTCTCCTACAATTGACTGATATTCTCTCGTATTTATACATATAACTTCTCCTTCACAAAAGGAAAATGAGTTACAACAAGATGAGCCCAAATCCTATATAAGTGGATCTCATAACCAACCAATCCTAGATCTTAAACATGTGGATCTATCCACCATCAAATCTTGGATTTAGTCTAAGGTTTTTTGAAGAGGATAATAGCATCATGCTCCATGAGATCCATGTGCCCAAATTCGTGGATATGGGCTACAACTTGGTCTGACCACTTAGTTACCAGAATTGCAGGTTAGTTACCAGAACTACTGGAAATTGCCATAATGACTAGTTTTGGAAATCTCAACCATAAACCCCTTGTTTTGCACTTTTTGAGGATTTTTCATGGGAGTAACCTAAATGACCCTATTCTGCACAAAACCCATGTCTTAGATTTTTGAAATTCCTCTTCCTCTGTTCGGAAATGACATGGAAATTATGACTACTAGAACTGCCAACCTCTGGTGATTAAATGACTTCTAGTACTAACTAGCTAACTACTGGAACTGAGGATTCCAATAGTTAACTCCTGAACTTCACAAGTAACTTAGGAAACCATAATATATACACTAAGTAACCATCAAAACATGATAAATAAACTATTTTATTGTACATATGTCATGTGAAGCTCATAAATGGTGGAAATGGACAAATGTGGGAGTATGAGTGATGAAAGGAATGAGGAAGAAAGGGTAAAGTAAGTGAAAATGACTAAATGACATCGTAAAATGTGTCATTTTCGAGGCCCAACAATTGGAACATGGTAACAAAAAACCGGGATCAATACATCAACATTTCACGTGCATTCCAACTTTTTCAATCACCTCAAACCTCACCATGCCACCATACAGAAGCTCAATGTCCTTTGCAACGCCATCATAACTATCTTGAATAATATGAGTATGGAGAGGTAATTTAAAATCTTTCACATTGACTTCCAAAATGCACCAACCCTATCTTTATTAAAGAAGGTGCCTCTAAGGTCACCTATATGAATCTCACACCCTTTAGTATCCATCATAATAGTGATTGCATAGCCTATCTCAAAATTCAGTTCCCTAACATTCTTAGCAACATTGTGTTGAATTCTAGAAATGTTCATTCCACTTATAGTAAGGATTTCAATATACTCAAATTGATAGAATGTAGAGTCAATTATTGCACTTCTTACTACCCTTCCAACTTGTATTTTCTCAAATACTTCTTTCATAGCCTTTAATTTAGTTTCTTTCTCTTCTAGTTTTGGAGTTTGATCATCCCTTAGCTTTTCATCTTGTTCTCATTATATTGATCATAGAATTTTTATATTAGGACAAAATCAACCTTAGGTATGGTATATAGCTCAGAACTTTCTTGTATAGTTTTAATAGACTATAGAGTGAGGTCTTTGGTAAGAATAAGGGGCTCGAGTTCCTCTAGAGGGTAGAGTTCCTTCACAGTGTGAACACTATGGATCTTCAACCACCCCCTTTGCATGAGGGAATAGTTCCTTCATGCAAAGGGGGTGGTTGAATATCCATAGTGTTCACACTATCCAATGTATAGACAGTTGATTTGACATGGTGGTCAATGGTTGAACATGGAATGGTGGTTGAGTCTACATGGGCCTACATTGGTGGGAAAACAATAAGATCTTGTCTATAGAAAATTAAATGCTTTGTATGTTTGGTTTTACATTGTTGGATGGAAATTTATTTAGATTCAATGTTGTAAAACCCAAGATGTAGAGCATTTAATTCTATGTAGTCGGGTGCTTATTGCTAACCTACATTGGTGCGGGGGAACATACTTTGCTCGAGTAGCTTCAACAAAATCATATTTAGAAGATCCGAGAAAAGGTTGAAGGGAGTCTTATGGAGTAGTATTTAGATTAGGTTTGGCTTCATGGATTATGAAAAGGTGTATACATTTTTGGAGTGACACTAGCTAGATTTCATCATTGTTAAATAGAGGGGAGCGCATAGGTGTAGTTGAGAAATGAAAGTGATACTTGCAACCATATTTGGCGAGGGTTTAAAATTTTGTGCAAGAGTTATATTGGGAAAATTGATCAAACTAGTATGGATTTATAGAATATTTTCACAATCCAAGGTGGAAACATCATAGAGAATGATGTCTTGAAAATGTGGGCTGATAGCAAAAGTCACCTTGAACTTTTGAGAAACAAATAAGGATTGACCACCTTCATTCACCCATCCCAAGCAGTAAGGGCGGGGGTGCAGAATAATTGGAAGAGCCATATATTTGACAAGGAAAATAAAAGCCAATTTTTTTTACTGCCATGATCAAGTATCAACTTATCAATACAAGTCTTGATTTGGTAGTTGTGAGTAAATAATAACTCATGATATGAAGGAGTTCAAGTCATGAGCACTAGTTGAGGATCTAGTTTAGTAGGATTCTCAAATTCTATCACTGCATTAGTAGGGGAAGAAGAGGAGGGAGTGATTTGTGGTTTGGAGAACAATACCCCAACATAGTGTTGGTGTTGGAGGGTACAACAAGTGACAATGTTGTGAGAAGTGGTGTTGTGGAAAGTCCAGTATTGTTTAGGTTGGGGGAGCGGAGACAAAGGGCCTAGTGTTATAACCTTATTTTCCATCCTAGGATCTCATGAAGGACACATTGATGATGCTATGTTGAGACACATTATTCTTCCTTGGTTGCAGTGATTTTTTAGGATGGTTTCTACTAAACTCACTAATAAGATGCGATCGGTTATTGCTGAATAGATTTACAGCTAGCGATCAGTCACTAGCTACATTATTGTTGTCCCATGTCCACCTCTGTATCCTTATAGAATTGGTGAAGTTTGAGGAGATCATCACCATATGATTTGGTTATATCGTGCAAGGATCTTGGGAACTCTCAATTCAGTCGACTTCACTAAGTTCTAGAGATATAGAAGCCTCTCCTAGCCTCCTCCACCAATATATATAAGGAAGTTGTTTCCATGGGAAAGAAAAAGGGGAAGAACTATTCACAAGTACATGTTGTTGGATTTTCAAAGGAGCTTCTTCACAAAGTTTAGCCTTTAGATTATGTTTTTCTTTCTTGAGTGAGGGTAGAGGAGGAGAAAGAGTAAGGAGCATCAATATAAATGCATCATTCATTCAAGGTAAAATAACATTGTTGTACTTATACATTCATACATACATACATATATATGGTTTTCTCCTATCCATATTGTTGCATTCAATTATAGAAGTTAGATATGATCTTACCTTGGATAGATCGGATTAGATTTGTGATTTTCCTGATGCTAGAAGGGTAGTAGATTAATATTTGTTTGTCTCCTTTTATACATGAAGTAGGTAGCAAGAGCTGGAGTTGGATCTCAGGATTTGTTTTATCCAAGACATATGAGGACAATCACCAATTGAAAATGTATGTTTATCTTCCTTCTTGGTTAAAATGAAACATATCTATCTAGATCTAGGGAAAATTATATAGAAGTCTAGCTTTGTTGTCTGTCTTTGTAATAACCCTAGGTTGAACCCCAAATTGTAAATGAAAATGTACTTAAGCTGGTGAGTTTTTTTATATCATTTTTGCATGCACCTTCCATGGTATAGTGCACACATGTACTGCACACTAAAATGATGAAGTGTGCACATTCCAGGATACTGAGTGCAACAAACTTAAGTGCGCACGATTTTGAGGCCATAAAGTCTTTTGTGTATATGTTGTGTTTTATAGGCTGGTGAGCCAATTATTATAATCTAGGAGGTTTATGTGTTGAATTAGGCCGGATATCCTATATGCTAAAGGCTAGTGAGCCTATTTTTGTACATGTCTTATCATTAATATAATACATCATTGTGTGTAGACCGACCACGATAAAAGAGTATGGGGGACTAAAATCCACTGTTAGGGAAAGAGGGGCTAAAATTTAAGGATAAGGGGTTAAGATATGGAGGTTAGGCCAAAAAGGAATATCATATTAATATTCCTTAAAGTATAAAGTATGGATAATTATTTTATCCTAAGTTCTAAGGATGGGGACAAGTGGACCAAAGTAGCTCTCAACATGACAAGTGTCAAGTTGGGAACATGCATACATATAGTTTGGACTTAGTTCATTTTCCAACCATTCATTCATTCCATGATCATTCACTCACTCATTCAACTATCCCATGTACCTATCTTTTACTATCATTGTACCTGCACCCTAYCCAAACCAGTACCATACCTGTAACTGTACCTGTATCCTTACTTATACCCATACCCATACCTATATAAGTACCTGGTTAGCTTGGGAGATGGACTAAAGAGGTGGGTTGTTAAGCCCGTGGGATACTAAAGAGGCAAGTTGTCAGGCCCGTGGGATACTGAAGAGGTGGGTTGTTAGGACTGTGAGAAATTCTCTCGAGGTGAGAGAATTGATGGGAATTGATTTCCCGAAGGTTCCAAACTGCAACTACAGGGATTTGAGACTTCCTGTTCGACTTGTTGCTGAAGCTTCGGAAAGGAAGTGGGGTAACCGAAGGACTGTTGAGAAGATAAGGGGCACACTTCCTGGGGTGGGACAGGCATGTGGGGAATGAGGGACTCTAGGCCGTTAGTTTGAGTTGGCACCTGTGATAGAGTCTTTCCTCTTGTCTGAGATACATCAGCCTTGTTAGGAATCCCTTTACCCGAGTGGAGTTTGGTCCCAACTCGGGGGTGACCCACTACTGAGAGTGATGAGAAATGTGGTCTAAGGCTAGGAGGTTCATGTAAAGTATGCATGCAGTTGGTGATATTTTTACCAAGATAAGTGCCCATTTTGTGTTAAATTACATGCTGCATTATTATGTATGTGTTTATTTTTATAGGTTTTTCCTATGTGTGCTGCATGCGTATTTTTATTATGATTCTATATGAATTTGTGCATTTGTAGAATGTATATTTTTGTTTTAAGTTTTATATATAAAGTTCTACAAGAGTTTCTGTGTGTATATGTTTTAATTTTGTATACAGTTCAAAATTTTTTTGTGGCATATCCCAGTTGGATGTTGGGGATGTTACAGTCTTGGATTGAGGGAAAATACAAGGGAGGCTTCTCTTATTTGTAGGATAGATTTATCTACAATATATCCAACGACTCCATTGGGGAGGAATCTTTGATTCTTCCCTAGTTCAAAATTCCCCTTGATTTTTAGCCTTCTGAAACTTCTCTATAGTTTAAAATATTCCTTGTCACTCCCTCAGATAACAGATCTTCCAGAACTAGGCCAAATCTAGACCATTTTCCCAAAAAAATACATACAATCACAAGTGGATAGTTCATACCATAGTGGTCGATCACATGATACTTACATGTTGGGCGATGACCACCTATAGACGGTCACTAGCTACATGCTTCTTGAGCCGCGACCACCCCTGTAGCTCACTGTTTTCCAACGTTTTCTATATTTTCTTGATCATATATGGATTTTGTTTGGTCTTAGAAGCCTATTAGTGGTATGATAGCTTAATTATACCTTCCATTTGAACCCCTTCTTTATTGTTTTTAGTGTGAAGTGATATTGAGGTCTTGAGTGTTTTTGTTGCGATTTCTTGTTTATGTGAAGCTTGTTTCCTAGTGAGTGCTGATTTGGGAAGTGTTCCCAACAAATATATTTAGATATAACAAAGTGGCTATTTCCATTTCACATCTATTTTGTGATTGCCAAAAGGTATGCCATTGCTAGGTCTTTCTCTCAAGTTTTGGGTTTTTCGATCTCATGTAGACATTGGAGTGTGATGAGGGGCATCAACACAAATATCACACATCCATTATTTTGTTGTTTGTTGGATTGAAATGCATATTCATTTTCTTATATTATAAGAAAATTTTATTTCAAAACGAAAATAAAAAATTGTTAGGGTCAAGATTTTTGGTGTTTTGCAAGAAATTGCATTGGTGTGTTTTGCATTGAAGGATATTGTTCAGTTATTTGGTTTGTCTTGTGTGGTTTCTACATTATTGTGAGGTTATCTTGTTGATTTTGAAAACTGAAAGGAATTTTTTTATCTTCACTTCCTTAGCTAGAGTTCATCAAAATAAAAAAATGCATATTTTCTCTTCTTTGGATTGGTAAAGAGTAAAAAACATCATTGTAGTTTCATTCGTTCCCTTGCCTAATAAAAAACCACCAGAAAAAGAAAGAATAATATAAAATAAATTATACGTTTTTTCTTGGTAGAAAACCAACATAGATAGGATTAGGGCCTTGGTGTAGGATTGGAGATTTAACTCTCCAAGGCCACATACACTCAACCTAGAAGTCACTAAAGAGTGTTCAAATACACTATCACAATGAGGGTGTCAGGAATATCCTCTAACATAGGAGTCAATCATGAGGTTTCATTGGGTGAGTAGAGTGATATCCCCTCTCTTCTTGTCTTGGTGTTTGATAGACTTCTTAAGATACAACATGTATGGGGGTATCATAAGTTCCATGCCTCCCTGAGAGGTAAATATTATTGAGGCTTTGGGTTTAGTTTCCCTTCCCATGCATGTGGTAGGACCCTTGATTATTTTCTTGGTCACTGATTATAAGGTGGTAGCCATAGTGACCTTTCCTAGGTATCTACAGAGGTGACTGTGGGTGGGAAGTTCCTACGGTACCTGGGAAAGATGTTCAAACCATATTTTAGTTCCCCTAGAGGGTTCCCACCTTAACAAAAAGTACTTGCACTAGTCAGGGATGTCACATGTGGGTTATCATAATTATTCCTCACTCCTTCGCTAGCCAATATTTTGGGGACTTGACATACCCCAAAGGGTTGGTTTTTGGAAGGCCCCTTGATCCATTGTATTGCTTGTTGATAGCCTATATTTTTTTGAGGTGTGATCTTTGATTTTGAGTCTACATCTTCCATAGGATTAATTTTTATTTTGGTTATAACACATTTAGTTCACCATGGTTGAACAACTGCTTTGTTGGTACCATCAACAACGAGGAATTGTACTTATAACGGAGGAAGAACCACCTCTTTAGCAACGAGCGATAGGTAACAAAGAGTTCAGAGAGATAGAAAAAAGGTATGATGAGAGTGAGACCTTTGAAGTTGAAGTGGTTGACGAAACTCCTCCACCTCATTTTAACCCTCATTTGATTAGTCTTACTGACCCCGTACTTGTCTAGGTTAGGGAGCTCTTCATTGATAATTTTTCCTTATTTAGTGATCCTCACACCATGCTGGGTTTGAGTGCTTCATCCAGTGTGGTTGATCCTTCAATCCATTTGACCTGCATTACAAGGGGTAACACAGTGATGTCCACCTTGTCGTCCCTTACTTCCATTGGACCTACAAATTATTTTCCCATTTCATTAGGTGTCTCCATTTGGGGGATGTTGATCATGTTTGTTTTTCCTTCCATCATCATACCCAACAATAACACTCTCATCGCATCTGTTGTGACGACCACACCTAGATATCTGTTCATTGGGGGGACTAGCCTTGTTTTCCATGTCAGTAGTAGAACTTCTTCCACCCCCAGTGTCCCTATAGGAATCCTAATGATTCCAAATGCCGATTTTCTATTCGGTTGGAACATATATGGTAGATTTGGGGATATTCCTAGTTAGTCTATAGGCAATAGTGTTTCTGGGGGATTTAACATCCCATGGGGTAGTACACCATTTCTTGGAATTTTTATTCCTTCTCCATTTACCTCTATTCATGGGGTCAATACCCCTAGGGTCACTTATGGTCTAGGAAGTAGTCGACCTTCTAGTTATATCACTATTTCTAGGGGAATTCCCCCTGGGAGAAATTATGATCAGTGGGATGGTTATCCTTTTATCCACACTTCTAGCCTTGGGAGCTACTTTTATGGGACTAGTTTTGGTCATGGGAGAAGTGTTCCTTTAGGGCCCATGTCTAATCCTAGAGTTAATCCTTTTGGGGGCATGTTCAATCCTAGAAGAAACAATGTTTCTGGAAATCCTTTTATCTCGAAAGGTAATCCTGCAGGGAGCATGTTCATTCTTGGGAGAATCCACACTCTCGGGAGTGCTTCCATCCCTTGGGGAACTCACCCTTTTGTAAATTTGAATCCCTATAGAAGAATGAGTATGGGGGGGGGAGTAGGGTCCTTCCAGGTCATAGGATTTTTTGTCATCCACCCATTATTCCTTTGCCAACACATTATTTCCTTTATTGGAGATGTAAGACTTGTTAGATTAGTCGTGTTTGAAAAATGACCCCATTTTCCACAATCCACTATAGTTGGTCATACCTACCAAGATACCATATGAAATGCCAAAGTTTGATAGTAATCCTAGAGAAAAATCATCCACAAATATCATGACCTATAAATCATGGTGTTCATCTAACTCTTTGATGGAAAATAATGTTAAAATACATATTTTCCAATGATCCCTAACTGGAGGTGCTGCAAAATGGTACATAGAACTTAAGGGTGCTTCCTTTTCTAGCTTCAATAACTTGGCCATGGTGTTTTTCACACATTTTCAATTACCCATTAGGTACATGACTGGGACAAAGATATTGATATCTCTACGTCAAGATACCTCCACTCACATTTCTAATCATATTCATGAGTGGAGATGAAGTTGTAGAATTGTCAAAGCCCAAATTCCTAACCAACTCATGGAGTGCTTCACTAAATCCCTCTTGCTACCTATAGCCAAGGATGTTTCTATGGTAGGGGAAGCTTTCGAGGAGAAATCTATATATCTATTCTCAGTCTAACACATCATATGATATTATCTCGCATGCTTTGAGGCCATCAACATATCCTCATAGGAAAAACCAAAGACCCCATGTTGATGGTGTGGTTGGTTCTATTTCCAGTGCATCTATGGGTCAATTAGTTGGACAATTAAGTAACATGCATATTTAATCAAACCCACCAGCTTCTACACCCACCACCCAAAATGCTCAAGCTCCCATTCAACCCTTTGAGGTGAATTCAGTGCAATCCACCCAATTGAAGAATTCTCAACAACATGGGTGGAAGAAGAAGAATAAAAATAAAAATTCTAATAATGAATGTGGAGCCCCTCAAGCTCAAAATAATACCATGGGAGGCACAAAATAGAAGAATAAGAGTAGGTTCCCTTGCACGATTTTTAATGAGGACCATCCCACTCATTAGTGTTTGAGGAAGGATAAAATTCATCGATACCATTCCCAACAAAGTGTTGACTAAGATTGGTTGTCATTAATGTCAACCCTTGAAGAAAGCCCAGTGGCACAAAGATTTGGGTAATGGACCTAAGTTTTTTTTATGTAAATATGACTCATTATTTTCTTGTCATGGTTGATAATAAGTACAAATGGATGAACTCTTAAGTGGTCCCCTTATGGTGAAAGCCATCATGGGAAGACACTTTGTAGATTGAGTTATCCTATAAGTATGGTTAGAGAACCCATGCTTATTTGTGGAATAATTAGATCAAGGTAAGTGAATTTTTCAGTGAAACTATCCTATATGGACAGTGTTTGTCATGCCATTTCCAATGGTATGTGGAACGTCACATAACTCCTCACGGTTAGAGAGTTATGGCCATGAGAAGTTGGAGAACCCATGTTTGGGTAATGGACCCAAGTTTGTTTGATGGATAATGGTATGAGTTTTGATATATTTTTAGGTAATACTATTCTATGTGGATAGTACATGTCATTCCATTTCTGTTTGTATGTTGAACGTCACATAACTCCTCACGGTTTGAGAGTTATGTCCTTACGAAGTTGGAGGACCCTCATATGTCATCTAGAACCCCCAAAAGGTCAAAGTAGTCAAAGTGGTTTAAGGGATTTTAGAAGGTAAAAAATAAAGTGCAGTTATGCGTGTACTGTAATTCAAAGTGAAAAAAAAATAAATTATTTAAATAATAAACTTAATGGAGAAATTAGAAGTGGGTTAACCCTAAAATAAGGAAAGTGGGCAAAGTGACCTAGAAGATGTTTTTAAGGAAGCTACTTGGAGAGTATAAATAAGAGGCAAGACTCTCTCATTTAAGATAAAACTTGAGAATATTGAATACCTATAGGTGTTTGAGGTAACCAAAGGATATCTAATCTGAATTTATGAGGGAACATGAAGAAAAGAAGGCCGGAATTCAAGGAAGGATAAATTCTTTTGATGATGCTTTCTAAGGTATGTTATTTACAGGTCATCTCACCATTTTCACAATAAATTTTTTTCTAGAATGATTTAGACCGTGAAATTTCTATCCATTGAGGAAAAATATCCAAGTATTTGTGGTAAAAAATTCATCTTGTGGGTTGTTTTAGTTTTGGAATTACACTCCGTGGAAAATAAGGTTTGTGGCTAGTCCTGAAACTAGTCTAAAACAGGTGTTTCGGGTAAAAACATCATAACTTATTCATACAAAATCCAAATTCAGTAATACCAAATGTGTTGGTTATATTCTAGTATTTGGTATTTTGTGTAACATTTTCATATCGATTCAACAAATATTCCATACAGGGCATGCTCTACAAGGTCGTTGTCTAGAATAAGCCAGAATTCAGCAAGGTATGCCATTTTTTCTATAAATCCTTTTCTGAGAGGTTCCAAGTAGTGACACCTGTATGAATTGCATAAAATATATTGAAGAACATTGTGTATCATTTTCATATATTTATTCATTACAGGTACACAATTATGATTATTTCAAGTTAGGGTTGTTGACTAATCCAAAACTAGTCATGTGAGACTAAATAAAAGTTTGATGAAAATGCTAGTCTCTTGTTGTTAAAGTTAAGGAAGGTTTGCAGGTATGTGATCATATACAACAATTCTATTACAAAGTTACAAATCATATTTGGATGATGAAATTGATGATGGCTTTTGGTTAAGGTACATGTTGGGTACATGGTTGAGACAAGTAGTTGATGAGTTGGCACATACATGAGGTGTATAGTTGATGATGTTGGTACATATTGATGAGTCATAGTTGATGAGTAGTTGACACACGATTGGTACATACTTGGTACAGGTTGATTATAGTTTGTTTGGTATAGGTTGGTGCATGGTTAATGCACTTGTTTATGGTACAGGTTGATTACAGGTTGATGCATGGTTGATGCATGGCTCAGGTTTATTGGTACAGGTTTACAATGATATATCTCACAGTGATAGTGTGACAGTGGTTCCATCATTCTACTTCTACTTTAGGGTGGTTGGACAGGGCAAGGACAGGTGGTTGTATCCACCTTCCGGTTGTAGCCAGAGAACATAGGGGGTTGTAGCCTCCTTCTGGTTGTAGTGAGAGAATTGGGGAGTTGGAGCTTCCCTCAGGTTGTAGCCTGAGAAACTAGGGGGTTGGAGCCTCCTTCCAGTTGCAACTGGAAAACAAAGGAAGTTGGTGCTTCCAATGAATGAAATTATTCAAGACATATAAGAAAAAGAATTGTGTGGTTTTCTCCCGCTTTGGGTTTCCATGTAAAACACTGGTGTACTGTGTATGTGTATGATTGTTCATTTGTTCATTTCTCATTATTGGATGACAATTCTACATTGATATAACACTTGGATTATTTGATTAAAAAGGATTATAATTTCTCTATTACCGATTCACCCACCCCCCTCTTGGTAATCCAACACAAAGGATTCCCAACAACCTATTGTCTTGAATCATCCTCCTCCCCCTCACCTCAATAAATAGTTGTGTCAAATCCTACCCCTCCTCAAGGGGAAATAGTCAATACTCCTTGGTTTGGGGGGTCTACCTCATTCACCAAAAATATGATATGTGACCAGATGGTTTCCTTACAAAATATAGCATGCAACTATGATAGTGTTGAGGTAGGTCCTACAAATTAGGATCCAACTTCATCTTCCTAGCTTGGTGGTCTTCTCCAGATAGAGAATCCATCCTTTGAGACATTTCTTCTCCAACCCAAGTGTGTTATTTAATGCACAACACATAATCCAAATACCCAATCCACCCACAACTATAGTATTGTGGAAGACTTGGCCCAGGAATCATGTGCCATGTCTCCTTTAGAAGTCCTCCAAAGTTTCCCACAGAGGGGAAAGATTTGTTGTCTGCCATAGCTAGGGTTGATCCCTTGGAGTCTAGTTTGATTGCATTTGACATGGACCAAGCTCATAATTGACTTTCCCACCAAATCACTTTTCGGATTAAAGTGAGAGTACTTGGAAAAAAATATTTTGTACACTGGTTGGTGAAGGTTCCTTGACTCTCATTATGTCCATTTCTTGTTGGAAATCCCTCGACTATCCAAAGCTAAACATGTCTAACATGATGTTGAAGGATTTTTATAGACACATGTTCAAGCCTTATGGTATTATTGTTGCACTTCCCATTCAGTTAGGTGGAAAGATTGTCTCCATTGAGGTGGAGGTGGTCGATGCTCCTTTGGATTATAATTTTATATTTGGCTGCACTTGGCTCTACAAGATGATGATTGTTGTCTCATTAGTATTTAGGGTCTTTCATTTTCCTCACCAAGGAAGGATCATTACTATTGATCAACTTTTGTTTTGTACCCCAAACCTTAGAACCAATGTGGGTTCTAATATACCCTTTGTCAGTGATTACTAGAATACTTACGTGAGTTTTGGTGTGGGGATGTTCTAAGACTCCTTGTTAATGGGTACATTTCCCCTTCCCCCACCACCTCCTGCTACAATTGTTGCTAGAATCAATATGGTCTCTTCATTTACTAGTGTATCCATCGGGTCTTTTGATCCTTGGGTAGTTCCTCATCCAGAGGAAGTTGATTTTGATGGAGCCAACATACCACTCATCATGTTTGAGATCCTCCCTAGTGATCTCACTAACATTAGTTGACACTAGTCATCACCTCCATCCTCATATGGAGTGTGATCATCCTACTCTTACTGCATGGGTTGTTGACTCTTTGAGTTCACATGATTTCCTTGATACTGTATTTCCTTTGGATAAGACCATCTTGGATGTCATGGCTTCCATAGTTGAACCCAAGGGTGAGGTGACACATCAATCATATTTTCCTGATTCAGAACCGATGAGAGTTAACATGATGATTCTTGATTCAAGAATGGGGGAATTTGTTGGGGCATCGATTAGACCTCCTAGTCTTCATGCTTTTCCACCTTGGTTATATTTTTTGGAACCTTCAATTGAGTTCTCTTCTCCCTTTTCCATCGAATATTTTCATTTCATACCTCCTTGTCTTGATGGGAATCATCAAGGAGTTGTCCTAGCTCACGATACCACTCATGATGAGTATATTTGACTGCATAAATCCATTACTATGCGGTGTGGCCTTGACATGGTGTGCAATATGATGCTGACAATGGCCCATGATTTCATCAATGATGAAAAGGATCCTTGGTCGGAGCCTAGAAATGGGATAACTTTTCATAAACCATTAGGATGCATAGTTCCTTGTTTATAGGTGTGTGGTGTGAGTGATTTTGTTTTTCATTTATCATATCCAATAAATCCAAAAAACATTTTTTTTTGAGATTTCACTATGCATTTTATCCCTAAGTCTAGTATTTTTGGATATGTTTTATAGGACTCAATGATGTTTTGTGTGGAATTTTCTGTAATGACATCCATTTAACTTGAGGTACATGTCTCAAACTCACATATAGGGATAGGTTTTTCCCTATGATATCATATTGCATTATCAACCATCCACTCTTTTGTTATAATACATTAGGTTCAATCCCATTAGGTTGTGAAATTAACCACTCCATTTTTTCTCTTCGTAACTTAAATGGAAGTGTCTAATATTCATCGATGCTCTAGTTATCACCCTAATTTCCATCCAGTTCCCATGCTAAAATCTATCACAGAACGAAGAATCCTCCTATAGACTCACAATGACTTGGAGTTGATCCTCATTCTTCTCTCTTCATCTATGTTTTGGCCATATCCCAAGCACACTTTTGTCTCTCTTTCGTGAGCCTCATTAAACCATGAAGGGGACACTAAAAAAATAGTGATATTTTTTACCATTTGATATGTATTTACAAAGTGGTAGCATCATTCGTGTCACCCTTGAACATGGAACCTGTTTGAGTCATTGTCTTATAGTTGGGTTATAGGTTTCCTAGGAGTCGTACCATCAATATGAACCACATCTACCCCTATGGCTAGTTACTCTTCCATTAAATATAAAGAGTGCCTTGATTCCTCCTGTGTTGTCACATTTTACCACTGGTTCTACTAAGTCAAAGTTTCAAAGTCATTATTATGTCGTGCTATATGTGTAAGGGAAGTTAATCCACAATTGACCATCTACTATCCTATTGAACATCTAAGTCTATCATCCTTGTGTCATTTGTACTTAGTGATTCTATCTCTTCACATCGTTTCTTGGTGTATGTTTCATGTTGATTGATGGGGGACACATGAAGGCCATCCTTTGATGGATCTCTTCCTTTTGAATTCAACATATTATTTAGGAAAGGGATCTAGAAACCAACTAGTACCTTGGAGCTTGTAGTCCTCAGTGGTAGGATTCCTCATGATTGACAATGGATTTATATCATTGACCCCTTATTGATTGATTATATGAGTGTTCTTCACCATATCCTCTATTGACACTTGCTATATTGTACTAGGTATATTGGGGTCCATTTTCATCATTGGTGGGTCTCGTTGTGTCTATTAATGGTATACATCAATGATTAGTAATCAGACGAATTCTACCATGCTTGAAATCAACTCATCTATTTACATATTGTAGAATCATACCATTATGGTTTGGGAAGAATACCTTGGGTTTGGGGCCACATCACTCCTTCATGCTACCGCTCCCAAGTTGTGATGGATTATATCACTACTGTATGAGTACTTTGAATACTACATGGGAAATTTCATTGGTTCTCGATGCATTCCTAATATATATTGTTGACATGGATCCATTGTGTACTTTTTTTGTGGCCATGATCATGAATTTCACATCATGGATCCACATTGTATTGTGTTTGTATCTATGCTTTGTCTCTCTTCTGAGCATGGGTATACCTACCTTGAGGATGATCTATATACTTGATGTCTAATTTCATGTACTCAGATTCTTGACCTCTCCGCTCCCTCCTCACATTGCCTCACATTGGTGACCATTATTGTAATGTGTTTCAGCCATTTGTTCCTCTTATGACCTCACAAATTCGGGGGGATTTGTTACAACCTTATTTTCCACCCTAGGGTCTCATGAAGGACATATTGATGATGTTATGCTGAGACACACTCTTATACCTTGGTTTCAATGATTTTTTAGGATGCTTTCTAATGAACCCATTGATAGGGAACGATCGATCACTATTGGACATCTTTGCAACCAATGACTAGTCGCTAGTTGCATTATTATTGGATCATGACTACCTTTGTATCCTTCTAGAATAGGTGAATTATGAGGAAACAATTTCTAGATGTGTTGTTTATCTCGTGTAAATATCTTGGGAACTCTCAATTCAGTCAAGTTCAATAAGTTATAGAGATCTAGAAGCCTCTCCTAGCTTCCCCCATCATAGGTACATGGTGTTGGATTTTCAGAGGATATTATCCATAAAGTTCAACCTTCAGATCAATTTTTCATTTCTTGAGTGCTAATTGAGGAGGAGAAAGAACAAGGAGCATAAGGAAGAATACATCATTCATTCAAGGTAAAATAGAATATATATATATATATATATATATGGATTTCCCTTGTTCATATTGTTGCATTCAATTATAGAATATATATATGATATTACCTTGGATGGATTGGATTAGATATGAATTAGATTTGTGATTTTCCTAATTCTATAAGGGTAGTATATTGGTTTTTGTTTGTCTCCTTGTATGCAGGAAGCAGATTGTAAGATCTGGAGTAGGATCTCGGGAGCTCTATAAACCAAGACATATGAGGACAACCACCGATTGAAAAGGTATGTTCATATTCCTTCTTGGTTAAAAATAAATTGATTTATTTAGATCTATCCGCCTTGAATCAAGGGTAGATATGTTCTAACCCTTGAGATGTTTCTGGATAGGAAACTATATCAAGGAATCCATTGAATTAATTGATTTGGTTTTTTTGGTTAATCTGTCTTAGAACATAGCATTGTGTTGCTTTGTTTGGACCTATTTTACTAGTCTTAGAAGGCAAAGTTTCTTTGTTTCGGTCACCTTTAAATTTGTCAAGATGACGGAAGAGGAAATAAGAAGAAACAAAACTGAATAGTGAAATAGTGTATCTTATGATAAATACTATTTAACTTTTAGATAAAAGAAATAATCATTAAATTTGTATCTAAACCAGAGTAAAACTTGAGTAGAAAAGAATATTTTGTTTCCGTTCAAAAAGGAATAATAACATTCAAGCACATGCATTCTTTAATACTTACAGTACATTGAATAAATTTGTGACCTTTAAAGATACCTTTGTAGTAAATGATTGTAGTAGTCGTACTAAATCATCATATCCATGGTGATAGAAAAATATAAGAATAGGTTTAAGAATATGGAAAAAACATAGAAAGAGGATTACACATAATGAAAAATCGAAGTTTGAATCTTCAAAAACTTGATAAATTTTATTCAAAAGATAGTCCTTTAGGTCTCAAAACTAGAACCCTTACATCGAATATTTCATCGATATTTATACATTTAGGTCAGAACCAAAAATTGGTTATCTGATCCTATTTCTCAGTATTTAGATTACAAAAATATCTCATATCCACAAAAATAGGAAACAGTTGGAAGATTTGTTGACTATCTCGAACTTCTTTGATGACTCATCTGACTATCAAATGGAGAAAAAGTTGCCAAGTGTCACCTAAATCATATCCATAAGATTTCATCCTTTTGTAGGAAATATCAAGAGTACTTTTCATAAGTAGGTGGATTTGGAAACAATTATTTGATTAACTAAAGTAAATGAAAATTATCCATTAGTAAATCTACAATGACTAAGCCTCATAATTTATCAGAAATCCCTTGAAATTTTGAATCATTTTCTCTGGCTATGAACATATTTTTTCTGTATTCTTCAATTGACAACAATTTTCCTTTGTCATACCAAGCTAAATCTAGTCCCATATTTATCAATTTCTCAATTTTCGTGGTGAAGAAATCAACATCTCTCTTCATACGGTTGCATTTAACTTTAGTTGTCTACAACAAATTTCTTTTAGTAAAACTTCTTTCAACTTCCATGGCTATTTTTGTCATATCTTGACTACCTTTGCTTTTGAGTACTTCACTGGAATTTGAATTTAGGAACCTAATGACCTAGGTGGACACCCGAGGTCTTGATCCTAATTCAACAAATTATTTCTTCAAAACCTCATCAATCTCATATGTTATTTGAATTTCATCATCATTAATCTTGAAGAAATGTCAGAGCTTAGTGACTTCTTTTATAATTTCATCCTAGACAACATTTCTAGCCCCTATCAAATATGGCTTCGTAGACAACTTATCACTCAATTGATATATCTCCTTTTGCATTTTGGTTTTCAATTTTTGATATTCTGCAACAATTTTATCTTTATCCTTGATTTCTTCTTTTTGATCTGAAATTGTTTTCTTCAGTTTTCCTATTTACACACCCTTTAGATTTATATTTTGGCTACTTCGAGTTGTTGAGATTACTGTTTTGGCTACTTCTGAAGAAGATGATCCTTCTTTTAAGATTTTGATTTGACTCTCATATAATTCAATTTGTTCTCCCATCTGCACCATTTTTCTTAAGAGTTGTTCTTTCTTATCCTGAATAGCTTGTAGTTCAAGAGTTTGTACATGCTCAATGCTTGGGATATTTATCTTTTTCTTCAACACTTGGATTTCCCTGTCTTTTGTATTTATTAATGCTTGTATAGATTCTTCATCTCTTGGATTGGCTCCCAATTCTATTATCCACTTTTATAATTCCTATATCCTTGTATGCATTGATTTATTTCCCAATTTTTCATTTTTCAGCTAAGTTCTAAGTTTTTCATTCAAGGCCCGAAGATTTTTAATTCCAAGGTTTTCTATTAGAGAATCTCTCTTTATCATTTCCCCATTTTTCCCGTGATTTTTTTTTTTTTTCCAATGGGTGTACTGCATTGAGATCAATGGAAACATTTTCCATTGTATTTTGCTCTTTTTTTTCTATAACAACTATGTTTAGTCTCCCTTTTTCATAATATACGACTTATATCATTCTGGCATGAGAGACATCATGTTCAAAAATCAGAGGAACACCATTCTTCTTAATCTTTGCACATGTTTGTCTGATTTCCATAAATTGATTTACATAATCAATGGGTTGATTTGTAATCAATGATTTAGTTTCACTTTCCTCTCATGGATTTTAAGACTTTGTTGAAGTTTCTATTTCTACTATCATGACATGACCTTTGTCTACTGGTGTTATTTATTTCTGTACATCTTGATCTTCTTCTTCATCCAATGTATCCAACTTCTGCCTTTTAACGGATCCATTTTCTTTCGTATCTGAATCTTTTGAAGTTGACTCTGGACTCTTATTTTTATATGTCTTGTCTAATTGTTGAGGAGTTTTCATGAATAGATACTTCACCTGCTGGTCTGATATCTTACCATGAATTTGTATAATTTTCTGCACATCCTACCAATTGTCTTGGTTTGCCAACAACTCCAATTCAATTTTTTGTTGGTGTTGATAAGGAGCCTGCCCAGATGAGGTCTTCTTTGAAGAAATTGCACCATGAGGGTCATAATTCCATGGTTCTCCTTGTTGAACACACATAGATAAAATAAGCTTTGTTGTAATCTAAAGTGTTTCCCTATTGTTAAAAATAAAAGGACCTGCTTCCTTTTTCAATTTGAAAGTCACCTTGCGTTTCTTTGGCACAAAATGAACCTCATTTGTGTTTAACCTTTTCCTAATATATTCAAGAGAAAAATCCTAGGAGTTAAGAAAACGGGTAACAAGAAAGGACAAAGTTGGCAACCATAAACCCTTATTTCAGTGTAATGATAAAAAATATACCAATCTCCTACTCTTGTGTTTGGACTCAATTGTAAGATTTTTTAACACTCAGGAAAAATTCTAGAGGGATTTTGTTGAATATTATCTGGTAAACTTTGGCCATGAACTAGTTAATATAGAGAGTAAATCCAACATTTAAAGGTTTTTTTTTAATGATATGAGTCTGTTTAATGAATGAATTAGGGTTACCAAGATCATAATTACTTTTTAACCCTAGATGAATAAAATGGAAAACTTGTGAAAACAAGAATATGTGAACCAAATATGACTGATATCTGAAGCTTCGAAGGGATTCGATTTCAGAGAGCTAATAGTGGATTTGCTCGGCTAGAAATTGGGGAAAATTAAATTTGGTAATGGGTTTGGTCGTAATTGGACATATAGAAGCCATGATACCCAACCCAAACTCATCTATAGTTAAATCATATTTTTTCACCAAAAGCATAGAAATTATGGAAATAATCCTTCGAGATTTCTCATGGAATAATTTAGATTGGATGACAATATTATCATCAACGAACATTGAGGTTTTTGTACAGATATGAATGTAGAAAGGTGACCCTCTCCTCAAGTTTAATCTTTGAGAAACACCTGGCCACTGTAAGCTCATTTAAAGGCTCACTGTCTGAATTCAATGGCCATCTCAACATTTCAGAAATTTATTAAGGGGTTATCTCAATAAGCACAGACCCAGAAGCAAAAATTACTACTCACTTTGAGGGGATATAATTTTCGAGACACCAGATGATAGATGCTAGGAATTGATAGACCTCGGGTATCAGAAATGTAGCAAGGTCAGGTCCCCATGCGTAGTAATGGTCAACCATATTAGAAATTATTCTTTTATTTCCTGATATAACTCAGAAGAGTCGAAAGAGAGGACAGGTTCGTGTTGGAATCCAATTCACATTTTTATCCTATCCTTATAAGCTGCCTACACCAGTGTTTTGCAACCCTTGATTTTCATCGCAATCTTTGGAATAAAACAACACTACTATTTTTCACACTTTGTTCTCGTTTTCACGACTGCAAGCGTGAAAAATTTGTTTTCGAAGTCACATTAAAATCGTCACTAGATTATTATGGTCACTCTTGTCTATGTGTTCATTGCGTTTCCAATTTAATTATAGTCGCACAGTTGGCAAGACACCAAGATCTTTACTCATTTGGCATTCTTTAATTGTTAATATGACTTCATTTTTACAAGACTGTGATGATATTCTTATGATCGAGTTTTTGATACATTGGTGTTTTGATGTTCTATAGTATTTCATCGATTTCTTTGACAAATTGGTTTCATGAAAACACATTGACGTTGTGGTTAGACCCTTGGTATAAATCATTTCATACATATTTGATATGATCGAACCCTTGGTGCTGATTTCGAATCATTTTTTTGGTTTTAAAACTATGCTAAAACTATTGCTCGCGCAAATGTTTGGTCAACTTACCATAGATTTCATTGATTGTTTGAATGGCATGGTTTTTAACATATGCAATGGTGATTTGATTCGTTATATGCGCCGTCGGTTGTACATTGGGAAATGACTATTTTTCATGGGCTGAGCTAGCTCCACCACCCTCGCACATTTGGGCATTAATGCCTTCCCCCTATCTCGGGTCACCTTTGTTAGTTTTTGGGTAAGCCTGTGAGCTTTTCGATCTCGCGAATGCCCTGTCCAAACCCTTGCCCATTCACTTTGCTCACTGTGTGCCTCCGTCCATGGCACCTGTGGTGCGTATAGAGCCAAATGGTAGTCAAACTCTGTTTCTATTCGATGATGCCCGCAAATATTTAGAAAACAGTGGTTGGATGGTGTTTATACAGAGGTTCGATGGTTTCAACCTTTCGGTTGCCCAACAATTCTCCCTCACCTTTGACGGGTGCAGGGCTAAGGTCGGAGACATACAAATCGAGCTCAATGAGGAATTCATGAGTTCAGCTACAGGACTACCAACGACAGGGAAAAGGTGGTTTAAAAATTCCAAAGTTGACGAGGTGCAGTGGCCTCTCCTTTTCACTTTAAGAAAGATTGTTTCCTGTGATAAAGGTATGCCTATCACTACCCTCAAACCCAGGTGGCACGATCTTTTGGTAATTGTTAAACAGTTTGTGACCTGTGAAGGTCGGTATGGCTTGGTATTTCTGTATCACCTTCGGTTGTTGATGAATTTTAGAGGCTATCCCTTAAATATGCTACATTACTTCTTGCGTAGTCTTTACAAGATGTCTAAAAGATTCAAGCTTGAGAAGGCTGATAGCAGCCTTTTTCATCACGGCTTAATCAAAGTTATTATCGTCCACCATTTGAGCCTTCATGGTGATAGTTGGCAAGCTTTCCTATCTAGGAATGGCTTTGCCCCCCTCGAGTCTGTCCAAGTGGACAAGGTTGTGGTTATGGAAACTATGGTTGGGCCAACCGTGCCATTTCATATCCTTCTACCCCCTATCAAACCCTCGGATTTCCCTAACATCAACCTACCCGATACCATAGCCAACCCCTGCACTAAAGACAAGACTGAGGTTGTAAAGAAGCCTGCGAGGAAGAAAGGTAGAGGTGACACTGTTGTCAATAGTAAGGGGAAGAAACAAGCTCGATGGATATCGAGATGTACCAGGAAAAAACCCAAGAAAAATGTTGATCAGAAGCCTATCGTCCTGAGCGAGGATTCAGAATCTGATATTGAGCGTTTCTTAGCTGAGGAGTACCCCTATTCTCATGGCCTATGCTCTAAGGAACCCTATGACTATGTCTCTAACTTACCTTCGTGCCTCAAAAACGACCCTAACTACCCGGGAATCAAGCTGCACATGGAAACCCCTGGTAACTTGAACAAACCCTCGCCTGTAATATCAAAGCCCAATCAATTACCATGTATCCAATGTAATGCTTGGCGAGAGCATTATTACACCGACATTCCCCTATTGCAATCAAAGATCAAATCGTTAGAGGAACGGGTGACAGTGTTGGCAAAGGAGAACGACAGGCTACAAGCCAATGAGAAGAAACAAAAAAAAACCGGTTCGATTGTCTTCAGGGATGTTGAAGCAGCAACGGCCTTTGTCATTTCAAAATTATCATGACCGAGTTGCCCAGGTATGTGTTTGGACATCAATTTTTCTTTGTGAGTTTACTTGAATTAATTTAACCAATTGGATTTGCTTTCAATTAGCTCTGTTCATTTTAATACATTCGAAATGATTCTGTTATAGTTTGATCACCAAAAACAATTTTGTTGTGGATCCTGTACAGTAGATTCGTTTTGCTAAACTAAAATATAGCTATGATTTGGTTATGTGATTTTGTTGTGCTTATATTAGTATAAATGATTGAGTTGTTTGTGATTCTGTTTGGTTTTCTTTGAAACAAGTTTGTTTCAATAAATATTCTCGTTTGGATTTTGATTGCATTCGATCTGTACAGAGAATTTCTTTGCTAAAATCGGGTAGATGTGTGTTGATTGATACGATTTAGCATATCGATTGTGTCGGCTCTAATATAGTTCAATTGATTTCTTATGGTTCAATTTTGAAACGATTTTGTATGCTTGAATTAGCATGGTCTTTCATGTATGCAATGCATCAATATTAAAAGATTGGTTTGCTAAAATCTTGTGCTGATTGATACAATTTTGCATAACGATTCTGTCAGCCCCAAACTATTTCGATTCGTTCCTGTTTGATTTGATTTGCAAATGATTGCTGCGTGCCTTAAGTTAGCATAATTACTTGTATGAGTTGGATTGGTATCGAAGATATATTTGATACTGCTCTGTTAGTTTTGATTTTGAAAATCGATTCTGTCAAGCTCAGATTGGCATATTTTGTCTCTATTAAATTCGTATCAAAGACTTGGCTAAATCGATTATAGTCTATTTTGGAATTGGTTCAAGAGATGATTTCGTTGGTCCCCCAACTGTCTGTCTACTCCCAATTGGAAATAACGAATGTTTGACATTTTGCATATATTCCTGTCACCGTTCAGTTAGGAAACCACGATTTCATTTGTTTCAATTTGCATACAAGTTTGATTTGTTGTGGTATGAATGATTCACTCTATTTGGAATTAGTAATTAATGATTTGATTTAATGAATCGAATATAATTCTGTTAATTTTTGGAGTGATTTTAAAACGAWTTTGTGGTCAAATTAGACCAGCTACAGAATCGCAAGATTCTGTAGCTAGTCTTAAAAATTAGATTTTTTGTCAATTTTATCAATAAAACAATATCTAAACTTTTGTATTCTTGTCTACTTTCAGGTACCTACGAATTTCATTGACAAATGGGACATCCTGTAGCAGTTTAGATATAGTTTTCAGTTGTTAGTCATAGGCAAAAAATAGGGACTTGGGATATTATCCCCAGATTTTTGTAAACTGTTTTGATAATTTCCACAGGGATGTTTTACCCTGTGGGAGGTCTTTAAATACTTGTTATTTTTTGTAATGGACCCATCATCATCACTGTGGGGAGAAACAGACTATGGATTTATAATAATACAGACTGGGATGAAAGTTGATGTCTTGTAACAGCTTTCGCTTTCAATATATCAAACTTTTGTTTCAAGTTTTCTCCATATCAGTTTGCAATTAATTATCGACTACTTTAGCTATCATAATTCGTTGCAGGTTGATGTGATTTGGTTTATATGTCATCCATATCTGATCTCTTTTATTTAAAAAATATAACGATTACTCTATTTCAATTTAATGAATACAGGTTTATCTTTTTCGTTAATTGAATTGTTTTGTACAAATTTTGCACAAGGATTTATCTGACTGCGATAATTTGTTAATTATAAGATTGTTGTAATTTTTTATGTCTTGTTTGTCCTGTCATTTATATTTGAAGAGAACAACTACTTCTTGTTTACGAGAAGCTCGTGGATAATCTGGTGCGGGTTTCCTCCCACCGAACAACTAAATCAACTATTGCATACAGGACAAACCTGAAGCGTTACTTCATGTCAGTTTGCTATTCGTTATTTAATAGTTAGTTTATTAGTGTCATATAAGTAGTTTAGATAGATATATGTATAGTTCAGATTTATAGTTAGAGTTATTATTTTAGTTTCTTAGATTAGATAGTTTTTTTTATTTAATTTCTTCCTCATAAAATTATAAAAATAAAAAAACAATAGTTTCACTGTCTTAGGACAGTTTACCAATGATTTTTGCAGGTTTTCATTTAAGTATGTAATCTGTAAATATTGTATATTTGTAATTGGATCTGATTCTGTTGATGATTGAACATTTAATTTTATAGCATTATAGTTGCATGATTTAGGTAATAGATTGTATATATGTAGTTTAGATTTGGTTTTTAGTTTGTTTTAATTATTGTTTTCATTTAGATTAGTTCCTTAGTGTAGTTTTCATTTGTTTCCCTAGGACTTAGATCGACTAACGGAGCTGCTAAACCTGTCAGGGTGGTTCATCCCAAACAGCTTGGGTTATTTAGACAACATCGGACCGGATCCACTCTTCCAGTTGATGAGCGTTCAATTTCTCCCATCAACAAATGGCGCTAGAAGGAGGGCATGGAATTTATTAATGGAACGAGGTGGTCGTAAGACTCCTCCACCACCTAATCACTCACCTATAGTGAAAAGAGCTCATTCAAACGACAACATCCCCCCTCAAACAACAACCACATCAAACGACGATCCATGGATCACAGTTGAGCCAACAACCCCAAATCCTACATGTGGTGACATACAAGAGATTGTCTGCCAATCTCTCATAAGAACACATAGTGCCTTAGCCCATTTGAGGCAACCAAATCGACCTTTGGACCAACCTTTAGATTTCTCTAATATCAGAGAACAACTCAGAGGCACTAACCTCACTGTGAACCCTACAGATCCAATCCTCACTCCTATTGCAGGAGGATCTGGAATACCTCCTTCACCACCTCTATCATCTCCTTCTTCTTCTAGAGAAGACTCCTCTGACGAAGGTAGTTCCCCTTCACAGCCTTCCACACCGACTACACCAATGGCCAACCAGAACAATCCTGCTAGACCTTGGCTCTACCAGGATAAGGTAGCCGTACCTGGGGCTCAACATCCCTTACCCAAACATCCAGAGAAGTGGCTTCCCAAGTTTGACCCCGACTCTAAACAGATCGCAGAGGATCACATTAAAAAGTTTATGTTAGCCATTAGACTCTGCAATGTCGAACATGAAGATGTAGTCTGTAGGTTTTTCCCCTATACTTTCGAGGGTAATGCATCTACTTGGTACTTTGCCCAGCAACCCCATACCATCGTGTCTTGGGAAAAGTTTGAATCCTGCTTTTTGGAAAAGTTCGGAGATGATAAGTCACCGGAAGTCCTGGTTATGGAGCTTTCTAGCTTAAAAATGAACCCAAAAGAGAAAATTAAAGAATTTAATCAATGATTCTTAACACTTAAAAATCAAAATCCCTACGGATTCCATGCCTACCGAGAATCTTATTATAGCATACTATACTAAAGCACTGCATCAAAGTATAGCCATTTGGGTTAAACGATCTAAGAAAGCCATGTTGTTAGAGGTCTTCGAGGAGGCCAGCCAGATTGAAAAGGACATACTTAGTCTAAAAGACACTACTAGCAACAAAACAGAGACTATTTCTTCTTCCAAAAAGAAGATCGAAATCCTCCCTAGACCTACTCAAAGTAAAACACAACCTGAAAGCTCTGATTTAGAAAACTTAACTAAAGTCGTTCAAAAACTGTCAAATCAAGTTATAGACTTAAAGAGGATGACCGAAGAAGCTTCTTCAAGAAAAGGGCCCTACAAACCCCCGTTCAGGAAACCTTTTCCCACCAACCGACCTAATCCTACTACTGAGGGCCTTAATCTAGAAAGTCTGCAATTCGCCCTTCAAACAATTCTAGAAGCCCAGGATAACTTGATACCTCCTGAGATTCCTGAGGAGGTTGTTGAACAAGAGACAGTTCAAGAAGAAGAGCCTTCTCCAAACATTTTTGGACACTTCTCGGATAGCATCTTTCAAGCTAACTTCGAGACAGTCCATCCCTACAATACTAGGAGTAAGACAACAAACAAACCTTCTTCCGAAAACACTACGACTTTTCCCCCAAAGCAATCTAAACCGGCTGAGACTAAACAGAGTCATGTAAACCCCAACTTAGATTATGATTTAGTTGAAGATCTTAAAAATTTAAGGGCTAACATTTCTGTTTATGAGTTATTGAAATTTCCATTTCTGCTACAAAAAATGTTACAAAATATCGCAGAGAATGGAAAAAATGGTAATTCAAGCAGTAGCAAGGTTGTTCAGAACAAACTTCCTCAGAAGACTTCCACTAAGAGTAATCCTGATCCTCATGATAAAGGAAGCCTTCCTATAAATAATGTAAATAATGTAGATAAATTAGCTTTAGAAACTGCGAGTAAAAAGCCACAAGCTACCACCCTTGGCACTCACAGAAATGTACCTCCATTTTTGTTAACTTTCGAAATATTTAATAGAAACGTGCAAAATTGTATGGTAGACTCAGGAGCATCATCCAATGTGATGCCATGGTCTGTGTGTCAGAAGATTAACGCTGAAGTTGAACCATCCACTTTAAAAATCATCCAACTTGATCGAACCAGTGTTAAAATTGTAGACGAGTTAAGGAATGTGCTTATAAGATTATCGTCTAACCCCAAAGTTCATCAAGTCATTGATATTATTGTTGTGGATATTCCAGAAGTGTATGGTCTGTTTTTAAGCAGGGACTGGTCGGAGTAGCTACATGGCTATTTCGTGACAGATTGGTCTCACCTATGGCTTCCAGAGAACGGCAAGCCCAACAAGATCAAGGTAAATTGTGAACGCTATCTTAAGTTCACGGTCACAGATATGAACGATCCAAATGAACCATTTACACCTTCTAATGATTCACCCGAAATACAAGGGATGGATACTTTTTTTGGCAATTTCATGGCCGATACTTCAGCTGTCACCAATCCAGAACAACAATCCGAGATTGTGGCATATGTGCAACCAACAACTTCTACACAATGGTCTTATATGCTCGATAAAAATCAAATTTGGTCTCTTTATTTTGACGGGTCAAAGTCTAAGGAAGGAGCTGGTGCAGGCTGCGTTATTATTGATCCGGCAGGTAACAAAACCCTGATTGCATGTAGGTTAGAATTTGAATGTACTAATAACACAATAGAATATGAGGCTTTACTGCAGGGTCTTGGAAAAGATTTAGACATGAACATTCAAAACTTGACTGTCTTTGGCGATTCCGAAATCGTAGTTAGACAGGTAAGAGATTCTATCCACTGTCTGTCTCCACATCTTAAAAGCTACCAATCCGAGGTATGGAATTTAATGAATAAATTTTCTGCTTTCAATATAAATTCTATTCCTAGATTGAATAATTATGAAGATGATCTATTAGCTAACATAGCTTCTAAACTCTTTCCTTCAGAAGGATTGTCCCCAGACGCATTCTTCGTCGAACTGTTGTTCAGGCCATCCATTCTCGACAACATCCTGAACTGGAGAGTCTTCGATGACGATCAACAGATTATTAGCTTCCTGCATATGGAGGAAACTTTTCAAGGCGCGGTGATCGACGAATGCACTCACAACGACAATTTGCGCGATTTCATGGTAATACCAGATCCGAGAACTCCTGAATATTCATCGGACATGGTAAATTTGATCCCTAAATTTGTAGTTAGATTAGAGAAGTTTTATGATCTTCAAGATAAATTCAAAAAATCAATCAACTGTAAAACCAATAGTTCCTCGTTATCATATGAAAAAGTAAACTTAGGAACTAATGACAATCCACAGTGCATTAATTTATGGGTTGGGTGTTCTGAACAAGAAAAATTTGCATTTATTAAATTGTTCAAAGAATTTAAAGATGTTTTTGCATAGACGTATGATGACCTTAAAACTTTCAACCCCAACATCATACAACACATCATTCCTATGAAACCCCAAACCTTACCCTTTCAACAGAAATTAAGAAAAATGCACCCTAAGCTCAAACCGACCGTCAAAAAAGAATTAAATAAACTTCTGAATGCTAAGATAATTTTTCTAGTTAGGAACACTCAATGGGTTTCTAACCTTGTCCCTGTTCGGAAGAAAAGTGGGGAAATTTGACTTTGCGTTGATTTCTGAAACCTTAATAGAGCGTCTGATAAAGACAACTATCCTGTCCCACCCATGGAACAGATCCTTCAACAGGTATTTGGTTCTGAGAGGCTATCTTTATTGGATGGTTTCTCAGGGTACAACCAAGTCCTGAAGTCTCCTCCAGACCAACTTAAAACTACATTCCGCACTCCATGGGGCACCTACGCTTATCGAAAAATGCCCTTTGGATTGATTAATGCCAGTGCCACTTTCCAGAGAGAGATGGACATCACTTTCCGAGGCTTAATCAATCATTCCGTCATAGTTTACTTAGATGATGTTACTATATTTTCAAAAAACAAAATCGATCATCTAGCTCATTTAAGAGTTGTTCTACAGCGATGTCGTAAATACGACATCTCCTTGAATCCTAAAAAATCCATCTTTGCAGTAGAACAAGTTAAACTCTTAGGATTTATTGTGTCAAGCAAAGGGATGATTATCGACCCCGAAAGGAATCAATTCATCTCGAAACTTCCCCCTCCTACATCCAAAAATTCTATGCAATCTTTCTTAGGCCAGATAAACTTCGTGAGGAGATTCATCCCCAGCTTCTACGAAATGGTCAGACCTTTACAGAATTTGATAAAGAAAGACACACAATATCATTGGGGACCCTTAGAAAATCAAGCTTTTAATGCAATAAAAAGGGCCATAATAGATGCTCCTTCTCTCATGAGCCCCGACTTTTCGCAAGACTTTACACTCTACACTTTCACTTCTGACCGTTCCTACGCTGCCGTCCTAACTCAAAAGAACACTGAAAACAATGAAGTACCCATTGCCTTTATGAGCTCTTCTTTCAAAGGCACTGAACTTAATTACCCAGCAGTAGATCAGCAAGCCTACGTTGTTTTCAAAGAAGTCAAGCACTTCCGGTCTTATCTTTTGAAATCTAGGACGAAAGTTATTGTCCCTTATCTAGCCGTCAGGAACCCGTTAGTGCATAAAGAACTAGGAGAAAAGAGGGCTAACTGGGTTACTTCTTTACAGGAATATGACATAGAAATTACCCCAGCTCAGATAGTGAGAGGCCAAGGGTAATGCAAGTTAGTTGTTGATTCAACAACAGGACAACAAGAAGAAAGTGATAGGTCAAACCTAGGACAACATGATCAAAATGCAATTTGTTGTGCACAAAACTCTGTCAGTCTGTGGTATGACGATATAAAATTATGTCTTGAACATGGGTCAGCCCCCCGTCACCTGGATCCCACTAAAAGAAGAGCGTTAAGATTAAAGTCTTCCTCCTTTCATTTGGTTAACGGTATTCTATTTTGTCAAAATTTTGATGGCGTACTAATGCGATGTCTTGAGAAAGACGAAGCAGAAAAAGTCTTACTAGAGTTGCATGCAGGAGAAGCTGGTGGGAATTTTGGTGGTGACACCACTGCCCATAAAGTTTTGAGAGCCGGTTATTACTAGCCCACACTTTTTCGAGACGCCCATGCCTTGTGTTGTAAGTGTATTATTTGTCAAAAAGCATCAGGGCGGTTACAGAAACCAGCCTTTCCTTTGCAGCCCGTGTCAGTAGACTCTCCTTTTTAGCAGTGGGGCCTTGATATCATAGGTCCATTCAATCCACCATCCTCACAGCAGCACAAGTTTATCATAACAACCACAGATTACTTCACCAGGTGGTCTGAAGCTGTTGCATTAAGAACTGTAAATACCAGTCAGGTAATTGCCTTTTTAAATTTGAATATGATCACTCATTTTGGTATCCCTGACTGTTTAATATTCGATAACGCTTCTTATTTTTCGTCTCTCGAGATGAGCGAGTTCGCTTTAGAAAAAGGAATTAAATTGAAGTATTCTGCTAGCTATTACCCCCAGGGCAATGGATTGGTAGAGTCAACAAATAAGAATCTTATTAAAATCATCAAGAGAACGGTGGCTGAAAATCACAAAAACTGGCACAATGCACTGTTAAATGCGATTTGGTCTGATAGGGTAACACCAAAAACTGTTGTAGGTAACTCCCCCTTTTTTCTCGTTTATGGAAGAGAAGCAATTCTGCCACCACACATTCTTCTTCCCTCACTACAGTTATCGCAGAAAATACAAGAAGAAGACTGTCCCCCTTTGGAAAACCGAATTAACGCCTTAATGAAGCTAGAAGAGGTTAGAGCCCAAGCTAAACGTAAGTTAGATCAGCATCAACTAGTGGTCAAAAGCTGGTTTGATTATAACTCTGCCTCTGATAGGAACTTCGAAGTAGGTGACCTCGTCTTGAAATGGGACAAACCGCATGAGGGAAAGGGAGAGCACACAAAATTTCAGAACTTATGGCTTGGACCGTTTTTAATTGCCGAGAAGTTGGGTCCCAGCTCTTTCCGATTGCAGAATCTAGAGGGGTAGCCTGACACCTATCTAGTGAATGGCCAAGCTTTGAAAAGATATTTTTCTTGATGACAACTCTTTGTATACTATGTACATATTTTTCTTTTGTTTGGTTTTCTTTTGCTGTTTTGGTTTTAATTTCTCCTTGGCGCTTATCAGTTTTTGTTTTTGGAAATACACATACCTGCATGCTGAGCTATTCGGACAAAGAAAACAGAAAATTCTTTCACTGAAATGACTGTTGAAAAATTGTGTAAACATCAATTGTATACATCTGAAATTTACATCTGTGTTGGCAAAAACTGTTGTTTGAAATAAGTTAACTGATTTCGATCTATAAGTAAAGCCTGTCACGATCATCTATTATCTTCTTATGCTGTCCCTGTTCCTTAAGGAAATGACTCAGAAAGATGTCTCCCTGCCTTAGAAGGTTGGTTCTGTAAATAAACCATCTTTGGATCTTAATGAAGGACAATTCTAAAAAAAATAAAATTCTGTTGAGGTCTGTAAAAATATGTCAAAATATCATAATTTTCAGCGTCACCCCGCTCAACTATATATCTTCAAAAAACAAAATAAAAAGAGCTGTGGGAAGTGCTTGTAAACCCGTCGGGATGCTGAACAGGTTTGCTGGCAGTGGGTAAATGCATGCATGACGCCAAGACAACTTCACTGGGGTACTGAACAGGCCTGCTGGCAGCGAAGCAATGTCGAGTATATGAAAATTCATAAATATGAAACCTCTTGACCTTTAAATGTCCTTTATTCTGATCTGGAACTTCTTGGCAGGATACGGATATGAGAGTGGGTTAAATGGAAACCCTGTCGAGGCTATGGACGCCTACTAGAAGAAGTGGCTTTGTCAACAGTATTGAAGATTTTATCTTTAATATCGTGGCTCGCTTATCTTAGGAATGTTATCAGTTTTCATCTTTTAAACACTGCTGGAATATTTAATCATTGATGATGTTTAAACAATTTTCTGGTTATTTCTGTGGAATTATGCTTGTTATCTTAATCTGAATTTGTTATTTTGGCAGAGATAACTGCTTCTACCAGTGTGTCACCATTGTTGGCAGCCAATTCACATTTTTTTCCTATCCTTATAAGCTGCCTACACCAGTGTTTTGCAACCTTTGATTTTCATCGCAATCTTTGGAATAAAACAACACTACTATTTTGCGCACTTTGTTCTCGTTTTCAAAGTCACATTAAAATCGTCACTGGATTATTATGGTCACTCTTGTCTATGTGTTCATTGCGTTTCCAATTTAATTATAGTCGCACAGTTGGCAAGACACCAAGATCTTTACTCATTTGGCATTCTTTAATTGTTAATATGACTTCGTTTTTACAAGACTGTGATGATATTCTTATGATCGAGTTTTTGATACATTGGTGTTTTGATGTTCTATAGTCTTTCATCGATTTCTTTGACACATTGGTTTCATGAAAACACATTGACGTTGTGGTTAGACCCTTGGTATAAATCATTTCATACATATTTGATATGATCGAACCCTTGGTGTTGATTTTGAATCATTGTTTTGGTTTTAAAACTATGCTAAAACTATTGCTCGTGCAAATGTTTGGTCGACTTACCATAGATTTCAGTGATTGTTTGAATGGCATGGTTTTTAACATATGCAATGGTGATTTGAATCGTTATATGCGTCGTCGGTTGTACATTGGGAAATGATTGTTTTGCATGGGCTGAGCTAGCTCCACCACCCTCACACATTCGGGCATTAATGCCTTCCCCCTATCCCAGGTCACCTCTGTTAGTTTTCAGGTAAGCCTGTGAGCTTTTCGATCTCGCGAATGCCCTGTCCAAACCCTTGCTCGTTCACTTTGCTCACTGTGTGCCTTCGTCCATGACACCTGTGGTGCGTATAGAGCCAAATGGTAGTCAAACTCTATTGCTAGTCGATGATGCCCGCAAAGATTTAGAAAATAGTGGTTGGTTGGTGTTTATACAAAGGTTCGAGGGTTTCAACCTTTCGATTGCCCAACAATTCGCCCTCACCTTTGATGGGTGCAGGGCTAAGGTAAGAGACATACAACTCGAGCTCAATGAGGAATTCATGAGTTCAGCTACAGCACTACCAGCGAAAGGGAAAAGGTGGTTTAAAAATTCCAAAGTTGACGAGGTGTCGTGGCCTCTCCTTTTCACTTCAAGAAAGATTATTTCCTGTGATAAAGGTATGCCTATCACTACCCTCAAACCCAGGTGGCACGATCTTTTGGTAATTGTTAAACAGTTTGTGACCTGCGAAGGTTGGTATGGATTGGTATTTCTGTATCACCTTCGGTTGTTGATGAATTTTATAGGCTATCCATTAAATATGCCACATTACTTCTTGCGTAGTCTTTATAAGATGTCTAAAATATTCAAGCGTGAGAAGGCTGATAGCAGCCTTTTTCATCACGGTTTAATCAAAGTTATTATCGTCTACCATTTGAGCCTTCATGGTGATAGTTGGCAAGACTTCCTATCTAGGAATGGCTTTGCCCCTCCCGAGTCTATCCAAGTGGACAAGGTTCTGGTTATGGAAACTATGGTTGGGCCAGCCGTGCCATTTCATATCCTTATACCCCCTGTCAAACCCTCATATTGCCCTAACATCGACCTACCCGATACCATAGCCAACCCCTGCACTAAATACAAGACTGAGGCTATAAAGAAGCCTATGAGGAAGAAAGGTAGAGGTGACACTGCTGTCAACAGTAAGGGGAAGAAACATGCTCGATGGATATCGAGATGTGCCAGGAGAAAACCCAAGCAAAATGTTGATCAGAAGCCTATCGTCCTGAGCGAGGACTCAGACTCCGATATTGAGCATTTCGTAGCTGAGGAGTACCCCTATTCTCATGGCCTGTGCTCTAAGGAACCCTATGACTATGTATCTAACTTACCTTTGTGCCTCAAAAGTGACCCTAACTACCCAGGAATCAAGCTGCACAAGGAAACCCCTGGTAACTTGAACAAACCCTCGCCTGTGATATCAAAGCCCGATCAATTACCATGTATCCAATGTAATGCTTGGCTAGAGCGTTATTACACCGACGTTCCCCTGTTGCAATCAAAGATCAAATCATTAGAGGAATGGGTGACAGTGTTGGCGAAGGAGAACGACAGGCTACAAGCCAATGAGAAGAAACAAAAAACCACCAGTTCGATTGTCTTCAGGGATGTCGTCGAAGCAACAACGACCTTTGTCAATTCAAAATTATCATGACCGAGTTGCCCAGGTATGTGTTTGGACATCAATTTTGATTTGTGAGTTTACTTGAATTAATTTAGCCGATTGGATTTGCTTTCAATTAGCTCTGTTCGTTTTAATACATTCAAAATGATTCTTTTATAGTTTGATCATCAAAAACGATTTTGTTGTGGATCCTGTACAGTAGATTCGTTTTGCTAAACTCAAATATAGCTATAATTTGGTTATGCGATTTTGTTGTGCTCAGCTTAGTATAAGCGATTGAGTTGTTTGTGATTCTGTTTGGTTTTCTTTGAAACAAGTCTGTTTCAATAAATATTCTCTTTTGGATTTTGATTGCATTCGATTTGTACATAGAATTTCTTTGCTAAAATCGGGTAGCTGTGTGTTGATTGATACGATTTAGCATATCGATTGTGTCGGCTCTAATATAGTTCAATTGATTTCTTATGGTTCGATTTTGAAACGATTTCGTATGCTTGAATTAGCACGGTCTTTCATGTATGCAATGCATCAATATTAAAAGATTGGTTTGCTAAAATCTTGTGGTGATTGATACGATTTTGCATAACGATTGTGTTAGCCCCAAACTATTTCGATTCGTTCCTGTTTGATTTGATTTGAAAACGATTGTTGTGTGCCTTAAGTTAGCATAATTACTTGTATGAGTTGGATTGGTATCGAAGATAGATTTGATACTGCTCTGTTAGTTTTGATTTTGAAAATCGATTCTGTCAAGCTCAGATTGGCATATTTTGTCTCTATTGAATTTGTATCAAAGACTTGGCTAAATCGATTATAGTCTATTTTGGAATTGGTTCAAGAGATGATTTCGTTGGTCCCCCAACTGTCTGTCTACTCCCAATTGGAAATAACGAACGTTTGACATTTTGCATATATTCCTGTCACCATTCAGTTAGGAAACCACGATTTCATTTGTTTCAATTTGCATACAAGTTTGATTTGTTGTGGTATGAATGATTCACTCTGTTTGGAATTAGTAATTAATTATTTGGTTTAATGCATCGAATATAATTCTGTTAAGTTTTGGAGTGATTTTAAAATGATTATGTGCTCAAATTAGACCAGCTACAGAATCGCAAGATTCTGTAGCTAGTCTTAAAAATTAGATTTTTTGTCAATTTTATCAATAAAACAATATCTAAACTTCTGTATTCTTGTCTACTTTCAGGTACCTACGAATTTCATTGACAAATGGGACATCCTGTAGCAGTTTAGATATAGTTTTCAGTTGTTAGTCATAGGCAAAAAATAGGGACTTGGGATATTATC
>ML778224.1:1481665-1491708 GCA_009831015.1 Picea engelmannii
TGGTGAATGTGGTTAAGTTAACCACATACCCTGGGGGGTGAAGTTTTTGGATGATTACCACGTCGAAAAATTTAATCTTTGGGTAGAGTTTTTTGGCCCCACTGTAACATCCCGCTCTTGCGTGCACTTCTGACGTGAATTATTCTTTGAGGACACTTGCCTGCAAGTGATCCAGTTCATTATATTATTGACTTTTTCTCTTATGCATTACGATGATGTTGTAGATATGATGATATGTTATTTGATTATATATGTGTTGACATGTGTTATTGACTAGTTTCTCCTGAGTGTGCAGGACTCTTGATAGGTTGGGGATGCTGATGGCATCGATGGACCTCCTTGGACTCCGTATCAATTCAGGGAGTGGACTATTTTTGTTTTCCTATTTCTGTTATTGCATATGTGACATAATATTATGATGTTGTTGTGGATCAATGACATGTTCGTTGATGGATGAAGGTTGACGATAGCTTGGTAATCAGACTCACATTTGGAGCAAAGGGGCCATGCACGAAAACCATAGACATTGAGGGAGAGGTGTGGAAGAAGCCCTGCCACAACCTACTAGCACTCCCATTGTGTCTTGAACTATAGGTTAATGATTACCTAGTTCGAGAGACCCATAATGCCACGAGGGAAGACTGAGGTAGTCGCTCACAAAGATTTTAAGGGGTGCACAATAAAGCAGGGTCCTTATTCCTTAGAGGCCCTTAGTCTCCCACAAGGTCACCTGACAAAGTGTTGACTCCAAGGGCTAGACCTCTACCAAAACCATTCAAAAAACGAGTGGTACCCTTGGAGCACGTAGTGCATATTGAAGGGCATGTCGCATAAATGAAACATGGATAAAGGAAAGTGGCACCATTGGAGCACGTAGTGTGTCTTGAAGGGCACGTCGTGGTTTTTAAACACATGTGAGTCAATGAACCTAGGTGCATAGAAAACAATATCTTACCTTGACATGGTTAGCCTTAAAATAATTATGTATCAATAAAAGTTTATTAATTATAACTTTCCCTTAAAAATTTGCTAAGCCTAGTTGAAATTAAAGTTTAGGTCTAAGTAGGATATGAGGACAAAAATTTATTTAAGCAATTAATAAAAGGGGGAAAAATCAAATTTAGAATTAAAAGGGGGGTTAATTTATCAAAAAAATTAATTGTTGTTTATGTGCAAAACTTGCTAAATTCGAACTTAGACAAAAATGGGAAATTAATTTCTAAAGGAATGTGGAACATATAAGGGAATATAGTCTAGAGAACTTTCCTAAAATGAACTCAGCTAAGCTTTAAGAAAGACGTCAGTCATTAAGGGAATATGAGGGAATAAAGGGACATTGAGGAGCGTTTTTAGGAACGCTTTTAGGTGGGTGAAGGAAATTGAAAAAATAATTTAATTAATTAAATGAATTTCTGGTGCAACTAAGGGATCGGGTGACAAGTGTATGGGGGAGACTATTCCTAATAAAATTTTAATAAAAAGAATTAAAAGTTCATTTAAGCAACTAGTTAGTAAGAGAACTCTATAAAAGAAATGGTGGAGGAGGGGAATGGATCACGTCCGGTATGTGTAAGGTTATGCTGCCATAATTTTTCTTGGTTGATTTTTCTTGTCGGAGTTGGGATGACCAACTCGGAAAGGGAGTGGTAGATCGACTTTGCAAGGAGAGTTGGGTGCTATATTATTCGCTGGTTTGTGTGCCTATCCCCTTTGTGGCTCGGGGAGCTCAGGGGGAACAAGAGTACCCCTAGCGTTGGATGGGAGGTACCGGTGAGGTCTCAATGATTAACGAGTGGGAGCTAGGAGGAACATCAACTGCTGAAGAACACCAACAAGCAATTTCACTGGTTACGGTACTCATGTTAAATTTTCACTTTTAATTGTTTAATTTCTGTTTATGGATTTAAGTATTGTAGCAGTTGTAATGGTTTCTTTTATCCTTGCTCAACGATTTAGTTTTACCTCTGCTAAGAGATTTAATTTTTATGCTCAAAAGTTTGTTTTGTCTTGGCGTTTCCACTCCTTGGCATTTTCCCCCTTAACTCAGATTGTAATCTCTTCCTTTGTCTAAATATTACTAAGTGAAGAGAGTCTTAGCAATTTACGTGAGATATATTTCTCTTCCTTTAGAAATATTCTCAACATCTACATCAACTCTGCATTATTCCTGTTCGATCCTGGGGTAAAGCATGCATTGTCTATGATTTTTGGATGCCTCTCCCCTGATTTTTTCCATTTTTCCATCTATTGGGGTGGGTGGTTAAGCCAACACTTTCCCTATTTGTTATCGGATTAATTGGTAAGTGCGAACACCAATAGATCTCCCTAGCTTCCACATGAAACTATAACAAAAAAAATAGAATACACACTTCGCCTTGAACTTTATTATCATACGAACTAGTTTAGTGAGGTACAAGTGACAAACCTTTTAAATGACGCTTGATCCTGGCTAGTGTCATCCTTGTAACTCCTTCCTTGAGTTTGCAAAATAGTAAGCATGTATAAGAATCACAAACCAACAAAGAGGGAAAACAAAGATATATGTATTCTAACGAAGTCTATGTATATGATCAAGGAATTATACAATAGAAGACAAGATGATTTTATAGGAAAGAAACGCATTACTGTATTAAGTGAATAGAAAGTGGAGAATACAAACCATGCCTTGATGTTGAAAATTCCACTTTCGATGGCTCTTTGCTTCAACACACACACGTTTTCTCCAATGCCTTGAATGAAGAAGATCCACAATCTGACTTGAAGAACTAAAGAAAAGCTCTCAAGCATAATTTGAAGTAGAACTCTCCATACAAATCTTAGCCTATTCAACCTTTAGTCTTTTCCATGAGAGATACCTCTTTATATAGTGTGAAAGAGAGATGGACGAGGATATTAGGAGGATCCCACCAAATTAGAGAAGCGAGTAAGATCCAAACCGATCGGAGGCCACCTCATCTTCTAGAAGATTCCCTTCTAGAACATTCGTGAAATTTGAATTTTCTCGTGCTTTAAGCATTATCGCACCCTATGCACAAGCAACATGTGATGATGTCACAATCCATTTTTAGGGCAGAGTGTGACGATCAACCATCGTCACACCCCATGCATATAGAAAGGTGTGATGACCTTCCTTTATATAGTTTTTGAAAGAGGAAAGCAAATCACTTTTCCCACGGAGAAAGTCTCTTTTAATATTTCCAGGGAACATGAAAACATGTTGTCAGGTGATCACTGAGGTGACCAAAATAATGTGTAACATAATTCCCCCCAAAGTATGAAGCTGGAACTTGTGACAACTGAAATACTTTGTAGAAATTATGTGTGTGTCGAAAACGAGGAGCACATCGATTAGGAACCTGCAAACAAATAAGCATCTGCATAATATCATACCATTTATGAGGTAGGCATTCCCATGCTTAGACTAGAAGTGAATCTAATAATAAGTGTCAAGGGAGGCATGGCCACTAAACATACAATATGGATCCATGTCATCATAATTCAGCATAGCCACCAGGAATACACTATGGATCTATGCTCTAAAAGAATTCAAATTCGGACATAGCCATGAGACATACACAATGGATCTATGTGTTGGTACTAATTCATGAATACTCCATCGTAACCTGGATCAAAATGATAAGATCCAGGTTCTTTATTTCCATCGTCTCTAACTACGAATCTAGCCATGTGATTATAGGTGTTGAAGTTGAACATGGTATAAACCACTTGATTACCGGTCATTAATGAAAACCATTAACAACTGCGAGGGAAATCACCATTGATGTCAATGACTCCCAATGTACCCTAGTACAATCCAACGAATGTGAATAATTGATTTGAAGTCAAAAACTCGATGGAATCTTCCAATCAGGGGTCAATGATGTGAACCCACTGTTGAAAGTGAAGAAACTTTCCATTGAGGCATGTAGGCTCTAATGTACTAAATGATTTCTAAGTATTGTTCCCGGATAATGTGTTGAAGTCAACAGGAAAAGACTCGTCATAGGAGGGCCTTGATGTATTCCCCCATCAATGACACTAAATATGTCATAGTTTTGAAGTAGATCAGAGTATGAAGTGATTCAAAACTAACTTAGGAAAGGCCAACATGGTAGAAAATTTATAACTGCAGATGGTCAACTCGATAGAAGGCTTGTTTAGGTTGGACTTATCTTGAACATATGAACAACATGACAATGGTCTTGGCAGCATCGAATCAAGGAGGACCCAACATATGAACTTGTGGATGGTCAAACGAGAGACAAATGGATTTCCCAACCCGGATACAATGATGAAGGGGGGTGTCATGTTTAAGAGCGACTATTACTGCCACTAACACAAATACAGAGACAAATTTCTTTCCCAATTTTTCCCCACCATTTCTGGTGAGTACCTCTTTATTTTTATGCAAGCTTGAGGAGGATAACATATGATTTTAGATTTAATCTCATCCTTTAGATGAGTCCCTCAGAGTATGTTTAACAAACCCTAAGAAGGAGTGGTTCGATCCCATATGGGTCTTTCGATGTTTGTTTAATGAGTCAAAGGAAAGAAAACTCAGGGGTTTTTCATTTTTAGAGAGCATGAAAAACACTTAAAGAGAACTCCATCAGGTCCTTTTTCATAAATTAATCTGACGATACTGAAAAATTGATAACCTACTGCTCATCAGATGTTTTCTTCAACTACTTTTACGAGCATGAAAATAACAAGTTCGCTCGACCATCTTTTCATGTTTAGGGAGCTTGAAAAGATCTTAAAAGATACTCCATAGATTTTGTTTTTTGTGTTGCCAATACGAGTTTGAAAAAATGACAAAAGAATACTCAATTACATTCTCATGGTTTCACGAGTGTGAGAAAGAATTAAGACTCTGCTCGGAGTTTTCCCTGAAAACCCTAAAAGGATCTGTAAATGCAAAAAATATACAAAAACAAACCAAAAAAGGGGTGGACCCTTGTTCCAACGTCTCATCTCTAGAATTTTTAATCTGTAAAAGTCAACACTTGTAAATTTGTTAATACTTTAGGGCATGGATAAATCATAAAGATAATATAATTTGGAAATGAAAAGTGATAAAAGTCGACAAAATAGGTTAAAAACACCATTTTACCATTTCATTTGTAAGTTTACCCAAATAGTGCTCCAAAGCCCTTTTTCACTCTGATTTTCAATTGTCGATTGCGAAGCGTGTGGCAGATCATTTCATGAATTGTCTCCATCAAACAGGTAATCTCCTTCTCCTTCATATTTTCATGGTTTCAAAATTTATTTTTATTAGTTAAATTTGTGTTTTTGGGTCAATTTTTAGGGGTTACGTGCGCGTTGAGGTCATCACAGGTGCCTTATATCGTGAACTGTGACGATCTAGGATCATCGCAGGTGACCCTATAGGTAGGGTGCGATGAATTCGCACTGCGTGAATGGGCAGCCCTGCCACGACCGCAACCAAATATTTAAAAAAGATAAACCTAACTAGAAAAAACCACCAGGAAATAATTATATGTTTCTAATCTCATCTTATGGTTCCTTAGCAGGATTTCCTTGATCAAGATGCTGGAGTGGAGTGAGTGAGAGCATGAAGAAGAATATTACTTTGGCATGAATGACTTGGGAATAGTTATGTCTCTCAGGAAGTGTGGGTTACTAAACTTCTTCAGGATTCAGGGCATGAGAGCCCAATTGAGACTACTAGAGTACTTGGTTCACATGTGGGATGTGAAAGAGCAGTAATTTCGTGTGGGTGTCCACACACTCATAATAGATATCGAGGATATCTATTTCCTGATAGAAATATCTCTTCGTTGTTCACGGGTGTCACTTACAGGAAATAGGGATGGAGATGAGCCTATGGATTACTACGTCTTCCATCACTGTGTGCCAGGTACTAAGAAACATAGTGGAAAGGTAGCTATTAGGGACGTCTAAGATTTTCCTTTGCGGACTATCCTTTACACTATTACTCACATGGAAGGGAGTGCAACTCCCCATATGGCTATGCAGAGCCATTTTCAATATGCCATATAATGCATGGATCCCAGGGTCTTCAACTGGTGTGAGGGGGTCCTAAAAAGCATGAAGAAAAAACTTACCAAGTGCCAAAATGGTGGGTTAAAGCAATTTGGGTATGGGTTTATTTTGGTTTCCTTCTTCTTGGAGAGGGTCCCTGTCCTATGCCTACAGGTGGAGTGGGGTATACCCACTCCACAGAATCCAAGGATGAAGAGGTGGGTATATCTCATGGCTCGACATAGAGGTGTTCCCATCGTCAAGTACAAGGATGTCTTCTTCCAATGGTTGAGGAATTAGATTCTCATGGTGGAAGATTATGCATATGTCGGGGTAGATTTCTGTGGAGATACAGATTTGTCTCTTCCTGACGGGTCCCAGTGGGGGGACATATGTAAGAAGGACATTTTTTTTTATATAATGTTTTTGTTATTTTAATGATATAAAATGTTTTTTGTGTTATTTATACGATGACTAATCAAGTTCTCTCATCAATGCAAATGTGGGGCCTTATCGTCTGCCAGGATCATCTACCATCCAGAGGCATGAAGAGAGAGGTGTTGTAGCAGGAGTGGCTACCACAAACCTCAAGGTTGTAGAACATAACCTAGAGGGACTGACCATGCATGTCCCTGATGTTACTACGGATGAGCTCTCTAGGCACTACCAACACCGCATAGTGGGAGTATCTGCATCTATCGGCGACTACTCCATAGATTAGCATGGGAAGTCACTTGTTATAGTGAGAAACATCCATGATGTTTTTTGTATATGAAGCCGTGAAATTCACATTTTTGATATTTTGGTCTTCGGACAAAATACTTTTTGTAAACTTTTATTGTTATAAATATAAGGCTCCTACCGGCTTACTTGTTTTATGTACAAAGTGTGATTGGATTTTATAAATATCTCAAATTTCTTTCTAACACATAATTAGCCAATGCAGATGTCAATGTACTTAGACATCTAGGAATGTGTTGATATTCAATGTAATCAAAGTGACGTTCCAAGAGGAGAATTCATAAATATACCCTTAACAAAGTAGGACTCCGGATGGAATAAACGTTACTCAACTATAGTAATACTAACTGTGAATCAAGTCATACAATAAGATGACAGATTCCAAGTGAAACAACGTCAGTTAACAACTCGATAACTGCACTGTATTCCATGATGTTTTTAGTTTCACGACCAACACAAACACCATGTAGACTAATTAATTCATCCGTAGGTGCATAGATTGCCCAAGAAACAGATGCTAAGTTTTGAGTACTGCAACTAGCACCATCAGCGAAGCCAATATAGGGTAGCGAAGACACCAACATCTGGAAACCAAGCATAATTCAAGGTAAGCAACCGAAAGGTAGAACCAAAAATGAAAAAGAACGCAAGAGTATGATACAATAAAAATACACAACACTTATGCAAAATTGATTTAAGCATAGTACTTCTTCAAGTAAAGTCCATTTCTGGTTTCAATCAAAGGAATTCCATCATAATCCACTAGCTCATAAGCCCCTTTCTCCAACACTCGTTTCACAATATAAGGATGTCGCCACATGGGCTCGAATTTACCGGCCCCTAGAAAATCACGATATTGCTCGTAAAGAAGAACTAGATCACCTTCAGAAAAAAAAAAAAAAACGTGGTTTGACATGCTTGTCATATTGAGCTTTGAAACACTTTTTTTAAGTTTCAATGACTAAGGCAAAATCATGACGGTTTTCTTCTAATTGCATCAAATACAAAAGACGTTCCTATTCTTCAGAGGTGTTAGGGAGAAGTTTGACAACTAGTTTCAAAGATGGGATTTCACATTCAATCGGAAAAATTGCTTCAATACCATATACTAACTGGAAAGGTATGAATCTCATGACAGACTTAACTGATGTCCGATAGGCCCACAATGTTGAGAACAACATCATGTGCCAATTTGACTTGTGAATTCCTACCATCCATCGAAGCATAGTAGTGAGAACTTTGTTAATTGCTTCAACCTGACCATTAGCCTGTGGATAATAGGGGTTTGAATTTTCATGTTGAAGACCCAACTTCTCAGTAAGTTTAGACATCATGAAGTTGCGAAAATGACTACCATGATCAGTAACGATGGCTTGAGGAACACCAAATATAGTAATGATACGATTGAATATGAATAACGCTGCAATTTTCCCGGTATTATCAAATGTAGGCATCACCTCGACCCATTTAGTGAAATAATCCACAGCTACAATAATGTATCCATGCCCCTCGACCGAATGAGTGTTACATGTCATGAAGTCAATACCCCATTTAGCGAATGGACCGACAGAAACTATAGGGTGAAGAGGAGCAGGGTGAGATAAGATCTTATTGTTGTAGGTTTGACAAGCGTGGCATCTGGACGACAGTAATGCAATCCTTAAACAACAAAGGCCAAAAATAACTAGCTCATAATATCTTTTGGGAAGTGGCATACCTAGACATATGACCGCCACATGCTCTAGAGTGACAGTCATCCAAAGCTTTCTCAGCTTCATCGTAGGTGAGACATCGTCGAAATATGGAATCAATACCACATCGGTAAAGGGTATCACCAAGGATAATGTATTGACGAGCTTGATACCGTATACGACGATGATCTATACTAGAAATATCAGGCCGAAAAGTTTGGGTCTAGAGGTATATGATAATATATACATACCATATGTCTTCAGAACTGATCATAAAGAGGGATTCGTCAAGTAAGGAATCCTTTGCCACAGTTTCTGTTTCAGTAGAGGTAAGGTCACATATCAATTTGGAAAAAACCAAAGAATTCTTTGACTTGGTGCATTCAAACTCCAAATCAAACTCCTGGAGAATAACTATCCATTTAGAGTAATTACCCCCCAACAATTTTCGAGTAAGGATATGTTGCATGGGGTTGCAATCGAAAATGAGTATGGTTCTACATAATAGGATTTAGTGACGAAAATGTTGAACAACTTGAATAACTACTAAGGCCAATTTCTCCACATGTAAATATTTGGTTTCGGTAGTTGTGAGACTCCGACTCAAATAGTATATAACATGTTCATCGTGTGAATCATCCTCTTGGACTAAAACCATAGCAATGGTAGAGTCTAAAGAAACTAAGTACAAGAAATAATCTCGACTATAATCAGGTGGAAACAACAGTGGTGTACATGTTAAGGCAATTTTCAAAGATTCAAAGGATTTGTTTGCAGTGTTGTCCCATACAAAATCGTAACCTTTCTTGAGAAGCTGAGTAAATCCTTTCATTAATTCAACATAGTTGGGAATGAATCGACGTAATAATTTTGCCTTCCCTTGCAAACTTTGGAGTTGGCGTAGAGTGGATGGAGGAGGTTGATCCGGATTTATGTAGGAACACAATGAAATATAGAGATACACATAAACGCAGAGATGCAGCGGAAATAAGACTTCATTTCATTAATCACAAATGACTGAAATATGCTTAGAGACAGAATGGAAATAAACTAGCTAGGGCACTGGTAGCTTATCTTTGAGAAGAGATGTGGCTGCTACTCGCATCCGTGAGAAGATGATTAGAATGAGGCTCTAGAGGCCTTTTTACAATAGAAGAGAATGCCAAAAGTCATAGACATCCAAAAACCTAACCCTAGGAGATGAAGCGCCAAAAGTCATGTGGGCCCCGTTTGGGTAAGTTAGTGCATCAACTTCCCGGGGTCGTAACTTTTTCATACGATCTCCGTTTTAGGCGTGTGATAGCTCGTTGGAAAGGTATCGTCGAGGAGATTCATTTTGGGGGCTCAAGTATGCCTTAGGCTATCACTGAGAACCTCGATCTCAAAAAACATTCATTTAGGCCCTCAAAATGGCCCCGGAAGTTAAAACCTGCAAAAAATAGTAAACTGCCAAAATTGCCAGAAAACTGTTTTGAGCCAGTCGGAAAAGGTGGGTGGCCACCGATATCTACCTGGATCAATCCTCCCTCCTTAGGAAGCAATGGTCCCCATTGCGTTGAGTTCCTCCATGAGATGAGGAAACTTCTGCTGAACTTGGTCCCT
>ML778225.1:0-13856 GCA_009831015.1 Picea engelmannii
TATTTCCCTTTTTTTTTTTTTGAAAGGATCCATCTTCATTGCTATTTTCCCCCAATTTATCAAATCCTTATTTTTCTTTTGACTTGAATCCCTCTCTTTGGTATTGTTCTTTGGTATTCTTTCCTAAAAGGAATAATGTGCGAAGAATATTCTTCCATGATGTACTTTGAATGATGATTTTAATAATTTCTTATGTTTTTTTAGATTTTCATCATAGACTAAGAAAGAGCCTATGGCCAAAAACATATCTATTACATTACAAATTACTAAGTGTTCAATTCAAGTCATGTTTTTTTCTTTCGTTTAAACCATTTTGTAATAAGTATAAATAGCTTGTTTTTTTTTTTGAAAGGATCCATCTTCCTTGCTATTTTTCCCCAATTTATCCAAATCCTTATTAGTCCCTGCCGTAGGCGTAGAGGGACTATAGCGATCGATAAATTGTTGACTGCATATCACTTTGTTCTTTGACCCGAAATATTTGCACAATACCTATTGTTGGAGCTATGGAAATAAAATCATATATTTTTATATAATAAAAAGTAACATATATGTACTGATCTGATTGGATAAGAGATTGGAGGTCTTATTGCCGGCTTCGCTATTCCCAATGTGCTATATGACAACATATCCAAAGTTTTTCTCGTAGTCAGTATGTTTTAATCATATATTTTTCCTATATCTTGCTTCAAGGTTGATTAATTCTAGCATTAGTTCGAATATTTCAATTAGCATTTTCTGCTACCCGAATATATCTGCAAGTTTTGATATGTAATAAGCATATTGAAAAGTTTTGATATCCAAGCTTTGTAGTGATTGAGAATTCCAAAGTTTATAGCGTCTTTGGCGGATGTACATTTCTTGAAATGTATTGACACTTATTCTGAGTTGCGTCAATAGGACTGATTGCGTAAATGTTCATATGACGCGATGTTCTGCAACACCCCTGACAGCTTAAATGTTTTCATTCCGCAAGGTGCTTAGACATCTTGAGAGTCTTAAATGTTTATGTAAATACGGTTCTCGGAGTACATTTTTCCTCGAAATTTTCTATACAATTACAGTGAATTTGCACTTGATTGTCTACCGCCAGTTCAATAGCCATTGTATGTTTTGTCCTTGTTTTGCCATTGAAGCTATATACATTGTTTACTGGTTCAGTGACTGCTTCTTCTTCGTTGGTTTTGTCGGTTGTTGAGGCTACATACATTGTTTACTGGTTTGGTGAGTGGTTCTTGTTTGTTGGTTTCTCGGTTGTTGCTTGTTGTTGTTTTGCTAGTGATTGGAGTTGTGCTTTTTCATTTCATCGTTTCGGAGTAAGTTTCGATGCCATGGTTTCATTTTGTATTCCTTGTTTGTTGTTTAGTTTGCAGTTTGCAAGTAAGAATGTTTGCTTATTTGTAGTCGCATGTTCCTTGTGTGTTTTCAGTTCCTTTTATGCTTGGGTTGCAGTTTCTTAATCGTTGGAGATACATATGTTGTTCACAGGCTCGGTGGTCCTTGCTGGTTTGTTGGTTCTCGGGTTATTGGTTCTATTTGTTTGGCTGGGGTTTGCGCTTTAGGGCGTTGGGGGTGCAGTTTGGCCTCTTCGTGCTTTCTCGCTGGTTTGGTCCTTGCTGGTTTCTTTTCTTTGATTTGTCCTTGCAGGGTTGGGGTGCAGCGGCGGTGGTTGGAGATTTTATTTTATTTTTATTTTTTTGGATTGTTATTGTTTTGTTTGGGGCGCTTTACGGTGTCTAGCCCCTACACCCACTAGTGGATATGCAGTTTTTTTATTTTCCATGTCTGTCGAAGTCAAGATCTGTTATTCTGTGAGATTTTCCTGGTGTTGCAGTCCTGCCATGAAAGAAAATAGTTGCATGCAAAATTGTTCGAGGATTACATGTGAAGTTACAATACCCGCTATATTTTTGTTGGAATAAAGCATATGTATGCAGGGTACATTTATAAACCATGTATGGTCAAATGTGTGGATATGACATGGCAAGTCCTTTCTCCTTTACATAGACTGGTGTGCGCGGGATGCAATTTGTGTTGTTCTTGACATATGATATGTGCAACAAAAATTATGCAAGATTATATTTTCATGTCTGGAAGCATGTGTGGGTAATTAGCCACGGAAAACTGAGAACTTGTATCATGGGCACAACAGTCTGTGTAGAGGATAAAAAACATGGCTAGAGGGCATATGTGGATAAATTCCCAGGGAAAAGTAGAAATCGTTTAGTTGTGGCCATGCAGTTGCATGATATTTTGTGCCTTGTAATATATTTTAGCCAGGGAAAAAAATTGTACACATTTACAGCCATGGATAGAGAAGCGCAAAGGTTCATGTTTCTTCCTTTGTAGACTATTCGTTGAGTCAATTTTTCTCTATGTACATATTGCTTGTTCTCCGCTGAATACCAACTTCCATTGATGTTCATTAAATTTTGTGGGTTCCCAAATTGAAACAAACAGAGTAGCTAGAGAAAATGAAAGAGTCTCGACTACATCGACTGAAGAGGATATAGAAATGTGCATGCTCGTACTTTTGTTTCATATTGATTTGTTTTGTATTTCATTTATGGTCTAGATATGTCTTAAGCTAGTTGTGTGCCTTCCTACATGGTAAGTTTTCTTGGTTGCATACGTTTATTCCTGCATACTAAGCTAGTTCATGTCCATTGTGTTTGCGTTGCATTGCTACATTTAAACAAACAGAATGGTTGGACAGGACGAAGGACTCTTTAGCGGGTAAATAGACATGTTTCTTTTTGTTTTACATGTATGTCTAACTTGCCTTCCTGTCGATTGCATCTTCCGCATTGCTGCCTTGGAAAAAATAGGTTGCTTGGATAGGGAGATGAATTCTTCTGTGCAGCAGCAGAGGGTTTTGTGGTACAATATTCTAAAAGGTATACCAAGTGTGTTGGAAAATTAAAGATACAAGCCGGGTGGGGGCATATAATATAGAATGCATATATTTGCTTAGTCCTGATGTCCATCTGCAAATGATTGCATCAGAAAAAGTTGGACTAGTAACATGGCCATGAGCAGTCAGTCATCCCAGACATCAGTGGACCGACAAGGCCAAAGGTAAAGATGCATGCGCTCTGCTCTTACTATGTTTTCTAGACAAATTTCTCGGGCTATATATTCATCTATGGCATGGTGAATATTCTGATGCCATCTGCAGTACATGGTTTGTAGCTCACAAGAAGTATCAACAAGTACGAGTGAGATGTCAAACCTGTTGCATGTTCCGCAGACTAAGAGGTGTCGTTCCGAAACTCTGGCTCCATAGTTCATCAAAAGTATGCGTGTACTTGTAGCACACTACCATTCACTTTAGTTTTCCTATTCAAAAAATGTCTTCAGGTATAGAGTTATGACATCCAAAGTACTGTCAATAGAGGCCTTGAACAGCCGCCAAACTGAACAAGTGTTCTTCGGGGACATAATGGTTGTCTATACCACCTACTTGGACAAGGCAAACAAAATTAGACCCATTGTGCCTGTTGATATGATAGACAAGGATGCCATGATGACACTCACACTGACTGTTCCTCCACAACTTGTCCAAATACATGCAGAAAAGATATTGTCGCGTAATGGGATATCCATTACAAATTTTAATGTCTTTCTGAAAATAGTATATGACCGTGGTGATTGCGATCGAATTATTTCGGTCAACGAAACAAGCATTGTGGAAAAAAATACTCCTATTTGTTCAGAATACCGCTTCCTCCCAGACTCGACTATTAGGCAACTTGCACAGAGCACTGATATTTACCCAATGGGAATGATTGGGGCTGTTGTCACACTGGCCAGGAAATTTGGGTCGCAACACATTCTCTGTATAAAGGATGGAGAGTCGGACAGCGACAAGGCAATGGTAACGCTTTTCATATTCAGTTTTGTTGTTTACTTTCACTTCTGCATGTATGTCGAATAAGTTACACAAATATTTCATTGTTCCATGTTGCAGCTACAATTGTTCGATACGTATTCAGATTTTTTTTCATCAATGGAACAACATTTGCATAGAGGGTAGATTCCACTTATGTTGTTCAAAAATATAACAAGAAAGAAGGATGCTAGAGAAACGATCTTTCGGACAACCCAGTCAACATTTGTAACAGAGTTGCGAGAAGATACAGTAAAGGATCTGGAGAAGCTAGCTAGCTCTAGAATTGTTGTGCATATACATTTACATAATCATCCTTGCTTTTCTTATAGAAATAGCCTTTAACAAATTTTTGCAGCTGTTAAATTTTTTATTTTTATTTTAAAGGGGAGGGTGGGATGCATTTGTGTATTATATTGTTCAATGTATTAATTCTTTTGCTCACATTCCCAGGTTGAAGGTCTTTTAGTTGCAGCCAATGTGTACTCAACCTCCTTTGAGCCCGTTTGTGAAAAATTTCATTCTGCTGCCTCTGCTTCCGCTTTGATAATTGATGATACGATTGATTGTCTGTGATGTGGTGAAAAATGTCCATATATTTATGGACATTGCCTCAGTGGTGTTATTCAAACCATGGGAAACACAACCGTGCACTGTACGATCAGGCAACCGCTGTTACAAAATGTGCTTCCTGAGTTGGTAGAGTTGTCGCATGAAACATATCTACAGAAAAAGGCAAGCAGTGTCTACATGCTGCGGCAGCTTCAGATACAAAGCAAATTCACCTTAAATGAGGACAATGCAATTTTTCATATCGACTGAAAAGGGGAAATTTTTTTTATATGAAACTTTGAGAGGAAACGAAAATACCTCATGTCTCTCTGTAATATTTGTTCAACATCCAGATGAAAGTTTGTTTCAATAGAAAACAAATGCGGCGACATCTTTTCTTTGTATATCAAATTGTTTGGTGCAAAGGTCGATGGGTTCTGCTCTATGGAACCTTCTAGGAACTTGCTTGTGGATTGTTTAAAGTATGGTTGGTTCTTGGTTATCTTCTTTGTCTATCAATTTGTATACCCTGGAACTCTAGCTATTCTTTGGAGGACACCGAACAGTATAATTGTTTTTTTTTAGCCAGTTAGGACGTAGATCCGCCTGGTAATTTCTATGGCACTGTGACGCAACTGTACTGTCACTTGCTTTAGCAGATTTCCTTGATCGATGAACTTGATCAAACTATTGTTCTAAAATAATTTGAAATCAATGAATATATAGTGTCCGAACTGCAACTGTCCTCACATACAAACAAGAGGCTCTTAAAATACAAATTGGTCGTTGTTTTCACATTTTTTCTTATTCGATGAAGTTAGTCAGATTAATATCCTGGAATAATTTGAAATCAATGAATATTTAGTGTGCGGAATGTAATTGTGTTATCATATGAACAACAGGCCCTTAAAATTCAAATTGGTCCTTGTTATGCTTGTGGCTATAGAATTTAAAAATATATATATTTTCTTTCCTTGATTCTTTTAAGAATAAGCGATTTAACATCCTTTAATAATTTAATGCACCAGCTCTGAAGTCCATCTATCAATCTGTATATGGCGGATCTCTGAACGCTATTCGGAGGACAAGGAATAATGAAACTGCAATGTTGCCCCAGGCAGCCCATAGATTCCTTTGTCAATTTGTATATCACGGATTTGTGGGTAGATTTTGTACATCGTGGAACAATAAAGTCCCAATTTTCAGCCCACATGCTCAAACAAAGGAGGCCCATTTTTTATCCTGCCAGCCCCATAGCCCCCGATCAAAATAAATCGTTAAATATGAAATACATACGGAATTGTTATGGGACAATAAAAGTGCAATGTTCAGTGAACCAGCCCGAGTCCTCTTGTCAATTTGTATATGGCGGAAGTTTGGATGCTATTTGTAGCAGAGGGAACAATGGAGACTCTATTTTCGGCCTACCAGGCTGCGAACTTGCCATCCAAAAACTGCCTAAAAGTGCAATGTTCAGGCAACCAGCCTGAGTCCTCTTGTCAATTTGTATATCGTAGAAGCCTGGCTGGTATATGTAGGAGAGGGAACAATAGAGACTCTATTTTCGACCCGCCAGGATGCCAACCCACGATCCAAAAACTGCCCAAGTATGGAATGAGGAATTCACATATACTGTGTAAAATCTCATTCCATAGTTAATATAGATACTATGTCCACAAGTCTGCTTGTCAATTTGTATATCACGGAAGTCAAGATGCTATGTGTAGAACATAGGACAATAGATACTTAATTTTAATCCCACTAGGTCACGAATCCACGATCCAAAAAGTGCTCATGTATGGAATGAGGGATCCGCATATGTTCTAGAACAATGTGTTTGTACAGCGGGGAACAATAGAGGCCCAATTTCCAACCCGCCAACCCCAGAGCCTCCAATAGAAAAAAATCGATAATTATGAAATTGATACAGAATCACTACGGGGCAATAAAAGTCCAATGTTCAACGAAGCAACCCGAGTCCACTTGTGAGTATGCAATGAGGGTTCTGCATACTTAATTTTCAGCCCGCCTGGCCGCGAACTCGCGATCCAAAAAATGCCCATCTATGGAACGAGGGATCTGCATATGTTCTAGAACAATACAAATGTATTGTTCATCCAAGCAGCCTACAGCTCCTCCTGTCAATTTGTATGTCGCGGAAATATGGGTGCTATTTGTAGGAGACAGAACAATAGACATTATTTTCAACTGACCGGGCCACGAACCCACGATCCAAAAACTACCTAAGTATGGAATGAGGAATTCGCATATGTTGTATAAAATCTCATTCTATACTTTATATAGAGGCTATGTCCACAATCCGGCATGTAAATTTGTATATCGCGGAAGTGTAGGTGCTATTTGTAGAACACGAAACAATAGATACTTAATTTTCAGCCCGCCAACCCGCAATCCAAAAAGTGCCCAAGTATGGAATGAGGACTCTACATATGTTCTACAACAATACAAATGCAAAGTTCAGCCAAGCATCTCGTAGGTCTGCATATGTTGTAGAAAAATGTATTTGTACAACACGGAACAATAGAGGCCCAATTTCCAGCCCGCCAGCCCCAAAGCCCCTGATAAAAAAAAATCGCTAACTATGAAATTGATATGAGATTGCAACGGCACAATAAAAGTCCAATGTTCAACGAAGCAACCCGAGTCCACCTGTCAATTAGTATGCAATTAGTGATTCGCATATTCTGTATAAAATTTCATTCCATACTTTATATATAGACTTTGTCCCCAGGTCTGTGTGTCAATTTGTATATCACGGAAGTGTGGGTGTTATTTGTAGGATACGGAACAATAGATACTTAATTTTCAGCCCGCCAGGTCGTAAACCCGCTATCCAAAAAGTGCCCAAGTATGGAATGAGGGATCTGCATATCTTCTAGACCAATACAAATGCAATGTTCAACCAAGCAATCCGTAGCGAATCGTGTCAATTTATATGTCGCGGACAGCTCCAGAGGCCCCGATCAAAAAAAATCGCTAACTATGAAATTGATACGGGATCGCAACAGGACAATAAAATTCCAATGTTCAGCGAAGCAGCTCGAGTCCACCTGTCAATTTGTATATTGTTGAAGTCTGGATGTTATTTGTAGGTGACGAAACAATAGACTGTTTTCGGTGCATGAGGCTGCTAACGTGTGCTCCAAAAACTGCCTAAGTATGCAATTAATGATCCACATATGCTATGTAAAATCTCATTCCATATTTTATATACAGATTATGTCCACAGGTCCGTGTGTCAATTTGTATATCGTAGAAGTGTGGGTGCTATTTGTAGGATACAGAACAGTAGATACTTAATTTTCAACCTGCCCACCCGCGAACCCACGATCCAAAAAAGTGCCCAAGTATGGAATGAGGGATGCACGTATGTTCTAGAAAAAAAAAATGCAATGTTCAGCCAAGCATCCTGTGGCGACTCGTGTCAATTTGTATGTCGCGGAAATATCGGTGCTATTTGTAGGACAGGGAACAATAGAGACTCTTTTTTTGACCCGCCATACTGCAAATCCATGATAAAAAAACCGCCTAAATATGGAAACAGGGATCCGCATATGCTCTATAAAATCTCATGTCGATACTTTATATAGAGACTCATCTCCACAACTACCGCCGTCAATTTGTATATCGTAGAAATCTAGGTGTTATTTGTAGGAGACAGAACAATAGAGACTCTATTTTCGGCCTGCCAGGCTGCGAATCCAGGATCCAAAAAATGCGTAAGTATGGAATGAGGAATCTGCATATGTTGTATAAAATCTCATTCCATACTTTATATAGAGACTATTTCCAGAAGCCCACTTGTAAATTTGTATATCACAAAAGTGTAGGTGCTATCTGTAGGACACAGAACAATAGATACTTAATTTTCAGCCGGCCAAGCCACGAACCCGGGATCCAAAAAGTGCCCAAGTATGGAATGAGGAATTCACATATGTTCTAAAACAATACAAATACAATGTTCAACCAAGCACCCCGTAGGTCCTTCTGTCAATTTGTATATCGCGAAAATGTGGTTTTTATTTGTAGTGTAGGGAACGGAGAATCCGCATATGTTCTAGAATAGTACAAATGCAATGTTCAACCAAGAAACCCATAGGCCGTGCTGTCAATTTGTATATCATGGAAATCTACGTGTTATTTGTAGGACACAGAACAATATTCAGTATTTTTTCAGCCCGCCAGGCCACGAACCCGCGATAAAAAAAGTGCCTAAGTATGGAATAAGCGATCCGCATATGTTGTATAAAATCTCATGTCTATACTTTATATAGAAACTCATCTCTGCAACTCCCATTGTCAATTTGTATATCAAGGAACTGTGGGTGCTATTTGTAGGGCACGAAACAATAGATACTCAATTTTCAGCCCACCAGGCCGCGAACGTGCGAAACAAAAAGTGTCCAAGTATGGAATCACTGATTCAGATATGTTCTATACAATTTGATGTCCATACTTTATTAAAGTACATGTTTAACCAACCAACCCGCAACTCCGCCTATCATTTTGTATCTCGCAGAAGTGTAGGTGCTATTTGTAGGACACAAAACAATAAAGGCTCAATTTTCAGCCCGTCAAGCCGAGAACCCGTCCGTCAGGTAGAGAACCATCGGGCCTTCACGTCTCCTGGGTATATCTTCTTCTGTTTTTCTTTTGTAGCCCACCTAACCACTTTCCATATGCAATAATTAAGATTTAATGCTAGTAGCCATCCTGCAACAACCGTTACAGTTGTCATTAATGTCCAGAATTTCGGAGAAGATTTGTCATTAGTACGAATTAAACTAAGATTTATGCACAAGCATGTTATCCTTCCCAAGTATTCATTTCAAAGGCAATGCAATCTCTTTTTTTTGTTTGCCGACGGGTTGGTGCTTTTAAGAAATTTTTTATTCTTAATGTCTTTTCACCGTCACCGCCACCTTCACACTTTTTTCTAATTGTGCAATTAGTGAGCTGTGATGATCACAAATCATTCCGCATGAACCCTAGAAATTTTCATTGATCAATGAAAGGCTTGAGGAGATATTCCATTGATATGCATTAAACCAAACTTTGTGGAGGCTTATATTATCCCTCCCCAATTTTCATTTGAAACATCGTCTCGAGCAAACGAAAATTCTTAATAACTTGTGGCGGCAGTTCTCTCCACACACAATCAACACATTGGGGCATAATGGCCACAGGTTCCACTATTCCAGGGCATATTCTTACTATTCATCTCTCTCCAGCCACGAGCAAAAAATGAGATGTTCCCTTGGTACACCGAGAGATATATTTCAAGCCAAAAAATTTGATCCCAACCTTGGCTGCTCAGAGAACCTGCCCACTTGCAGTCATGCCTGTCGCAGAACTTTATGCCATGAATTCCAAGCCAAAAGAAGATGATTTGATTGATGATGATATGGCAATGGATGATGGCAATGCAGAAAATATTCCCACTCCTGGGCCCAAATTGAAATCAACCATAATGAATGGACCTTCTCGGATCGGTGATCATAGTCATGACAACACCAAAAGGAGTTTTAGAGAAAAAAACAGACAGCGAACGCAACAACCACTTTGCACCGCCAAAGTAGGAATTCTAGAGTTCCAAATTTGTCCGTTCTGGGTAGAAGAGTTTGACTGTAAAGCAATCATATGTTGATGCTTCTAGAGATATATTTCAAGCCAAAAAAATATTGTTTAACATTTTATGGTATCAGGTGAAAAACTTTCGCTGCTGCAATGCATTTTTCTACTAGTCATCTCCTTCTTCCCATAATGGACTAATTTGGGCCTCTGTAATTGCACGTGCAAGCTGTACTACTGAATTTTTTTTGACTATGAAGAGCCGGTTTCAACTAAGGGCTATTCCACTTGCCCTGTAACCATTTTCGTCTTCTTCCTCAGGCAAAGCTTCTGAAAATATCAATTTCAGCAGAGGATGATTAATCGAGGAGAAAACTCCAAGGATCTTGCATACTGTAGAACTCGTGCCCGTGTTTGTCGCAGATACCTTCAATGTTTTTAACTGAAGAACTAGATCCAATTTCTAAGCATAGATGTACAATACTCAATACTTTTCTTATTTTTTTAAATGGATTTGCTATTACAAAATTTTGGCCTTGGACTCTTCGTCTCTGCCACTTTTATGGGTTTTACGCATGTTCTAATTGGCATACTTCGGTGCTCTCATACTTCTTCAATCTTCTGTTTACTAATACCAATGTAAAATGTTCCAGCAAAATCGTTCTTCTTGTTTCTAGAGATGCAATTATTAAGTTTTAATGCTAATTAGTACAAAACAAAGTTCACTACTTCAGTTGGTATGTTACAGTCATGGAATAATGTATCAAGAACATAACTGCACGCACACGTTGCCATAAAATGTAATCTTCAACAACGCATTTCCTGATAACTAGTAGATCATGATTTTGCAACAATGGGGCTTCTTTGAAACCAATTCGCACTTACGGAAAATGTCTTCCACCTTTCTATTTTCCCAATTCACTCATTTCCAACCACCGCTTCCCCTTTCATTAAATTGACCCTCTATTGTTCCCTGTCCCACAACTACCACCCAGAGTTCCGCCATATAGAAATTAACAGGAGGACCCCACTGGCTGCATCAACATTGCGCCTCTACTTTTCCAGGACCTCCAAATAGCATTTGTAGCTCTCCTATATGCAAATTGACAGATATACAAATTTGCAACCATTATTAGATCACGCCCTTTTTTGTATTACGGTTGACCTATCATGCCCTTTTCACGATCTCTTCTGTTTTACACATTTTGCACTCAAAAATTCTGAAACATGAAATTTTACCCTTTTCCGTATTACGATCCACCTGTCATGCCCTTTTCTGTGATGCACATTTTTTGCACTGAAAACTTTCGAGAAATACAATTTAACCACCGCTTCCTCGCGTATTTACTAGAACTATTGTCAACCCGTTTTGAAGCCCATCCATACACTTTCCATACTTCGCCATTTGTTCAAATTTCTTAAAAAAACATGCTTAAAAAAACAGGAAACAAACATGTTGTAAACCAAAACCCACATGCTTAAAAAAACAAACATGCTTAAGGAAACAAACATGCTTAAAAAAACTGGTTAGTGAAAAAACATGTTAGTGAAAAAACATTTTTTTAAATAAGTTTATTTAAAGTTACTGGTTCAAAACCTATTGGGACAAAAAATCTACTGTCTTTTTAAGCAACATGTTTAAAGCATTTTTTAGTGCAAAATGTGTAAAGCATTTTTTTAAAGTGTTTTTGTAACCCAAACATGCTTAAAAAAACCCACATGCTTAAGGAAACAAACATGCTTAAAAAAACAGGAAACAGGAGAAATACAAAAATGAAATCAGCGAAAAAAGCAAGAGAATGCAGAAATAAAATCAACACGCTGAAAAACCCGAGGCACTAAGATCTCATCTTTTCAACTCTATTCTGATTACTAACCAGAAAAACATTTTATCAATACATATCAAGGAACACCATCTCCATCTATTTAAAACGCCCAACAAACCTTCACGCCTGAAATACCATGCAGACAGCATTGGGAGGGTTTCAGACAGAGAACCAAATCCCTAATCTATTCAATACAATCCTGTACCAGAAGGAGAGGAATATATATGAGATGGAGCCATTGGCAAACATATTACAGAGTGCAGAGTTAACGATATACAGAACATTTCCCACTAGATATATATTTTGTGGGGAATTTTGATTACCGTCAACGCTGCACTCAATAATGTGGTTGCCTGGGCAGGAATGGACTAGCAGCAACCGCTTCGATCTGTCGATAACAGAACCGATTTAGAGCGCCGAGCTTCAAATTAGCGCCGCCTAAATGGTTGAATAGCTGTGTATATAAAGTTCGTGAAACGTAACAATGGGTATAATGTAGTTGTACTGCATTTGGAGTAGTACAGAAAGTATATAGGCAGTACACACAGAGGGAGTGTAGAAAGTATATACGCAGTACACAGAGATAAAAGGTATTTAAATACATGGCCACATGAATAATTAATAGCTTAATACGTAACTTTACATTAATGGAAGATTACACGTGTCTACGGCACAAAATGTCACCTCTACAGGTATGGACGATGGCACGTCTCTGTGGCACATGGCATCGTGAGTCACCAGGGATGGAATTTACGAGGCAATTTGCCCGTCAAATACTTGTAATTTTTTTTGACAAACCGTCAACATTCTTCCTTAAATCTGTCAAAATATGCATGGAAGTTGCGGAAACCTGCTGTTCCGATTTGAAATTTCAATCATGATCATGACTGAAAGTTGCAGGAGCACCCCATTCAGAGGTTTAAATTTTTAATTCAAATGGATGGTTGGCGTGTTTAGATTTTTTTTTTTTAAGAATATTTATTTTTGTTGTTGAAATTATAGTTTTTATTGTTTAAATTGCAGTTTTGAATGTATAGATAAATTTGATAAGTTGAAAAACTTTTAATCCGTTTTGATTGTACAATCTCAACAATTGATAGGTTTGAACCACACCAAGCCTTAACATAGCTAGATTTTTTGTCCCAATAGGTTTTGAACCAGTAACTTTAAAATCAAGAAAAGTCTTAACAGCAACTGTCCTACACCTAGGAGACAACAATTGATATATACAATTTCATTAATTATTTTAAATTTTTGACCAATTTTTAAATAAACTTATCTAAAAACTAAAAAAATTAAAAAAATCTAATATTTAAATTATTAAAATGCATTTTTTCACTAACCAGTTTCTAAATAAACTTATTTAAAAAAATGAGCTGAATTTTTTTTTTTAAATCTAATATTTAAATTATTAAAATGCATTTTGTCACTAACCATTACGTAAGCCAAATGCTAAAATTGTGATTTCAGAATATTAAAATTACCTTCCTGTATTGCTTATCATTCGCCCTCAAGTCACCAATGAGTTCCCAATTTCCCAGGGGGTGAAGCCTTAAAAGCATCCCCCGGTGGAGTGAATTAGTTGATATGAGTGGATGGGGAGCCTCTCCTCGTTCCTCATTTAAACTTTGTACAAACCCCAAACCCCTGAAATAATTGTCATTCTTATGTTCATGGTTCATGTGAAGTGCTTCGCCATGCTTCATAATTGCAACTTACCTTCATTCTATTAGGTCCTTGCATTTTCCATTTGATTTGCTATTGGGTTTTGGTTTACAACACATTTGATTTGCTATTGGGTTTTGGTTTACAACACATGGAAGATTGTCACTCGAAAAGTGATATAGGGTAAGGAGTTTTTTTTTAATAGAAAATTAATGATTAACAATCTCCCTATCACCATGGCTCTTCCTTGAGTGAGTTTAATATAACTTTAATTTTTTGATTCACTACTAATGTCTTGTTATGGGTGGATTTCTCTATTTCCCATGCACATT
>ML778225.1:24416-80336 GCA_009831015.1 Picea engelmannii
TGTCGGGAACATATCGTGACCGTCGGATTTCCTAACTACAAATGCATACTAATGCATACTAAAGAAACACACTTTTACCTAACAACATATTAGACCAAGTAGATCTTAACTAACTCCTAAGTGTCTAAATATCCTAACAATTAATATAATTTGCTTGGCCTGTTTCTTTCTAATTCATGTTCAATCTCACATGAATTTGTCTCTTTAGTAGATAGACCTATTTCGGACTAATCTTGATAGAGTAGGAAGTGGTCGTACTTTTTTTGTCTACAAGGCTTATCAAGGAGCGAAAGATTGGAGCTCAACTCGGAGCGTGCTGGGACAAACGTCGGTAAAAGGTACTTATTTTCTCCTTCCTCCTCATGCATTACTTTGTATAGATCTAAAAGGAATCCAGTGACCATGATAAGCACTTTTTGTCTTAGAGTTAAGAGTCTATCTCTTTGAGGTGATCTACCTGTCTGCAGGGAGATTTTCCTTCAACAGAAATTGGCGACTCCGCTGGGGAGATTCAAATCAAACTTTTAGTTTTGATCTTCCTCATAGACCTTGTCTTTCCCTTTGGTTGTTTTCTGACCTTGTTCACCCCTTCATATCTTATTGCATTTGTTGATTGACTCTTTACCCCATCACACTCAGCTTGATTGTCAAAATTTGACTGAATTTTTGGATTTTTTGACCTTTTTTCTTAGTTTTTTTAGCCTAGCGCCCCCTGCCCATGTTAGCAGAGCACTAGCACTCCCTGGAAGTGTTAGATAGAGCTTTATAACGCTCTAGTGGCCCTTATACCAAAGCGCCAACCCTTTTTTCCCAAAATCTCTTCAAAAATTGCAATTTTTGGAGGTCCAAACCCTGTTTTTTCACTTGCTGAGCTACTTTGTGATTTAATGATTCTCCCTTTGACCTTTGACATGCTTCATGCTGAGAAGTAAACACCTTTCTGCCCAGATTTTATGCCCTTCTTTCTTATTTCTGAGTTTTTTTTGTTGAGAGTTTGAAATCAATCCGTTGCTTTTTTCCTCTCCTATCCGACTGAGCAGGAACTCCGGTGAAGGACATTTGAAGTCTGTGACTCTTCTCACTTGGTTTTTTGAAGGTCATTGTTCTTTGAACACTTCATTTTTGTGTGAATTGTTTGGTTTTTGCATTGTTATTTTTTTTCTCTGTTTTCTTCTTGCTTCAATCACAGCAAGAGGGTGTGTGTTGTGGGTGTGAAATCTGATCTTGTTTGAATCTCCTTGATCTGAAAAGGTAGTTGATAGGAGAATTTTTTTGCATTGAATTAGTTATAATTCGCATACAAAAGGAAAAGTTACATTTTAGTGCTTGATTCACATATTAGAAGGCATTTTTCGAAAACGTTTTAGCATTGCATTGGATTCGATTGAGAACCAATTGATAGAGGATTTTTCATATTAGTGTTTGAAAGTGAAAACGACTCCTTCTCTTTCCCTTAAATAGGTGTTCATTGAAAAGAAATGACTGCTTATCATCTTTCATGCATCTTTTTGGGCATTGAGCCATCATTCCATTAGTTTCACTTTCGTTCACCCTTTGAGTAAAGAACAGCTATAAAATGAACGCTAATTAAAAATTATCTAGAACATTTTTGTTTTTAGGATCTTCCACCAACAGTAGACTAGGGTTAGCACTTTGGATTAGGCTGTGAGTATAACTCTCCAAAGTTTTCAAAACAAACAATAGCATCCCAAGTTAGGGAGAGTCAAATCCAATTGTCGTATTGTTTTTCTGGGATCCCCCTCTCACACAGGGGTTACGCACGAGGTCACATTCAGGTGAGTTACGGAGATTATCCCTCTGTGGTTCAACTGTTTGTAGTGGTCGGATCGTATATTGGGGGTCACTTGGAGTTATACCCACGATTATGTGTGGGAGCCTTTAGGTTTGATTTCGGACTTGTTATCCTACCCATACGTTCTAGATCGGACTGTCAACTGTACCCGCCTAGGGACTCACTGTGAATTGGTATCTCTAGTTGCCATAATCTTTAGGTACTTACACAAGGTGACAGTGAAGAGAAGTCTCACTGTACCTGGAACATACATTGGTCAAACTCACTCGGGCTCCTTGGAGGGTAAATCCATAATTACTGCGTGGAAGCTTGCACCAAGGAGTAAGTCTGTTAAGCAGGTCACCATTGTAACTGTTCCACCATATCCCAACCCCTTCTCGACTTGATCACGCGACGTTGGATTTCATCACCAACTAGTATGGTCATCGAGAGAAGTTTTGTCTGCTTGGTTGATTCCTAGATTTTTTTTAGCGCATGTTGTTTCTTTTTGTTAGTTGGCCCTAGATTTTCAGTGTGTTTTGTTATTCTCCACAATTGAGCTCGTAGACGAAAAAGGTCTTCGCCGATCACGTAGGATGCAAGGGATTCCTCCAGAAGGCTATCAACCCTTACCTCCTAACCCTCCAGAAGACGACTACCGTAGAGAGGTAGAAAATCCATCTAACGCCGGAAGTGCTATTGCTCCCCCGTTAGATAACCCAGAAGATTCTTTGGGCACGGTTGAAAATCCCACCACATCTGTGTCAGTAACTCCTCTCGAACCACTTTTGGTTCGTTTAGACTCCCTTGGGAACGTCATAGACGAAGAAGTCCCACGATTACCCGAGAGGATATTTACCAAAACATATATGGGATCCATGAAACCACTCTTTGGTGATGAGTATAGGGCTCCTATTCGTCCTAGCACCACAGTAGAAACCAATCCCACACCTGCTCGTTCTGTATGGAGGACTTCATCGGGACACGATCTCTATGAGCATTTCGAATCTATTCGACAACCCTTTCCTCCTCATGACCTTCCTAGTGAGCCAGGACCATCCAGTCAAACCACGAATCACCCAATCGATCAGGTTATTCACCCTAATGCCACACCAACACAAGTCCATCCTAATGTTGGACTCATCACCTCTACTCATCCCCAAATCACTTCAATCTCTACCTCTATTTCTACAAGTTTTTACTCTACCGCGCCGCATGTTCCAAACGATCCTGCTGGGACATCTTCTCACCTGAGAATGCAGACCCCTGCTGGCCAAACACAACCGGCTGGAGGGCAACCACCATCCAACATACCTTTCCCTCCTGGAGGACTACCTTTCCATGGCGGGCCTACCCCTCCCGGGGGACAACCCCCTGTTCATGCTCCTCCTAGAGGGAAACCTCTGTTTGCCAGTCAAACCCCGGTCATACATCCACCACTGGCAGGGGGGCAACCCTCGTTTGCTAGAAACCCTTCACAATCCTAGGGAGTATCTTCAGGAGGCACTTTTACTCAACCCCACGTTGGGGGGAACTTGTATAATAACCCACTAGGAGGAGTATCCAATCCTGTCCCTTCCGGAACATCTTACGGGCAATCTTATCCGGGCGGTATCCAAAACACCACCTGGAGTTCTCCGGGACCACAGTCTTATCCTCCTTATGGGCCTCATGTGTATCCGCCTCTAGGATCTACTCCTTACCATTCTCAAGGCCAAAATATTTATCCTCCTCACGGGCAAATAAATCACCCGGCCTATAATGTTCAGAACCCACCAGGTTATGCCCATGTTTCTCATGCATCGTCGAATCCTTCTTACCCTGTCCAGCAACGACCATATGTAGGAGGACCTCCTGGTTACAACTATCCACCTAACCCAGTCTATGGTCCTACTAGTGTTCCTATGCCCCACTAGTATCATTCTCACATTAACCGACAATTACCTTTCCTTGCGACTCTGGATCTCCTAGACTTGTCTTGGTTAACTAATGATCATATTTCTCATTCACTGGTTTGGCCAGTCATTCCAGCTAAGCTTCCTTCTGATATTCCAAAATTTGACGAAAACCCTGGCGAAGATCCGAACAACCATGTGATGACTTTCCATTTGTGGTGTTCATCAAACTCCCTCATGGATGATTCTATACATTTGCTTCTTTTCCAGCGAACGCTTACCGGTTCGGAAGAAAAGTGGTATATTGAACTACCACATGCTTCTTTTCATGATGTCAATTCCCTTTCCATGTCTTTCCTCATGCATTTTCAACTACCTATTCGCTATGAGACAAGTACTGAACTCTTGACCTCCCTTCGTTAAACTAGCTCTGTGCACATCTCTGACCATATTCATGAGTGGAGGCGACAACGAAGGATGATCAAGGCAGTCATTCCTGACATGCCCTTGGCAGAATGGTTTACTAAATCACTGTTACCCCCAATTGCTCGCGATGTTGCTATGGGTGGTGCGGTCACAGAGGAACAAGCCATTGCTCGGGCTCAGTACTTAGACTTGGTCTATTCCCAATCTGGTACTTTGTATGATTTGCTTTCGAATGTTGCTCAAGCTAATACCGATCCTTCTAAGCCATCATCCTCCTCTCATGCGGATGGTGTTATCGGTTCTGTCAAATCCAAATCAACTACACCCTCCTCTACCTCCCCCCAAACTCAGATCTCTGAGGTGAATGTAGTTCAATCTACCCCTTCACAACAATCTGGAGGTAAGAAGAAGACAAAGAATAAATCGAAAAATAATAATGAACAACCCAAGAATCAAACACCTGCTACCGAAAAGCAACCACAACGAAAATTGAAATTCCCATGTATCATTTGTGGTGGTGATCACTACACTCGAGATTGTCCACTTCGCGATGAAGTGGCCAAAATGTTCCAAGGGAAGTCACAACCCACTGTGCTTACTCAACCTTTTCCACAGCAACAATCCATGGTTGCTCAAACCCCCTCTCTTGGGGGCAACTCTAGTGATCCTAATGATGAGGCCTCGTCGAGTGCACATATTTATATGTTTAATGGGATCAATTTGACCACTCGCTCTAAGACCTACGACACACCAGGTAACCCTGACAAAGGAAAAGACACTAACGGTGCCGACACTTTACCGGATCCATCATCATCCTCTGTTAGTATTCCATCGATTAATCCTCTGTCTGGACCACTTCATATTGAGAAACCCACGTTCGACTCTATCTTACGTCCTCCTAAGAGAACTATCTGCAAAGCTACATTTAATCCTAGTTCACGTGCTGCCCAAAACTACAACATTGTTGAAGATTTGGCTCAAGCACGGTGTGCTATGTCTATGTTAGAAGTTCTACAGCACTATCCCAGTCAACGTAGAACGCTCTTGACTGCTCTTGGCGCTGTTGATCTTGAGTCATCCAATCATATCATGTTTAACTTGGATAATTATATGTCTCGACTCCCCCACCAACTTGCTTTCCAAGTTGATGTTGTTGTTCACAATCAACAAATCCATCAAACTATTCTGGATTAGGGAGCCTCAACTTGTGTCATGTCTTTAGCGTGTTGGAAAGGTTTAAAATCACCAGCACTCAACAAGTCCCCAACGATGTTACGTGCCTTCGATGGGCGAGGTTTTCATCCCCATGGACTTTTACAGTCCCTGCCCATCCAATTGGGTGGAAAAATTGTTACTGTTGATGTCGAGGTGGTCAATGCTCCCCTCAATTACAACTTGTTACTTGGAAGAAGTTGGTTTTATGCTATGACTGTCGTTGTCTCGACGATCTTTCGATGTGTACAATTTCCTCACCAGGGCAAAATTGTCACTATTGATCAGTTGGATTTCTGCACGACCGATGCTCGCATTCCCACTACCAACAATATTCCTTTCTTGGGAGACCACAAGATCATGTATGAAAGAATTGGTGTTGTCTTACTGAAAGATTCTAGCCTCATGGGTACCTTCCCTACACCACTTCCACCGACTACACATCATATTGCCAGTGTCAATATGATTTCGACCATGGCTTATCAATCTTTGGAATCATCTGACCCTTGGATTGTACTTTGTCCTTTGGAATTCGATGCACTAAGTGACACTGTGCCACTTAGTCCAGCCAAAACGTCATACATTTCTACCCAATCCGCTTCTCCCTCGTTAGATGAACAACATCTATTGGAACCTGACGTTTCCTCGATGCAATCACAGTTGTGTTCCTTGTCGTCTGCGATTGACTACATTTCCCCAATTTTTCCTTCGGATGAATCTATTCCGAAATGTTTCACATTGATAAGTTACCTCGGGATAATAACTGTCATCGATCCTCTTTTCTTCCCCCTCGCGAAGAAATTTGGGTAGATATACCATCTATCTCCCCTCCTGGTGTTGATTTTTCATCATCTCCCATGATTTCAACTTCCGACGATTTGGATCTGGTAGTGGACATGGTGATTTCTTCAGTAGGATTATTGGAGCTTGATCTCCTTACTCCTATCGCGACCCTCGATATGTGTCCCTTCTCGAGTAATTATCTTCCATCCAGCGAAGATCTCCTGGAGGCCATGACCACGTTTTATCCATTGACATGGTACCCTTCCAGAGCATTATCCTCTTGGAAGCCATGATCCAGATGAAACCACGAGCATAGTTTCTCTTCTCTGTGGCAAGCTCATTAAAAAATGAAACAGAGGCCCCGAGCATAGTTCTTTTCCTGTGTCAAGCTCGTTAAAAAATGAAACAGTCATCTCTCTTAAACCTTCTTTTCATCCACCCTTCTCCTTTTTCTCATCTACTAGAGAAACTGGTGACAACCTCAGAGCCAGTGAATGAATCGAAACTTGGAGGGCATGTCTCCAGCCTTTGATGATCATTCTAGAGCTAAGCCACCAGCTTTCAAGCTGGGGGCATACCGAGCTTAGTTTTTTTTCTTTCTCGTGATCGTAAATACATGAGAATGCATCCGAGTAGACTTTTATCTCTTTTTTGGACCTGTATGGATACACAAAAAAGGAACCTCCTGGAGTCTCCTTTAATCTCTTTTCAGACTCTCTAAACATGAAAAGATTGCCGAGTGATCTTGCTTTCTTTCCCACTCGTTAAACAGTTTGAAAGAGCGTCTTTCGAGTGATAATTTATCTCTTTTTCGGCCTCACGAGACTAACATTACGAAAAAGGACAACATTGGAGTCATCTTTAAGTCCTTTTCAGACTCTCTAAACATGAAAAGATTATCGAGTGACCTTGTTCTCTTCACGCTCGTTAAAGTACTTGAAGAAAACGTCTGTTGAGCGATAGTTTATCTCTTTTTCGGTCTCGTCAGACTACTTTACGAAAAAGGACCTGAGAGAGTTCTCTTTTAAGTGTTTTTCCAGACTCTATAATCATGAAAAACCTTCGAGTTTTCTGCCTTTGGACTTGCTAAACAAAACATCGACAGGCCCATATGGGACTGAACCCTTACTTCTTCCAGCTCGTTAAACAAAGGAAGAGGAACTTACCAAAGGTGAGTTTTATCGAGCATGTGTTATCCTCCTTGAGCTCATTAAATTAAAAAGAGGTACTCATCTATCTGGATGGGGGAAAATTTGAAAGAAGCAAGCCAAGCAGTTTCTTGAGAACATTACCAAATAACTCTTAGAGTCGCCCTTGAACACGACACTTTGTCTTTTGCATGCATTATAATCCGTTGAACCTCTGCATTGAGCCAATCCTTTGAGTTTCTTTCACTCCTCTGGGTCACCTGATGTAAGTCACAGCATCCACTGCATCATCAAGTTTTGGTCCATGTCATGTTTCCGCTGTTGTGCCTCAGTGTTCAAGGGAAGTATCTGCCTCGAGAGTCAGCCATCACAAATATCTTGTCTCAATACCCGTGTCAGTCCATGTTCATTTTATCTACCAATTACATCTCTATGTCTGTTTCGTGTCATTGATGGGGGATACATCAAGGCCCTCCTTCGACGAGTCTATTCCTGTTGACTTCAACACATTATCCAGGAACTAGCCTTAAAAACCAGTTAGTACTTTGGGACCTGCATGCCTCAATGGCAAGCCTCCTCACGTCCGATAGTGAGTTTACATCATTGACCTCTGAACAGATGATTCCACGGATGTTCGACTTCAGCTCATCCATTCACATTCGTTGGAATGTACTAGAGTACCTTAGGTATCATTGACATTAATGGTGATTTCCCTCGCACTTGTTAATGTTTTACATCATTGATCGGTAATCAAGTGGTTTCTGCCATGTTCGACATTAGGACATCTATTCACATGGTTAGATTCGTACTACATTGGGATCGGTAAGAAGACCCTAGGTTGAGTGATCACTTTGATATGTACTTTTCCCAGGTTGTGAAGGAGTTTCTCTTGAACAATGGCACATATACTGTCACATAGATCCACTTTGTATTGGTCGTGGCTATGTCTTGTCATCTCGTAGATCCATTGTGTATTCTTCGTGGCTACAATCAATTCAGGTCATCAGAGTATAGATCCACACTGTATCCTTGGTGGATATACCTTTTTATCAATACAATTATGGATCCGCAGTGTATTTTATGACGGCCATATCTTGCAAGTCTTGATCACCCAAGCATAGGTATGCCTGCCTTGGGTTTGAAACATATCCTAATATTTGTTGGATGTTTATGCACAACTTTTGTCAGGTTCTCTGCGTCTATACCCTTGCTTGAAAGTCTACAAATCATTTCAGTTATCAGTTCCTGTCTTCTAACTTCATACTTTGGGGGGCAATCTATTACACATAAAAAATACTCACTTTGATAGTGTCACAAGTGTCGTCATTACAAGGTTAGCAAGTGTTGTTTTTTTCTCACAAGTGTCACAAGTGTTAAAGAAAGCATGCTGCCATGATGCCCATGCTGTGCCTGTAAACGACATCAAGAGGACACTTGGCACATGTCAAACACTTGATTTGGAAGAGGAGGAAAGGTTAACTGGGCTCATGAACCTTTTTCCATCTGAAAACACTCAAAAAACTAAGTTTTTGGAGGGGAGCGCTCCCCTATACCTCTTTTGGGAGTGCTAGTGCTCCCCCTTACACTGTTTGGGAGCATTATAAAGCTCCTTTAGCCCTTCTGAGGGAGCGTTGGTGTCTTTAGGAGTGCTAGTGCTCCCCTAAACACTACTAGGGAGTGCTATAGCGCTCTGATGGCCATTTTGAGGGAGCGTTGCCTATTTTGGGCAGTAGTTAAGTTGTTGAGATGAATGGGGGAAGGATCCTTTCATTCTTGGAAGGCAGTTAGATTTGAATCCCTAGTCCATCCATGATCTTAGGGTAGATCCTCAACTGAAGAAGGAAAATCCTCAACTTCCCCAAGGATATCTCAAGTGGTTAAAGCCTCTCCAAGGCTATATAATCAAGCTTTCTAATGGTGAAAGAGGACTGAAAAGGGAGAATCACACCAAACTTATGATCTTATAAGTGGTGCTAGAATAGAGATATTTTGGAAGCAAGAGACCTATGATCTCATAGGGAGAAATCAATGAAGCTATTTTCATCCGGATCGTGGATATTTTGAGAAAGGGTTAGAAAAGGAGGACTTGACGAAACTACTGCAATTCATCTATGGTTGTAAGCGATGTTTTGTCCTCATTAATATAATTTGCTTGGCCTATTTCTTTCTAATTCATGTTCAATCTCACATGAATTTGTCTCTTTAGTAGATAGACCTATTTCGGACTAATCTTGATAGAGTAGGAAGTGGTCGTACTTTGTTTGTCTACAAGGCTTATCGAGGACCGAAAGATTGGAGCTCAACTCGGAGCATGCTGGGACAAACACCAGTAAAAGATACTTCTTTTCTCCTTCCTCCTCATGCATTAGTTTGTATAGATCTGAAAGGAAGTCAATGACCATGATAAGCACTTTCTGTCTTAGAGTTAAGAGTCTAGCTCTTTGAGGCGATCTACCTGTCCGCAGGGAGATTTTCCTTCAACACTCATGTGAGCAAACTTAGGCATTTCCAAGAATTCTCTTATTTGAAAAAAAAATAAAGATATTTCCATTCCAATGGTATTTCTTTCCATTAAGATTGGTAGCCAAAGAAAAATTGTGATCCATGCAATACAACAAATGAAAGGCACTCAAATATAATGACCCATTTGTTATTTTTCCTTTATGTGAATAAACCTACATTATAGCTCAAACTCATAATCTGTAGGTGCCTCTTCAACAACCTCCTCCTCCTCATCCAATCTATTAAAATAAAAATTGTGTATCTTAAACCTGAATCTATAGCCTGACTCTATCATCAAATCATAGGTCCATGAGTACTAGTAGGTTATAATTGCTCTGAGGGAAAGCACAACTATCCGAGTAAAATATATATAACTAACCACTATAATCCAATATATACGAAATAGAGTGAACTTCACTAAACTTCTAACAACCTTGCCATAAGTAAAGGGAACTTCTCCAAGATCCTTAATACTTAATATATTATTTTGATTTTTTTAAAAATTATCTTTTCTCAAATATCACTAAAATGAGAATGAAACTCCAATGAAAAACCAAGCATTTTGTGATCTTTATTATTTCATTGAGTACTTTAACAATGAATTAGTTGGTAGACGACTGCGTGAGGCTCGACTTGATTGCGTCGTGCCTAGAGCTAGGGTTCTCTCACCTCCATGGAGGATCTGGGCACGCCCCAGGGGCCTCCCCCTTCGCCATCTCCACCCTTTGTTGTAGACGCGTTCAATAAGCTGCTGGCATCCTTGCCAAAGAAGAAGAAATATAAAGCAGCAAAGTTTGTGAAGAAACTAGATGAGATCCCTGAGATCTCTCTTCCTCCAAAGGGACCGATCCAGGTTGCTCTGTCCCTGGTAGATCATGCTCTCGTAGGCCAGTTCACAGGGCTCTGGCCCTCTCCAAAATCCACAGAGAACTGGGTCAGAAAAAACTGGGCTCCATTAATCAAAAACAGTATAACCTCCTACTTCTTGGGGAGAGGTTACTTCATGTTTGAGTTCACTTTGAAAGAGGAAAAGGATCTGATCTTCTAGAATGGCCCCTATTTCATGGGCCCTCAGGGTCTGTATCTTAACAAATGGATGCCAAACTTCGACCCTACAGCTAATGTTCCCTCTGCATTCTCGGTATGGGTCAGGCTCCCAAACCTTCCAGTCCACTATTGGAACTGGGATTCACTGAAGCACATAGGCAATGCCATGGGAAATTTATAGATTGGGTGAACAAGAAGGATCAATATGATTGTGTCATAATATGCATGGAGGTATATCTAGAGGTGAGTCTTCCAGAGGCCATAAAAATCAATGTTGGCAGCTGGACCCATGTGCAAAAGCTAGATTACAAGCGGTTGCCCTTCAAATGCCGAAAATGCCATGTTTATGACCACTTTGCCAGAGGTTGTCCAACCAATGGTGAGGCAGAGAAAGGGAAGGAGGAGGGATGGAACCAGATCAAGTGCGTCAAGTCTTCCCATAAACCCCACAAGGCTGGTGCCCAATCTGGCAAAGGCCCTCAGTCAGCCCCTATTCAACAAAATCCTCCACTGATGGGGAAAGAGAACAAGTTTGGGCCTCTAAGCTCGGAAATAGAGGAAGTTCAAGAGGGCGAGACTCAAAAGGTAAAATCCCTAGCCAAAGAGACCCCCTCCAGCTCAATCAAAGGTGGAAGTGTCGTAGAGAGCTCTAAAGAAAAATTCTCAAAAGATGAGGAGGAAGTTCAAGAATTAGAGGACTTAGAGGAGGAAGGAGAACTAGGAGATTCTCAAACCTCTGTTAGAATATCCACAAGAGGCCGCAAGACAACACGGGAAAAAAGAGAACAGGAAATGTACAAAGATAAGCTTCAGGGCTCCCAGCCAACCCTTGAGAAACTATTGGCAAAAACTCCAAAGATGACGAGACACCAGACTCAGGGCTCCAAGGGAGCCCAACATAATAAAAGTAAATGATGAAGGCCGTCTTCTGGAACTACAGGGGTATGGGGAGTAGAGCCAAAGAAGAATCCACAAGAAGTTTAATAAGAATAGAAACCCTAGACATACTCCTCATTCAGGAGACAAAAATGGAGGACTCAGTCTTCCTTCAAACAAGTAAGAAATTTTGGAATAAAGGTGGAGCGCAAGCAGTCTCTGCTCGTGGAGCATCAGGTGGGCTGGGCACTCTATGGAATACTAATAAGTTCTCACTAGTCTCTGAGACCCTAAACACTCACTGGTTGCTTTTAAAACTGCAACATCTCGTCACAAAGGAGATCATAAGCCTTTTTAATGTGTACATCCTAGTTAATGCTGGGGAGAAAAAGGCCTACTAGGATTCCATAAGAAACCTGGAAGATCTAGTAAATTTGGAAAATGTCATCAATGTTGGAGATCTCAATCTCACTTTACTCTCGGTAGAAAAGAGAGGAGGCAGCATTGTAAGGGATCCGACAAGGGAATGGGAAGAAGACCTTATGTAGGACTGGGACTTGCTAGACATCAATCCCTCTACTGGTAAGTTCACTTGGTCAAATAAAAGAGTCAGTCCTGGACATATTGCAGTAAGATTGGATAGATTTTTTGTTCAAAGTTCCTTCCTCCTTCTAGGGTTAGAGGCTAGAATGCATATTCTTCCTTGTAGCATTTCCGATCACAAACCCATCAAACTTGAGCTGCTGGCGCATCTTGATATTGGCCCAATACCATTCATATTTAGCCCTCTTTGGGACAAGGAACCGGACTTCATGGACATGGTCAAGGAAAGTTGGAAGCAACCAGTCAAGGGCTCCCCTTTTTTTGTTTGGGAGGAAAAACTCAGAAGAATGAAAGCTGTTCTAAAAAGCTGGGCCAAACATTTGCCCAATCTTGCCACCGAAAGGAAAAAAATTCAAAGCGCCTTAGAGCTCCACCATTTTCATTCGGAAGATGCTGAAATAACAAAATAGGCTTTAGACAAAGAGGTACATCTTGAGCAGAATTTTCACAAGGCTTTCTTAGCTGAGGAAGAATACTGGAGGCAAAAATCGGAAATCATATGGCTCAAAGCAGGGGACAGGAACTCCTCCTTTTTCCACAAGCAAGCCCAAGCAAGGAAATGGTCAAATGCCATCTTAGAAATTAAGAAAGAAAATATCACCCACAAGGATAATACTAACATCAAAAGGGAAGCCTTCCTCCATTTTAAAAATTTGTATAATGAGGAAGAGAAGATGGGTCAAAATTCTAAACTTCTGGAAGTGGTCCCCCTCTTGATAACAACAAAGATGAATCAGCTTCTTGAAGCGAAAGTCACCAAAAGTGAAGTAAAGGATGCCCTCTATGTTATGGACCCCGACAAAGCCCCAGGCCTGGACGAATTTATAGCCACATTCCTCCAGTCCTGCTAGTAGATTGTAGAAAAGGATTTCTTTAAAATGATTTTAAAATCCCAAAACTGTCAGAAAATTGGAGGCAGCACTAACTTTGCGTTCCTTGCCCTCATCCCTAAGGAGAAAGGAGCCAAAACCTTCAATAGATTTCGTCTGATATTCCTTTGTAACATAGGGTACAAATTGATCACCAAAGTGATAGCCAACAGACTTAAGAACATCCTCCCCAAAATTATTCCGGAGAACCAAGGAGGCTTCATCCATGGAAGGAAAATTGTGGACAACTTCACCTTAGTTCAAGAGGCGATTCACTCAAGTCTTCATCAAAAAGAAAAAGGTATGGTTGTCAAGCTTGATCTAGAAAATGCTTTTGACAAAATTAGACTCATCTTCCTGTTGGATGTTTTGCATAAGCTTGGGTTTGGATCGAGATTCAAAAATTGGATTCGGGCTTGTATCTTGGAGCCCTGGATCACCCCCCTGGTGAATGGTAGGGTTGTTGACTTCTTCAAAGCCTCGAGAGGAATTAGGTAGGGGTGTCCTCTTTCACCCCTCCTCTTTGTGCTACAAGCCTCTGTCCTCAGCTTTTACCTTGACAAGAAGCAGCAAGATCATGAGATTATTGGACTAAGTATAGCAAGAGGAGTCAAAAAAATCAATCACACGCTCTTTTCCGATGATACTTTGTTGTTGGGTGTTGCCACAGTGATTTTGGCTGCTAGGTTCAAAGAAGTGTTGGATGAATTCTATGAGGAATCTGGCAGTAAGCTAAACAAAGGGAAATGTCACATTTATGGTTGGAACATTTCAACCTCCTCTCTCAATGCTATAGCCAAATGCTTTGGATTTGCTACCTCCTCATCCCGGTATTCTTTCAAGTATCTGACTTCCTATCTTTCTCAAGAAAGCCTCCAACCAATATTGGCTTCCTCAAATAGAGAAATTCAAAATTAAAATGCAGGCTTGGGGTTTCTCTTGGCTCAATATTGCAGGTAAGACGGTGCTCATCAAAGTTGTACTCCACAACCTTCCTCTATTTCAATTCTCTGTCCTTCTTTCTTCTGTAGGCATCCTCAAGAAGATGGAGGATTGCATTCGTCAATTCTTTTGGAAGGGAGGAAAGCAGAATGAGAAAAAATCCCCTCTCGTTAGATGGGAAATAGTTTCCAAGCCATTGATGGAGGGGGGTTTGAACTTTAAAAACCTATGCTCCCAAAACATAGCTATGGGAGCTAAAACTATTTGGAGAATCATTGCTCCCAACCCTGGCTGGGCGCAGCTGGCACTGTGGAAGAAATATTTCAAAGGCAAGAGAACCCGATGCCTGGACAATCCACTCCCTCAAATCAAGTCGCCCCTCCTCAACCTCTACGCCAAAGCCATCCCTCTGATCAATTCACACGCATTCTAGATCCTTGGAAATGGCAAAAGCATCAATATGTGGAATGATAGAATTATGAACAATCCTCCACTGGCAAAGTACAACTCCCTGCAAATGTTGTGCCTGTGGTTGGATGACGCTGGATATAAAACATTGTGGGACCTCTCCTTATGGAATGGCAGAACCTGGGCAAGCTAGAAGTAAATCCAAGTGCCCCTGGAACTCCAGGTCGATTGCGCTAAGTTTTTTTCCCTTTTGCATGGAATGGCTCCCACTCACGTGAGGAGAAAGGGCACTCGTGGCTGGGGGATGATCGTTGGTGGCTTTTCTGTGGCATAGGGCTATGCCAAGCTGTTGGAGCAGCCTCACATTCCTTCGGATCCAGCACCCTAGAAGGGGATCTAAAATCATTCCTCCATTCCGAAAGTCGACTTCTTTTGTTGGTTGTTGTGTCATAACAAAATTTTAACAGATGACAGACTACAAAAAAGGGGAATTTATGGTCCTTCTAGGTGTATCTTGTGTAGAGAAAACGTTGAGTGCGCCCACCATCTGGTATTGGAGTGCAAATTCACAACGTAAATCTGGCATGAGCTCTTAAGCATTTGGAGATCCAATTTTACACTCCCTAGCTCCATTTCTGAGCTATTTGCAAATTGGTTGCCCAGATATCCTAGCCCCTTTCCAAAAAACAAACAAAATAATCAAAACCGCCTGGACCTCCCTTCCCAAAATCATCAGCTGGAAAATTTGGTTAGAGAGGAACAAAAGGATCTTCAGAAATAAAGCACAAGACGCTAAGTTTGTGGTGATCAAGATAAAATGCTAGCTGAAAGAATGCATGGTAGATCAATTGGACGACTCAAACTTATGCTAGCAAGACCTTGTTTGGGGCGCCTCACTTGATCTTCATTTCCAAAAAACAGTAAGCATCACCATCCCTCCCAAAAAGTGGCAAATAAGAGAAAATGAAAAAGATTTCTATGGCTGGATCTCCAAGCAATCAAGACACTCCCTCTTCTTTGACAGGGAAGCCAAAGGCAACCCAGGGAAAGCCGGCGCAGGGGGAATTATAAATAATTTAGAAGGCAGAACGATCCACAGCTTCGCCTGGGGCCTGGGCTATACTTCCAGCATTCAAGTTGAAGTGATGGCTCTCTTCCAAGGACTCAAGTATCTCAAAGACTTGGGCATCAGTGAGGTAAATGTTTTGGGGTACTCGCAGGTCATCATTAAATCCATAGTGACAAATTCTGCCCCGTCAGATTTGCGCTTTGCAAGACTAATCTTTAGAATCAAAGTCTTGGCAAAATCCTTGCAGAACTTGAATTTTTTCCATGTGCTGAGAACGAACAATAAGGAAGCGGATTTGGAAGCAAATAAAGCAGTCCTCCTTTCCGCTGGGTCCATTCTAAGAGAAAGAGATGAATCTTGGGATACAATTCTTTAACCCTCTACCTACCATGTTTTATCGCATCCTTTTGAAGCAATTTGTTTGTATTCACAAGCCTGGGCAAATCACGGAAATGGATTCCATTGTTGCATGTAAGAAGAACTGGAATATTAGCATAAGCGCCATGATCCTTCTAATAGGAGAGGTACTCTGGGCTCTGCTCCCAATTTTTGTAATCTGAATTGAGGCATTCATGCCAAGTTTCTAATATAGTCCCATAATCGTTCCTGTAAAAAAAAACCAATGAATTAGTTGGTAGAAAACGATTCCAGTACTTTAACAATGAATTAGTTGATGAAAAAGTCCATAAGGAACTAGTTGATGAAAAAGAGTAATAAAAAGAAGTTTAATTATTATATTCAATTTTAAAGGTAAATAGTTTTAAAATTTATTAAAAAACATTTTTTTAATAAAAAAAAATTAAATTTATAATATTTAGATTTCTTAATTATTATGTTAAGAGAAGTGTTTTGCAATTAGATATAGATATATAAAAGAGATATGATTTATTTTTTAAATTATGAAAAGTTAATACATTTTTTTCTTAGTTAATATAGCCTGAGTGGGTCTAATGGTTAAGAACATGTGTTTCCTCTTAAGAGGTCGCAAGTTCAAATCCAGAGGGGGGTAGGGTATGTCTAGACTTTACCAGTCAAATCGCTGGGCGAGATTAGGTAATCTTTTCCATTAGGTAATCTTTTCCATAATATGGTCCATCAAAATAACATTAAAATGTAAATAATATTTTCTATGGTTCATCAAAAATGGAATTGAAATGTAAGTAATATTTTTCATAAAGATATAAATATATGTATTCATTAAAAGTTCACAATTAATTATGTCATTGTTTTTGCAATCCAATGTTTGTTTAACCATTTTAATAAAGAATTGTGATATTTTTTAAAAACTTGTAACTATATTTATAAGAAAATTGCACCATAACAATTTCATCTCTCAGCTTATATTTTTTATTTGTAAAATAAAAAATGTCTTGATATTAGTGATTGTTTAACCATTTTAATAAAGAATTGTGACATTTTTCTAAAAACTTATAACCATATTTAATAAGAAAATTACGCCATAACAATTTCATCTTTGTCATATATCTTTTTTATCTGTAAAAGAAAGAATGCCTTGGAATGATACCGTACTATTCTTTGTCCCTCTATATTGTATAATAGTCACATTTAGTAGTTTGTATCCCTGATATATTGTGAAATGGTGAACTCATAAGTTTGTAGTTCAAAACGAATGGGCAACCAATCACGAAAGATTTATTATGCAAAACAACTCATTCAAATGTATGTCAAAGGGAGGTATTTTGGAGGGAGAATACTTGCATGTTGGGGTGTAGAGATGGTTGATGGTATTCTCAATAAATATAAATATAGGAAATTAGATGATATAAAATTTATTGCAAATGAGATGCACAATCAAAAAAATACTTATCTCTTAGTTTTCATTTTGACTTCGTAAACCAACTTTAGTGTCCAAAAAATTATATAAGCTTTGGAAACCCTCCATTAAGGAGAAACAACGTATCATCACTACCTCCCATGGTCCACCAGCAATAAACAATTTACGTTATCCGCTATGAAATGTCCTAAAAAATAAGATAAAATACGTATCCCAACTAAGCTATGCAAGTATGATGATTAAATGTGGGGTCAAATCAATACAAATGGTGATGGGCGAGCAGAGAACATCGCCACCAATTTGGCCGTGGTTTTTCAAAATGCATGGCTAATGTAATCACTTTCATCTCTATTCGAAAGGTATGTGTGAAGTAACTTATTCGAAAAGGTATGAAATAACTTATTAGTCCCTGTCAAATGTTTGGGAATATAGCAATCAGTTCATGGTTAATTAGGTATTAGTTTAGTTTGACTTTTATTTCTTTTTAATTTTCCAAAGTATAACATAATAATTTGTATTTTTTCAATTAAATAATAAAACTAATATTATTTTTCTGTATTGCTATTAGATATAAAATTGAGAGTCTTATTGCATAATTGATAACAGAGGTCTATCAACATTTACGTTTGATAATAGTTTTCCATAATTGATGCGGATTTTAATTTTGTGTCAGTGTCCGACATCAACTAGTAAGTATTAGTTGACCACGTATCTCATGTCAACGTCGTTGATTTGATTTCATCCTGGTGATGCAGGTGAAGGGCAGGTGGGGAACTGTAGTGAGGGGACCTGGATTCGAACCATCACTGCTAGGAAGCATGACAAAGCCCTGCGCGAGTTCAGTTATGCCTAAGTCGGGCGTTAAATAAATCCACGGTAACATAGCCGGAGCGACAACAATGCCAAACCGTAATTCAAGTGGCGGTCAACACAGTCATCCCCTGTTATTCGCTCATTGCTCGAAACAAAAGCAATTCGAGTGTGAAAGTTCAATGCGAGATGATGGAGCTTCAGGTTGACTACTACAATGGCGAATAAGGCTTTAAAATAAATCTATTCGAGGAGCAATTGCTTAGACAAACCAACTAACAAGAACTCTGTGCAGTGAAAGGTTGGTAGGTTGCATTAAAAAATCTGGGGATTACTCAGGGAATTGAGAGGATATTGGGCAGTTCGCTGACCGTTAGAGGCCGGAGCTCTCTGTTGTACCCGCCTCGATCTCTCGCAGTGCAAAGGAAATCAACAATGGTTGTTGCTTTATATAGAAAATAGAGAAAAATTCAGAAATATATTCGTAGTACTGAGAAGGGCGTTCAGAGGGTTTGGTTTTTTCGTCAAGATCGCAAGGATTTTGAGTTGGTGATATTGGGATGGATGGAATTTGGGGTAAAAGTTATAAACAGGGTAGTGGGGAGGATTCGATCCGTGGATTAACGTAAAGTATAAGGCTACATGCATTGACTTCAAACGATGTTATGCCTCTCGAAAAATATTAAACAAATAAATCACCATTTTGTTGACGAGGAGTTCATTTTCGTTAAAAAAACTTTGCAAGAAGTTTTGATCTGGCTTGAATGACACAACAAATAAAGTTTTGCTTTGGCTTGGAAGACACAACAAATGCAGTGATACAGTTTGATACTTACTATATACATATTAATCTTATCTCCATCACTAATGTTACATGGCAGCTTAGTTCAATAATGGGCAGGGACTAAGCTGCCATGCAACTCCAAGAGCTCTCAATTTCAAACTTGAAACATGTCGAGTCTTCCATTAGCTACGAAAGGGATACGAAACAATTTTATTTTGTTTCTACTTTGAAGGTTCAATGCGAGATTCTAACACGGTTAAGGGCATCGTGTAGGGATGTAAATGTGAAAGAAGGTTGAATTGGATGGAACTAGAATTGTAGGTGGAATTCTTTTTGGAGCCTAATATTATTACTAGATCATGAAATAACTAACATATTGTAAAATCTTAATTTAATAAATTTAATTTAAGTCATCATCACTAACATTAATAGTAAGATAGGATCCAAATGTCGTACCCTTTCTTAATTCATACAAAAGATGTAACATCTTTGAATTATTCTCCATGGATATATACATATTTGGATACACTATTAAGTTAAGTTAAATATACATATAAATATTTAATATATATTAAATATGATATATATACTAATATTAATATTAGTGTAGCTTTAAAGTTAAATGTAATATTAAACTTTAAAATATATAAATATTTAATATATATTCAAGATGATATGTTATTATAATATCTAATATATATTTAATATGATATGCTGTTATATTCTCAATAAGAGTATTCTAAACATACATTTTGTTTTTGTTTTTTTTTTAATATTTTTTTTATTTGATTTGAGTGGTTAAGTTTGAATTTTTAAGCATGTTGAATGTTTTGCTCGGTTAAATGGTTATAATGTTGAATTGTAAAATTCTAAAACATATAAATATTTAATATATATTAAATATGATATATATACTAATATTAATATTAGTGTAGCTTTAAAATTAAATGTAATATTAAACTCTAAAATATATAAATATTTAATATATATTCAAGATGATATGTTATTATAATATCTAATATATATTTAATATGATATGTTGTTATATTCTCAATAAGAGTATTCTAAACATACATTTTGTTTTTGTTTTTTTTTTAATATTTTTTTTATTTGATTTGAGTGGTTAAGTTTGAATTTTTAAGCATGTTGAATGTTTGCTCGGTTTAGTAGGAAACCCAATGAACAAACATTATAGAATAACACCTTTTGACGAAAGATACGAGCGAGAAGCTTCGAGAAAACTAGTGTTTCCTGAGCTTTATAAAGTTAGTGAGCAAACAGCCAATCCATGGGTATTCGAACCGGATCATCCTGGAAAACATAGATTAATCGATGGAAGAACATGAGATGTTTTTGAACAACCTGTTACAATAGGAAAAGCTTATATGTCGAAATTGAGTCATCAAGTTGATGATAAAATACATGCACATTCGAGTGGACCTTATGCATGGGTTACACAACAACCTCTTAGAGGAAAATCCAAACGAGGGGGGCAACGAATAGGAGAAATGGAAGTTTGGGCTCTAGAAGGTTTTGGTGTTGCTTATATTTTACAAGAGATGCTTACTCTCAAATATGACCATATTAGAACTCGTAATGAAGTACTTGGTGCCATTATCACTGGAGGGCCAATACCTAAACAAACATTATAGAATAACACCTTTTGACGAAAGATATGTAGCTTTAAAGTTAAATGTAATATTAAACTCTTAAATATATAAATGTTTAATATATATTCAAGATGATATGTTATTATAATATCTAATATATATTTAATATGATATGTTGTTATATTCTCAATAACTGTATTCTAAATATTTTGTTTTTGTTTTTTTTTAATATTTTTTTTATTTGATTTGAGTGGTTAAGTTTGGATTTTTAAGCATGTTGAATTCATTTATACATTTAAAAATGCAATTTAAACAATAAAAAATAATGATTTTGTTAAGATTTACATTGGTCAAAAAACCCAAAAAATAAAACACTTAGCCAACCTATTCAATATGATATATTATTAAAATGTTAATATAAGATTAAAGTTAAATATAATATCAAATTTTAAAATTCTTAGACATATAAATAGATATGTTATTAGAATGTCAATGTAGTTTCTAGATATTATGTCTTTCCTGACATTAAAATGTGATTGAGATATTTGTTAGAAATTGAAGGTTACATTTAACTAAATCAAAACTTTAAATCAAAACTTTAAAGGTTAAAATTTTAATTGAATTTAAATTTTAAATATTGAAATTTTAATTATAAAATTAATATTTTATAAAAGTTTTTGTGTTTTAATTTTTAAATATTTTTAAATAACATTTTTTTGGTAAATACTTTATTATTATTTTGTTAAAAAAAAATTAAAAGAATAATTTTTCTATTGTAAATATTTTATTATTATTTTGTTAAAAGAAACACAAACATTTTTAAATGTCCTAGTTTTCGAAACTATGATCTCCTCCTACATTAAGTCTCTCAAGCTTGCCCCCTCAATATTTGTAAAAAAAATGGATGAGATTCCAAAAGTGGTCGTTCACCCCTCTTCGACTCACCCCTTGGCACTCAGACTGGCAAAAAATGAGTTGATAGGGTAGTTCATTGGTCTATGGCCCTCTCAAAAATCCATGCACCATTGGATAGATCTAAACTGGAGGAAAATGATCTAGGGACAAATGTCCGTGACTTTCTTTGGTAAGGGTTTATTTTCTTTCGTTTTTGAAAAAAAAGAAGATAGGGACTTAATCTTTCGTAGCATTCCATATTTCATGGGAGCAAGAGGAATGTACCTCAACAAATGGACTCCGGATTTTAGTCCAGAAAAAGATATTGGATTAGATTTTTTGTTTCTCCCTTTGCATTGTTGGAATGATGAAACCCTAAAAAACATGGGAAACTTGTTGGTAAATATATCGATCATGCTGAACCATGAGAAGGGCTTCAAGCTTGTGCTAGATTTTGTGTGGAAGTGGATCTGGAAAAAGGACTACCAGAGGTGATTCAATAGACCTTCGACAACTGGTCTTATATACAACATGTTGATTATGAACAAATCCCATTCAAATGCAAAGCATGCCACGAATACAGGAACTTTGCGAAAATTTGCCTACAAGCCAAAGAATCCCAGTCGCAAGAGCCGAATCGAGACCAATGGAAACAATCGAAAAGGAAAAAAACTAATGGGAAGGATGCTTCATCGAATCCCCCACAAGGCTAGGGAGAAAAACCCACATCTCCATGAGATCGATCCCCAATATCCCCCAGAAAGGAAAATCCAGTCATAATTGGTTTGCTAGGCTCCCAAATCGAGGAGAAAATATTGAATCTCATAGAGACCATCAAGAAGGAAATGAAAAGAGGAGACAAGAAGAAACATAAAAAGAAAATAGAAAAGGAAAAGAGAAAAAAATTATGATCTCAAGCGAGGATGATACAGTTAAATCAGTATCGTACCCCATCCCATAGATTCATATCCTCTTTGAGGAAGACCAACAAGAAAATTATGAAAGTGATTCAGAATTAGAGGTCACCCAATCATCCACAACTAAAAAGAAGGAAGAAATAGTCTGAATGACGTCACTATTTTGTTAAAGAAATGTTAATAAATGTTAAAGAAATCCAAGCAGAAGCAAAGAAGCATAAAACAAATTATCTACATTTTGGCTGCATACGAATCGGGATAAATCCTCTAGTACATAGAGGAATAGATTCTTATGTTTTGTGCACTGTCAGAGATATGACTCACAACAAGTTCATTGATTCTTTAATTGGGGGAATTGTTGCCCCTCTATCCAATGGTCCCATATATTTTCACTGTTTCCCAAACTTTTTTGTATATACCTTTGATGAAAATCTTGTAGACATTCTTAAGCTCCAAATTCGCACTACTGGGTTTGATATGTGCCCAACCAGAACAAACATTTCCATCCAAACCAGAAGATGTTTTAGGCATACTAATACTTTATACCCTGCTATGATGAATGCCCCAAGCCAAGCTTCAAAATCCAGTACCTTAGTTATTACAGATCCTCTAAACCAAAAGATGGAACACCAAACTATCAAATGGGAAAATCTCTCTTTCCCAACAAATTGGGTTATTGATACTCCCAAAACTCCTATTCCAAGGTCCATAACGTCTGCAAATATTCAAGAATCCTCTTCCTTTGCAATCATTTCTTTTCCCCAACAACCCCGACCTTTTAAGCCTTGTCCTACTACTTCTTCTTTAACAACACCATCCTTGTGTCTACATCCTTCACTACAACATCTGGATTCCTCTTTAGGACAAGTACCTTTTTCTGTCCAATGTCTAGATTGTGGGAAATTGGTTACTCTCTCAACTCTACCCTCCCACACTGAAGAGGATCAAATCCATCTTAACCATAATCCCAGAACGAATCTTCCCCCTCCAAATTCTACCTCAAAAGAACCATGCCCTCACCCACAATGTTCTGATTTCCCTTTTCCACATGAACCCCGTATTCTGATTATAACAGAATATTGTTCTCCGGCTCTTTCTCAAAGACATACTGTAAAAAATATCCCACAGGATATCAAAAGACCGATGACACCCGAAATAAAAAATTTCTTTTCTTTAATGCATGGATGTCCAAAGAATTTGGAAAAAGAAGAGTGGATGAAAAATATGTTGAATTGGGATTTGTTTACCCATCCAGAAGCAGAGAAATTTGACAGGTTTGTCCCAGATGAAGAGAAGATAATTTTATCAGGTAAATGGCAAGAATACATGACACAAAAGAATGTTTTTATCTCATTCTATGAATGGAGAAGCCAACAACATATTCTTGCTACCCTCCCCTCAAAATCATCTGCCCAAAAACTTTCCTTCAAAAATCTATTACGACCTCTTCTAGTCTCTTGCCCTGTACAAACTATTTCTATCTCTGATTTAGGGAAAGAAATAACCAATCTTAAAACCCAAATCAAAGCACAAACAAAGAAAGAACAAGAAGATAAAAGTGATAAAGTTCTCCTTGTTCTTCATAAAAAATTTCATGTCCTTTTGGACATCAAAATTAAAGGAGCAATGTTCAAACTCAAGACTTTGTTAGATACAGGGTCAGATCTAAATATTTTAGATAAAGATATTATTCCAGTCCAATTCTGGCAGAAAACACAAATGAGTGCTATTGGATTAGGAAATCAACCAACACAGATTTCTTATGAGATCCCAGACGCGATTCTATGCTTTAAACATCATTGCCTATCCCTAAGATTTTTGCTCACAAGCATTCCTATAGCCTATATTCTGGGGACTCCATTTTTTGCTGCTGTTGAACCACATGGTTCTACAAAATTGCCCAATCAAACATCAGGCTATTTTATCAACATTCCTTCTGTCTCAGGAAGTTCAAAAATCACTATAAAACTTCATTTTGTATCTTGTCCAAGGGCCTCTTCTATGGTGTATACAATCCAGAGTAAGATACTCAAGATAGAAGAATTAAAAAGAAAAAAGGATGACCTAAGGATCACTGATCAACTTAATCAAATCCCTATCCAACAAAGGATACTGATGCTAAGACAGGAAATTGAAGACCAAATCTGTTCAGAAAATCCAACTACTTTCTGGCACCAAAAGAAGCATGAAGTAGTTCTTCCATACAAAGATGACTATAAAGGGAAGCCCTGTAAAAGTAGAGCAATCCCAATGAATGCTGAATATCATAAGTTATGCTTTGAAGAAATTAAAAATCTATTATCCAAAGGACTCATCAGAGAATCCATTAGTCCATGGAATTGTTATGGATTTTATGTCAACAAACACTCTGAACAGATAAGAGGTATCCCCAGGCTAGTGGTAAATTATAAACCTCTAAATAAAGTCTTAGCTGATGATACCTATCCAATCCCAAACAAAACCAGCTTAGTAACAAGGATTGCTGGTGCAATTTTTTTTTCTAAATTTGACTTGAAGTCTGGATTTTGGCAAGTAGCAATAAAAGAAGAAGATAAATTCAAGATAGCCTTTAGTATCCCAGCAGGACATTATGAGTGGAACATGATGCCTTTTGGTTTGAAAAATGCCCCAGCAAAATTCCAAAGAGTGATGGATGATACTCTAAAGCCCTATTTCGATTGGCTTATTGTTTATATTGACGACATACTTGTATTTTCTTCCTCTATTGATCAACATTTTAGGCATCTTAAGAAGTTTATACAAGTTGTCAAACAAGCAAGACTAGGTTTTTCAAAGAAAAAACTTGAACTTTTTAAAACAGAGGTCAAATATCTTGGTCACATCATTCAAAATGGAGAGTTAACCTTGCAAGCACATGCTGTTGAATTTGCTGATAAGTTTCCCGATAAAATTACTGACAAAACCCAACTCCAGAGATTTCTTGGAAGCCTAAATTATATCAGCCACTTTTTCAAAGGATGTGCACAGGATCGCAAATTGCTTAATGACAGACTAAAGAAAGATCTGATGCCTTGGACAGAAGCACATTCACAGGCAGTCAGAAAAATCAAGGCTAAAGCAAAAACACTTCCATTACTCTATATTTCTGATGATGATCTTCCTAAGATTGTAGAAACGGATGCCAGCAATTTAGGATGGGGCGTTGTCCTTAAGCAAATCAGAAATCAAGGAGGAAAGAAAAGGGAGGAAATAGTTCAATTTTTCTCTGGCCTATGGAAGGCCTCTGAGAAAAATTACTTTGCACTAGACAAAGAAATAAAAGCAGCACTCAATGCTATTCATAAATTTGAGATGTTTCATATTCATAAGAAATTTCTACTCAGAGTTGATGCAGCTGCCATGAATAAAGTTCTTAATAAGGAGATAAGAACTCCTAGTGATAGAAAGTTCGCTAGATGGCAAGCTTTGTTTTCCAATTTTGATTTCTCCATTGAACATATCAAGGGGACTGCAAATTGTATTCCAGATTTTTTGAGCAGAGAACATCTCCAACAAACTTGTATGATAATCTCTGTCCAATTAAGGAATGGAGCTGAAGTCTTAGCAACTATTCCAGATACATTGAGTTGGGAACAATACTCATCAAACTGGAAACCTCATTGGGAACTCAGAAGTACAAAAGTATTGTCTCCGGTAAACCAATTTTATTGTTCAAACCTAGTCCCAGAAATACGTAACAAACAAGCCTCTAATGTCATGGTACCTATAATTTCTAGAGCTTCTCAAAAGGCTATTGAAGCACAAGATGCCCTTACAAGTAATTTCCATGACATTGATCTTATTTGGGATATCAGGAACAATCGAGGTTTTAACCAACAATACTTATGTATACAAAGACCTCGGTTACTTTGCCATTAGCCAGAAAGAAATCCATTTGTATATTTCCCTAACAGTGACTACGACTACTCTCATTACAAAAAGTTATGGTGGGAATTTTTATAGCAAGAAAATTTCTTCACGATCATTAAATTCGACAATGTCAATACAACTACAGCAGGAAGGCCTCCAGATTGGCTTGCAGATTGGTGGAAGGATTTTGGTCTTAACAAAAGTGCAGTAGACCCCGCAATTCTATCTTCTCTGTGCAATATTTTTTCTCCACTACAGCAGGTACATGGCCTTATGCAGAATGGACCAACCGATGGAGAAATACTTTGTCATTTTATTTTTAATCATCTTCAATGGGTTACTAGGACCAAAACTAGTGTACAAATATTAAATGGCCGACCGTTTATAATCAAGAAAATGTACAACAAAATGTGGGACACACTCAACTATGAAGAAAGATTCCTTAATCATATTGAGAAAAGCTAAAGTAGGTTGAATGATTTCAGGTCTTACTGGCCGATAGTGGTGTCAGTCAGTTTCCATGGATTTTCCGTCATAAATCTCCACAGTGTAAATTCTAATAAAAAGCATTTTAGAAACCTAGAGCACTCCTCTAGCTTTTGGCGTGGTTTGACCCACATTTCTAAGATTCTTTGGTACTATAAAAATAAGATTTGACATTTGGTCGGAGGTCCTTGCATGATCACTCCACCAAATCTCCAAAAGTAGATTGTTAAATCTTAAAAGTAGATTTGGTTCCTGTCAGATAGCTTTATGTCTCATATGTAAAATGATTCTTGTCTCCAAAATTTTGTATATAAGGAGACGAGAGGGTCATTCCAAGGGGTCATGAGGAAATTTTTTTAATTCGTGAAACTAGTATCAACTTCATAACGAAGGATCTTAATATATAAATTTAACTCGGGGCATCATCACTAACATTAATTTATACCCTTTCTTAATATTACTTCATATATAAGATATAACTATCTTCGAATTATCCTCGAATTATTCTCCATGGATGTTTGGAAATAATAAATTTTTTATATTTATATATGTGGAGAGGTTATATTAAAGTTAAATATGATATTGAATTTTAAAATTCTAAAACATATAAATATCTAATATATTCAATATGATATGTTATTATAATGCTAATTTAAGTTTAAAGATAAATATAATATTAAATCTTAGAAGTCTAATACATATAAATATCTAATATATATGCTATGCTAATGTCAATGTAAGTTTTAAGCATTTTGTATTTGATCAAAGTCAAAATGATATGTTATTATAATGCTAATTTAAGTTTAAAGATAAATATAATATTAAATCTTAGAAGTCTAATACATATAAATATCTAATATATATGCTATGCTAATGTCAATGTAAGTTTTAAGCATTTTGTATTTGATCAAAGTCAAAATGTAAAAGTTGAAGGTTACATTTTACTGTTTTATAATTTTAATTAAATTAAATCTTAAAATTTTAAGAATTTGAATAATGATGCACGGTGGTCAACCATTCTAGGTTGATGATGTTTTACATTCAACGAACTTCTATTTTAGAGAAATGTTATATATAATTATTATAATTTATTTTAGAAAAATGTTATATATAATTATTATAATTTAATATTTAAATAATTAAAATTAATAATTTGTAATTTTATAATATTAATTTTTTTATTAATATAATTATGTTTGAGATAATGAATTTAATATTTTATTATTTTTTATTAATATAAAATAATTAAAAAATTTATTATTTTTATTAATAAATTATAATTATTAATTAAAAAAAAATCAAAATTATATTTTGTAATGAAACTTAACTATTTATTAAAAATGAAATCATAAAATACAAAAGTGTCATAACATTTGATTAAAACTTATAAAACAAAGAAGTCTACATTTAAAACTATTAACTATGATTTATATGATGCAATTTAACTATTTATTAAAAAAATAAAATCATAAAATATAAACTTCAAACAAAAGTGTCATAACATTTGATTAAGACTTATAAAACAAAAAAGTCTACACATAAAATGATTTCACATATAAAACTATTAACTATGATTTAAAAGGAGTTGAAATATTTTTTTCTTATAAGAAAACACTCATATGATAATAGGAGAGAAAAAAAGAAAAACATTCGAATGATAATAGGAGTAGAGCAAAAGAGAAAAACATTAGAAGGAGTTGAAAGGATTTGGAATCACTAAAGAAAAAATATTTAGAAATTTTCATTTATAATGGTTAAATGCAAAATGCAATTTCAGTAATTTGATTGAAGTGTATAGACTTTATCCCTTTTGAATTTGGAATTTTGAGGTGTATATATTCTATTCCTTCTGGATTTGGGACTTGAACCTGATATTTTTTAGAAAGAAATGCAAAAAGCAAGTTCAGTAATTTGATTGAGGCTGAAAGACTCTATCTCTTTTGAATTTGAAATTTGAGGTGTACATACTTAGTAATTTGAGGCGGAAAGACTCTACCTCTTTTGAATTTGAAATTTGAGGTGTACATACTCTACCCTTTCTAGATTTGGGATTTGAACTTGATACCTTTTAGAAAGAAAACTTACCTCTGATAAAGAAATATATACATGTTTTTCACTATTAAACCCACTCAAACTCAATCCAACAATCCTTTCATCTTCTTAATTAATATTCTTTTAGCTTTTTATCTTACCTGGTATTGGGGCTTTCTTTTTCTATATCATTGGTGTCTGGCCCTTCTTTCTTTCTTTCTTCCAAAAATGTACACCAGCCCTTCCAATCTAATTGGAGTAGGCACAGACCTGTTTTTCAGGCAAAAAAATGGGTTTGAATCAGGTCAGATTTTCAGGGGTAGTCTCAGTTTCCTATGGATCAAAGTTCCATGCATTTCAGAAATTTACCTAACGGTTTTGCCCCATTTTAAACCAACCCAAATGGTCAGAAAATCTATCAAAATTCTAAATTGACAGGAAATTTAAAAACGAACAGCTAAAAAACCTACTGAAAATTCGAGAGAAAAATTTACTCCCAAGTTAACACACTCCCAATCTAATCTTTTCAACTCCTTCCTCGACTAACCAGCAAAACCTTTTATCAATACAGTTTCAGAAACCAATACATATCTTGACGAAAGGAACACCATCTCCATCTATTTAAAATGCCCAACAAACCTTTACGCCTGAAATACCATGCAGACATTAAAAGGCATTGCGAGAGTTTAAGACAGAGAACCAAATCCCTAGTCTGTTCAATACAATCCTGTACCGGAAGGAGAGGAATATATATGAGATGGAGCCATTGGCAAACACATTATAGAGTGCAGAGTTAACGATATACATAGCATGTCCCAATAGATAGATATTTCGTGGGGAATTTTGATTACCGTCAACGCTGCACTCAATAATGTGGTTGCCCGGGCTAGCAGCAACCACTTTCTTCTGTCGATAACAGAACCGAATTAGAGTGCCGAGCTTCAAATGAATGTCGCCTTAATGGTTGAATAACTGTGTATATAGAATTCGAGGTGTCGAGATGAGGTTCGTGAAACGTAACAATGGATACAATTTAATTGTACTGCATTTGGAGTAGTACAGAAAGTCTATAGGCAGTACACAGAGATAATAAGTCTTTACATACATGGCCAAATGAAATATTAATGGCTCAATCTGTAACTCTACAGGAATGGATAATTGCACGTCTCTAGGGCACAATACGCCAACTCTACAGGCATGGACGATTCGCGTCTCTATGGCACATGGGCATCATGACAGAAAGCTGCAGTTGCACGCCATCCAAACGTTTTTGATACAAATGCGTGGCGTGTTTAGATTTTTTGGACTTTTTGGGCAATTATCAAGCGAATTTGGCAATTACACAAAGCTGCTGCAGCAAGTCATCTAAATGATTTTAATACAAATGTTTAGGGTGTTTAAATTTTTTGGATTTTTTTGGGCCATTACATGGGAATCTAGCAATGACAAAAAGCTTCAGACAGGTTATTCATTTTTGGATTTTTTTTTGGGCAATTATCATCGGAATCTAGTAATGACAGAAAGCTTCATAGGCATGTCATTCAAAAGTTCTGGATACAAATGCTTGGTTGCAATTATCCAAAAGTTTTGGAATGCTTGGCAGCAATTATTCAAAAGTTTTTGAATGCTTGGCGTGTAAGAGCAATTATCATGGAAATAAGTTCTGGATACAAATGTTTGGTAGCAATTAGCAATTATTCAAAAGTTTTTGAATGCTTGGCGTGTAAGAGCAATTATCATGGAAATAAGTTCTGGATACAAATGCTTGGTAGCAATTATCCAAAAGTTTGGAATGCTTGGCAGCAATTATTCAAAAGTTTTTGAATGCTTGGCGTGTAAGAGCAATTATCATGGAAATCTGGCAATGACAGAAAGCTGTAGCATCATAGTCGTTTTAAGATTTTTTGGTTTTTTGCAATTATCATGAGAATCTGGCAATTCAATTACTGGTGAAGTCACAAATTTTCATTATTTAAATTGTATTTTTGAATATATAGACGGGAACTGACAATTCAATTATTGGTGAAATCACAATTTTTCATTATCTAAATTGCAGTTTTGAATACATAGGTGGATCCAACACCTTGAAAAACCCCTACTCCACGGCAATCTCAATAATTGATACAATTTCATCCATTTTTTTGAATTTTTGACTAGTTTCAGGATAAACTGATCAGAAAAGGTTAAAAAAATACCATTGTTTAAATCATAGTTTTGAATACATAAATAGATCCAACACCCTCAAAAGCCCATCATCTACTTAATTTGTACAATCTCAACAATTGATACATACAATTTCATTTCATGAATTCTTTTGAATGCTTAACAAATTTCTAGATAGCAATAATCCTGAAAAGTTCAAAGAGTATAATATTTAAATTACTGCACTATATATCCATTGGGGATGGTCCACATGCTAAAATGTTGAAATTATTAAACTAGCACAGCCACATAATTGTGGCTGATCAATGCCGAAAGGTTGAACAGATGAAAAGAATCTTTAAAAGAATATATTAAATTTTATTATTGATTAACAAATAAATGGTTGGGCTTCATTTATTTGGTGTTACTATTTTAATTTTTGTTAATCACTTAGGTGACAATCAGTTAGCTATCAAAGTAATTTTTAAATATGATTAGGTAAACGTAAAAAAGTAAACACATAAATGGATGTCTTTATAATAACTAGGAAGTTAATGATTGAAATCACAGCGATTTATTTTGTGTGACTACTAAGAATATTCCAGCCATATTTAATCTTGTCCATAGAAAACTTATTAAGCACTAAACCCCTATTAAATCTGTTCATTGTCAATAGGTGTACGCCTTTCGGCGTAATTATTCTTTTAGTTGGAAGTTGTGTAAGCTAATGCCTACACATGTCACTATGCCTATTTATCTTAGTATTTGAGAAGGATAGTTTTGACATTTGTAAATTAAATTGCAATTTAGTGGGTGTAACTAAATTTCGCTTTCAATTTGGGAATGTCTTGGAGTTGCAATTTAGTGGGTGTAGCTAATTTGTTTTTGAAGTAAGATTTGTATAAAAATCTTGGAAACTGAAACAAAAATAGTTGTTCCATGGAGTGTGAGTTGCTATTGTTGGAAACCGACTCCACTCAAGTTACATGTTCATGACTATGCTAACTATAAGACTTCGACAAAGACAATGTCTACTGACAACATTTGACATAAGACATATACAAAATGACTAGATCCATACTCTATCCATTGAAATTAAAACTGAGGACAGTGAGGAACATTAACCATATACAAAATTCAAAATTGCAAGACCAAAACAAAAGAAAACCCATATGAATTTCATGCCTGGTGCCAATTCTTTACATACGAGAGTAGGATGGGTGCCCTTGCCTCCTTCATCACATGAGAAAATGCAACTTCACGAGTGTACTTATAAGGCATGGTTGTGGGTGTGCGTTTGTTGGCACAGGGGCAGACCCAAGGTTCAAATCTAACAACACACCAACAAGCTCTAACTACTGGCCCTTTCGACAACACCGATGAAGCACATGCAGTCTCACCCCAAGTAGTAATAGGGGGTTGTAGGACACAGGTGTCTACAACCAGAGGAAATGCAAAGTGATTCCAAATACAACACAGTCTAGATATTCTTTACCACTCTTATGCTTGCTTCGTGAAGTTATATCTCTGATCTAACACAACAATGCAATAACAATATAACAGATAACAAATAAAACAACATCAACCGTAAAGACACGAAGATATACATGGTTCACCCTTTCCCTAGGGCTACATCCACATAACTGTGTTTCTTAATATATTAGATGAAAACATATAGTTCTATCTACACACTTAGCTGCATATCTCTTTCTCTTTCTCTCTTCCCTCCCTGCGCACCCAACTGCAGGGTTGATCTTTGCACCCAACTAAAGATTCAGAATACAGACTCAATATTGTTCTCAACAATAATCAATAATGAACAACAACAATCATAGTATGAATGAACCCTTCGTGGTCTTCGATACCTTTATTTATACATTACATGACTCTCGGACAACCTTAGACCAAAGTCTAGGTGTCAAAACCCTAGATCCAAAACCCTAGGTCCACTTGACCCACGTTTTCAGGGCTTCGCCAGCCTTTCCTTCCTTCTTTTCTGTGAGGTGATTCAAAGCACTCGTTGATGTTCTCTTCCACTTGCTGAGTTTTCCATGATCCATCTTCTTTGTTGCTTTATCTTCCTTGATCTTCTCTTCCAACGACTAACTTTTCCCTTACTTTGCTCCTTCTTTTCTGATTCTTTAACCACTTTGACCCCTTCTCGATTTATGTGCCTTCTGCACAGTTTGTACTTCACCTTTCTTCCTTAATCTTCGCTTCCTTACATAACCAAGGGCCAAAAGGCCCCCAACACTCACATGTGACTCGTCTCGAGTCACTACAAGATTGAACCCTTTGTTTTACTTCAACTTCAGACTGTGCGGAGCAGCCTGTAATTTCTTCTCTGTCCCTTCCTATTGTGTGCAGACTGTATTTTCTGTGTCTGGTACCCAGTTTCAATTGCACCTGGTACCTAGACCCTTTCTCCTTTGATTTTACTGAGAGTTGCGAGGCAGCTGGTTGTCATAATACAATTTCAGCCGGCTCCCATTTACCAAACCTTCTTTCCAAGCTCCATTAAGGGTCTTCAACTGCGCAGCTCCTCCTTCTGTAACATAGGCAACCTCAAATTGCCCAAGCCAATGTGTCCTGAACTTCTCTAGATGCTTCATGAACTTGCTATTATATAACAATACCAAATCTCCTTACTTGAATTCTTTTTTTTTGATATGTTTGTCATGATAAGCCTTTTCTCTTTCTTTCTGTACCTGCTGATGAAATCCTGCAATGAACATGTCTTCCTCCAGTTCCAATAACTGCGTGAGCCTGTATTGAACAACACCTATGTCATCCATACCTGCAAATGTTGAGATTCTTAAACTAGGAACCAAGTATTCCATAGGTACCACTTCTTCCAAGACACAAACTAACTTAAACAGAATCTGTGTTGTTAACTTCTTGCAAGTAGTTCGATAAGCCCATAACACTATCCTAATTCTCAGATCCCAATCATCTCTGTTAACACTGCAAATCTTGGTCAACGTTGTCTCCAAGATCTTATTGAAAGCTTCGACTACACCATTCTCCTATGGGTGGTATGGAGTGCTCTTCTAATGGTGAACTTCAAATTCCCGAGTCAAGGATTCAATAGTTTTTTTGATAAAGTGCGTGCCTTGATCACTCATGAGAATCTTCGGACATCCAAATCTGGTTATAATATCCGCAAAGATGAACTGCATAGTTGTGGATGCACTACAATCCTTAACTGCTCTTGCTTCTGCCCATCTTGTCAAATACTCTGTAGTAGTGATGATGTATCGAGCTCTTGTGTGCCTTCCTAGTGGGTTAATAGGTCCCACAAAATCAGTATCCCATTTCCCAAATACTTGTAATGTTAATTGTGGTGCTAAAGGCATCTCATCCCTTCTGGAAGGCTTTCCTACTCTTTAACATACATCATAGGCTTTGTAATAGTCCTTAGCATCCTTGTGTAAAGTAGGCCACCATAGGCCAACTCTGAGAACCTTCTGTGTTGTTTCTTTCCCTGCATAGTGTCCTCCTGCGATGCCTTCATGTGCTTCTGCAAGAATCAATGGTCTTTCTGCCTCCATAACGCATCTCCTCAAGATCTCATCTGGTCCCATCTTATACAATTGTCCAACTATAAGTTGAAAGTCGGATGCGTGGACTACCAACTGTTTCTTATGAATGATTGTGTACTCGCGAGGTGCCATTCCTTTGGACAAGAAATGAACTATCTTGGCGAGGTGATCATCGACTTTTCTAATGGCCAACAACTGTGCATCTGGCAATGTATCCTCCAAACTGTTGGATCATGTGTTCATTGATGCCAATGGTTTGATTGATTGATGTCAAGTGATTGATTGATGATTAATGTAATATAATATGTATTTTCCTTGATGAGAATGCATAGATGAAGATGGATCAATGAGTTGTCATTGATACATGAGGAAGATGGATCGACGTGGTTTCATTGGTATATGATGCATTGTTGGAAAAATTTATAGATGAATCATTATTGTCTTATCATGATTGATAAGGTGCACAAATGGATGAACTCCAAAGTGGTCCCCTTATGGTGAAAGCCCTCACGGGAAGACACTTTGCAGATTGAGTTATCCTAGAAGAATGGTTGGAGGACCCATGCTCTCATTGTTTTCTTATCATGATTGATAAAGTGCACAAATGGATGAACTCCAAAGTGGTACCCTTATGGTGAAATCCCTCATGGGAAGACACTTTGTGGATTGAGTTATCCTAGAAGAATGGTTGGAGGACCCATGCTTGTATGTGGAATACCGAGATGAAGATCAAGGAAATTGTTGGTGAAACTATCCTAGATGGATAGTGCTTGTCATTCCATTTCCGGTGGTATGTGGAATGTCACATAACTCCTCATGGTTTGAGATTTATGGCCTTACGAAGATGAAGGACCCCCACATGAAGGCTTGAAGCCCCCAAGGTCAAAGAAGTCAAAGTGACCTAAAAAAAGAAATCATTGTTTAAATGATAAAGTAAAGTGACAAAGTCAAGGTGGATTATTTAAATAATAAAGAGAAGTGACAAAATCAAGAAATGATAAAGTAAGGTGACAAAATCAAGAAGGAATATTTATGGAAAGTACTTAACCCTAAAAATAAGGAAAATAGGTTAAGTGACCTAGAAATGGGTTAAGTGACCTAAAAGAAGAAATCATTATTTAAATGATAAAGTAAGGTGACAAAGTCAAGGTGGATTATTTAAATAATATAGAGAAGTGAAAAAATCAAGAAATGATAAAGTAAGATGAGAAAATCAAGAAGGAATATTTAAATGATAAAATATTGGAGAAATTTCTATTTATGGAAAGTGGTTAACCCTAAAGTAAGAAAATTAGGTTAAGTGACCTAGAAATGGGTTAAGTGACCTAGAGGATGAAAGTATAAATAAGATAGCAATGGACTCTTGTATATCATCCTTTTTGTGGATCAATGGAGAGCTTCTTGTGAGAATATCTTTTGGAGTATTGATGGAGAGATTCTTGTGAGAGCTTCTTGAACATTTTTGGTGTGGAACACTTGAGCATATTGAAGATATACAGGTGACTGAGGTAACCAAAGATATCTAAGCCGAATTTCATAAGGAAGGTGAAGAAAAGAGGGCCGAAATTGAAGGGAGGATAAATTATTTTGATGATGCTTTCTAAGGTATGTTATTTATAGGTCATCTCACCATTTTCACTATAACTTTTTTTCTATAATGATTCAGACCGTGAAATTGCTATTCCATTGAGAAAACATACCCAAGTATCTTTGGTAAAAAATTCATCTTGTGGGTCGTTGTATTTTGGGAGTTACACTCCGTGGAAAATAGGGTTTGTTGCTAGTCTTGAAACTAGTAAAAAACAGGTGTTTCAGGTAAAAATGTCATAACTTCTTCATAAAAGATCCAAATTTAGTGAGACTAAATGTGTTGGTTATGTTACAGCTTATAGTATTTTTTGTAAGAGTTTGATATCAATTCAACGAACATTTTGTGGGGCACGCTCTACAAGGTCACTCTCTAGAATAATCCAGAATTCAACAAGGTATGCCATTTTTTTCTATAAATCCTTTTCTGAGAGGTTCCAAGTAGTGCCACTTGGAGGAATTGCACAAAAAAAACTGAAGAACATTGTGTATAGGTACAAATTTATGATTATTTCAAGTTGGGGTTGTTGACTAATCCAAAACTAGTCATGGTTGAGACAAGCAGTTGATGAGTTGGCACATACATGAGGTGTATAGTTGATGATGTTGGTACATATTGATGAGTCATTGTTGATGAGTAGTTGAGACATGATTGGTATATACTTGGTACATTGTTGGATGCACTTGTTTATGGTACATGTTGATTACAGGTTGTTTGGCACAAGTTGGTGCATGGTTGATGCACTTGTTTATGTTGACAGATTGATATCTGTTGAGGATTGTTGCATCATCTCATTTGGTGCTGAGAATGTAAGATGTGTCTTTCATATGGAGCTGTTGCTCTTGTAGAGTTGTACTCTATTCAATTGTTTCTGAAAAACCCCCGGATTGAAGTCCATAATAAAAAGAAAAATTGTACATACATCTTGTGTTCTTTGTGTTCCTTGTGGAGATGATTTGTTGATGATATGATGTTGATATATGTTGCTGATATGTATTCACATCTAACTGATTATAAATGAAAACAATGAGTAATGAGAAAATGTCGAATATTAACTAAGGAGTTTTTGTGTAAGAGAGAAGTTTTGGGAAAAAGATCCCCACACTCATTCACCTCCCCTCTAAGTGTGGTAGGTGTGTCCAACAAAAACTGGTAGGTTCCTCTCCATGTTCCAACTTGGATAAGTGATCAGGTCCTTTGTTCATTTTTCTTGGCTTGACCACAATCTCAAAGTCATATTCCTGGAATAGTAGTAGCCATCTGCATATTCTTCCCCCCAATACTGGCTTATTGACTAAGTACTTCAATGCAGAGTGATCAATGAACATCTTAAAATGTCCTCCCATCAAATAGTGTCTAAATTTCTGTAGTGCATATACCATAGCCAAGCCTTCTCTTTCAGTGGTAGTATAATTCCTTTCAGCTGTAGAAATCTTCCTGCTAGTAAAGGATATACAGTGGTCAATGTCTCCTGCACCTAGCTATGCTAAAACTTCTCCTAATGCAATGGACGAAGCATTGACATGAACATTGAATTCCTTACTCCAATTTGGAAAAACCAAGATAGGTGCAGTAACCATTTTCTACTTCACTGTGTCTAAACTCTACTATCATTCTTCTATCCATTGGACCTTGCTATCTTTATTTAAGAGCTTCTCCATGGGTGTTGTTATCTGTGCATACCCATTAATAAACTTCCTATAGTATCCCGCATTCCCCAATGAAATGCGCAACTATCTAACCGAAGTGGGAGGAGGTAGATCAACAATGATGACAATCTTGGAAGGATCCACCAACAATCCTTGCTTACACTCAATATTCCCTAGAATCACTCCAAAGGGTGAAAAGAAAATACATATTTTTTAAATTCAAGGCAATCTAACATTGCCTGCACTTATCTAACATCAATCTCAAACATTCAATGTGGTCTTTTAGTAGGCTAAATACAGTCTAATCATCAAAATAAGCTTCCAAGAACTTGTGTAGAAAGTCCTTAAATGATTCGATCACCACCCTAGAAAAGATGGCTGGTGCTTTCTTCAAGCCAAAAGGCATCACAGTATACTGAAAAGAACCCCATTCGGTTGCAAATGTGGTCTTATGCCGATCTTCCTTAGCAATTCTGATCTGATGATAACCTGAAAATCCATTCGTGAATGAGTAGACCTCTTGTCCTCCTACATTATCTAGAACTTCATCAATAAAGGGTGTAGGAAATGGGTCATGTAGGCATGGATCATTCAGTTTCCTTAGATCTACACAAATTTTTATTTCTCCTATCTTCTTATCTTGGACCACCATAGGGATGATCCATTCAGATTCTTCAACAGGTTCTATGATTCTTGCTTCCATCATTCTATCCTATTCAATCTTAACTTTCCTCTTATATTTTGGATTCAATCTGTATGGTCTCTACTTGATGGGTCTTGCATCTGGTCTCATAGGGATCTTCATTTCCCCCATGGGTCCTTTAATTTCCTTCATGTCTACGAACTTGGTTGGAAACAAGTCCTGATATTCATGTAATAACTTTGTCATCTTATCAATAGAAGCATCATCCCAGTAGTCTCCAACGTTTTATAATTTAGGTGTTTTCTATGTTCCAATATTAACCTTCTTAATATTAATGGGCTACCCAACAAAAGTTAATTCCATCCTAGGCCCTTCTATGTCTCAGTGACCTTCATTTTCTGCTATGTTTACATCCCTAGGATCATCATCCTTATCAGAATTAATATTATAACAACCCTATAATATTTGAAGAGGTGTAGTTCATTCGTCCTCTTATTGCTCAAAAGGGAGGTTAGGTGCCTCCTCAAAGACCTTCTGTCTTATAATTTGTAAAGCATGATCTATTGTATGGTACTGAATTTAAAATAAAAATGTAGCTATAAAGTTCCAAGTCATTCCATACCAGTTTGTAGTGATGAGGCGTAGTTATTCTTGAAGATACCGGTTGATAGGCATAGTATCCAAGGTGTTAATGAACTTATGCACCCACTCTTCTTTAGGAATGTTGCTCCAGGTCTCCTTATAACTTCACACATGGTCCTTAGGGCAACTCCAACCTGTGTATCGAGCTTCACATCCTTCTGCTTGGTTTGAAAAGCGCACTGTCATCAAGGTGCAACATTGTGCCCACTCTACTATGTTCTTCTTGTGTGCTCCCCACCATCTAGCTGGTGTGGCTTTCAAGGCTTCATCTAGTGCCAACATCCTTTGTTGTACTGGTACAATTTTATCGAATTCAACTAGAAATGTATCTAAATAATTCAGAACATCAAATGTTGGAATATTACTTACTTCTGTGCCAATCCAGTGAACTTCTCTGGTCAATCTGGCACATCTCCGTGTAGAGACTTCGTACATCCTATTCTGCCATTTTTCCAATGCTTCCTCTGAATGTGATGAACATGCACTTTCACTTCGCTTAGCTGAGATTTCCATCTGCTGTAGGATTAATGTAATCCTGCTATCTTGCTATCAGTTTGTAGATGTTCTCTAGATCATATGCGTGGTCTTCTTCTCTGATAGGTTCTGTGTATCTATGACATTCATCTAGGTCCAGAGGTGCAATGACTTTAAGGTCATTACCCTCAAATTCCATTCTTCTCTTCTTTAGGTCAACAATAGTCAAATGGTTGAAAGCCCAATCAATTCCTAACAGTCCAGGATAGGGACAACTATCATCAACAATTTCAATCACTTCAAAATCTGCAAATGTCCTTACCCTATCGATGTCTACAAGGACATTCTATAGTCTTCCAAAGGGGTTTACCACCTGTTGATTAGCCATTATGAGCCTAATAGGAGAGTAAATAAATCTAGGCTTTCCCATCAGTGCCCAAGTCTGCTTTGTCATAACATTTACCTCTGATCCCAAGTCGAGGACCACATAGTCCATGTCGTAGTCTCCAATATGAGCACTAAGGTGTAATTCCTTATTTGTGCTTCTTTTCCTTGATACTTGATTCATAGCTCTACTCAACATAGTTTCTATTCTCTCAATTTCATACTTTATTACTAGGTGTTGTAGCTCATGTACATTTTTTTCATCTTTAATCAAATTGACACACACACACACACACACATATAAGAAGTCCATGAGCTTGCTTACCTCTTTGCTTTGTCTATATAAAGTAGATTGATCGAATGCTGGTGGCATTTCACATTCCCTTACTTCTGGTTGTGCCTTAGATGAAGAAGCTTGTTCTCCTACAAATTTTTTCTTTTCTTCGTCAAAAGTATTCCTCTCCTTCCTTGGATCAAACAACTGTGCCTTCTCTGCAGCTCTTCTGATCCTTGATCCTTCTGCAGTCTTTCATGGAGTCACTCTATATTCTCCTGTAACTCCTCCTCCTCTAGGAATAACAATGACTCTGGGGTCCTCATCGTGAGGTTCTGCTGATATCAATTGAACTTGTTGGTTTCCTCCCTGTCTCTCCTAAATTTTGGCTAACAATACTAGACAATCTTCAATAACATGATCAAACGAATTACAATAGTTGCAAGTAGTACAAGGGTTTTTACAATCCCTTGCCAAGTGACCTGGCTATGCGCAGTTATAGAAAATGATCTGACCTCTACCTTGATCCATACCTCCTCCTCGTCTTCTTCCTCTAAATCCACCATGAGGGTTGAAGTTTCCTCTTCCTGAGGAGTTGAACTGCTTATTATTTCCTTCTTGCTATGTTTCTCCTTGAATTCTATGTGTATCCATTGATATTTGATGCATGAGATCATAAGACCTACAATCCTTCTCATCATGCCCCACATAATTACAGAATGTGCAATAAATATTGGTAGGTGTCTGGACATATTTTTTCATATAATAACATTCACAAGGACGATGTCTATTTCTACATACCTCACACTAGGGTACAGTAGCTGGATTCAAAGGACTAGGTGCTTTAGAGGCCAAGTATTCATGAAATAGGGGGCAATGTTCTTTTTCATGGCCCTCTGATTTACATCTGATGCACCATATATCTTCTCTTTTTTCCTTCCCTTTATATTTCTTCATATCTTCGACCTGTAAATATAAACTGGTTAACTGATTCAAAATCTGACTCATACCTGGACTGGATTCTCTTATAGGGGCTGCTTCTAGTTTCATGATGATCTCCAGTGCTTCAGCCTGCGAAGCGACCTTCTGTTGCATCAGAAGAACTCTGATGTGTGGCAGGAGAGAAACAATGAACCATTCTTTATTCAGTTCGTCTCGTATCTAAAAACTCAAACGACCTATCAGAGTCTTAAATCTCTGATCAAACTCCCAAACAGGTTCAACGACCTTCTTCTTGATTTCCTTCAATTCTGTAATACATTGACTTCTGCACTCAATGTAGTCTTGATAGAATTCAGCGGTTTAGGCTGTCCAGGTCCCGAAACAAAATTCATATACCAGTTCAGAGTGCGATCCGTCAAGGTAGTACTAAACTGAGTTCTCTTAACAACTTCATCAGTGACTTGCTTAATGCTCTAGACAGCTTCGCATAAGAACTAGTGTTGGTCAAGATCTTCAAATCCATCTCCTCTAAATATAGGTAACCTCATCCCATCTGCCATAGATCTTCCTTGTTTTCTTGACTGAGTATGTACTTCCTCAATCTGTACTTCCTCTATTCTGGATGACTCTGAATACTCCTCTTCTGATAGATCTGCTTCTTCTCCACTGTAGAATCCCTCGTTTCTGTAATTCTTCTTAAATAGGTTTGCAAGAGGAACCTCTCTGAATGATTTCCCACTGCACGTGTGTCCAGACTTTGTGTCACTGTCACTGTTTGAATTCTTGAACATTAGCTTCAAGATCCAGCTGATTTCTGTATCTTCAGGATATTCTTCTCATGCAATAACATCTTAACCCTCAACTTTAAAAAGCGTAGGAACTTTCCTCTAGGTCCCTTAAAGAAATCCCTCTCTGCTTGACTATACAATTTGACTCTGTCAATAGAAAACTTGGTAATGTACCCTCCAATAGTGATATCAAACCAGAGATCCACTGCTCTAGACACAACATTATCAACTCTCTTGACCTTCTTGATCAGTGCTGCTTTCGAGACCACATGTGGTCTAGATCTGATCTCAAATTGGGTATCTTCTAATCCGGATAACCACTTGTATAACTCCTTATGGAATCCTCTAAAGAAAATTTTGTGTATGTCAATAAAGATGTACCTTCCCAACCAATCTTTTGTACTAATACTAGGATTCCTATTCTGAGCTTCAGCGAAGTCCTTTTCTTGTTCTTCTATCCACTTTTGAATTTCTGTCTTTGATGGAAACCACCTTGACATTCCCTCAAAAAGATCCCAGTCCCGACAATGAAACCATTTGTTGGCACAAGGGCAGACCCAGGGTTCAACTCTAACAACACACCAACAAGCCCTAACTACTGGTCCTTTCAAAAACACCTGCGAAGCAGATGCAGTCTCACCCGAAGTAGCAATAGGGGATTGCAGGACATAGGTGTCTACAACCAGAGGAAATGTAAAGTGATTCCAAATACAACACATTATAGATATTCTTTACCACTCGTATGCTTGCTTCATGAAGTTGTATCTCTGATCTAACACAACAATGCAATAACAGTATAACAGATAACAAATAATACAACATCAACCATAAAGACAAGAAGGTATACATGGTTCACCCTCTCCCTATGGCTACATCCACATAAATATTTTTCTTGATATATTAGATGAAAACATACAGTTCTATCTATGCACTTAGCTGTATATCTCTTTCTCTTTCTCTCTTCCCTCCCTGCACACCTAGATGCAGGGTTGATCTTTGCACTCAACTGAAGATCCAGAACACAGACTCAATATTGTTCTCAACAATAATCAATAATGAAAAACAACAATCATAGTATGAATGAACCCTCCCTGGTCTTCTAGACCTTTATTTATACATTACATGACTCTCAGACAACCTTAGACCAAAGCCTAGGTGTCAAAACCCTAGATCCAAAACCCTAGGTCCACTTGACCCACGTTTTCAGGGCTTTGCTAGCCCGTCCTTCCTTCTTTTTTGAGAGGTTCTCCAAAGCACTCATTGATGTCCTCTTTCGCTTGTTGAGTTGTCCACAATCCATCTTCTTTGATGCTTTATCTTACATGATCTTCTCTTCCAACGAATAGCTTTTCCTTTACTCCACTCCTTCTTTTCTTCTTCTTTAACCACTTTGACCCCTTCTCGGTTTATGTTCCTTCCACGCAGTTCATACTTCACCTTTCTTCCTTAATATTCACTTCCTTACATAACCAAGGGCCAAAAACATTTTTCTAAAAGCTCAATATGCAATTTCAAATAAGACACCTTGCTACGTAGCTCGAAGACCAACTGTTGAAGAGTGGAGAGAGCTCCAAGAATGCGAGCTGTGTTTTTCCATCGTTGTTGTTTCTCCTCATGCCTTCTTGTGACGATGCCAAAGAGAGTTGCACTGAATTGTGCTTGTGGTGAACTGTATGACTTGCAGTTTTCAGCCTTGTATAATTATTTACTACAAACAAATTTTCAGCAAAAGAATAGAAAAGATACAATGACAAATACACACATTACATAGAGATTTCTCCCCTGGAAAACCAATCTGGGAAAACCATCATTTTCTATATTCATTCAAACCATACATTGTTTACAATACAATACACATATAGGATCTAGGGACATCCAAAACCCTAATCCAATGACCTGGATTAGTCAACAACCCTAATTCCTTAACCAAAAATAAAAAACTATCAACGAAAAACCATGTGTCGAAAAACCACCCAAAAATGGACATGAAAACCGAGGGAATTTGTTTTTTGAGGGGTTCTGCCCCCTCTTACCCCCCTTCACACTTGGTGCAACGTAGACACTAGTTATACTCATGTAAAGAATATAACACATCCAACATTCTCCCACTTATTGTTTTCTTTGCATACAGGGGGTTACAGGGATACATAGTCAACAATCCAAGGAAACAATGCCCATAAATCCTCTACACCAAGAGAATTTCTCAATGCTAATTTTTTTTGTTAATGAATATGAAACATTCTTCAAAGTATCCACCTTTATCAGAAACACCTTTTTTTCTTCAACCATGTCTCTCACAAAGTGATATTAAACATGAATATTCTTTGTCTTTGAATGATAAGTTGGGTTCTTCACCAAAAAAATTACACTCTGACTGTCACACTCTATCCTTACAACTTGTTGTACCAATCCAATACCTGAAAAAAAAAAATTGTAACCATATTGCTCCCTTGATTGCATGATTAGCTGCCATGTAATCAACTTCTGTAGTTGAAAGTGCCACTACATATTGTCTTTTGCTCATCCAACTGATTGCTCCTCCAAAAAGGTTAAACACATACCCTCTTGTAGATCTTCCACTAATCCAGATTATTTCCGACACGAAATTAGAGCGGAGATATAATAAATAAATGTAAATAGATATCTCAAATAACCAATATTATAATAGAAATGTATCAGAGATGCAACCATAAACACAAATATACAGTAATACACAATTTTCTATTAATGAGCGAAAATGTACAAAGACTGTAAAATACGGAGTGCAAAAAGACTCGCTAGAATGGTGGAAGCTTATCTTTGAGAAGAGATGTGATGGTTAATCGCATCCGTGAGAAGATGTTTTTACAATTAGGCTCCAACGACCTTTTTATCATAAATAAAATCGAAAACCCTAACCCCGGAAGATGAAAAGCCAACAGTTTTGTCGACCCTGTTTTGGGTAGTTTGGTGCATCAACTTCACGGGGGCGTAACTTTGGCATACGACCTTCGTTTGGGGCACATGATAGCTTGTTGGAAAGGTATTATGGAGGAGATTAATTTTAGGGGATCAATCAAATACTTTGGCTATCATTGAGAAAAAATATCCCAAAAAACCTTCATTTAGGCCCTCAAAATGTCCCCAGAAGTTAAAAAATGCTAAAAATAGTAAATTGTCAAAATTGCCAAAAAACTATTTTGAGCAAGTTGGAAAAGGTGGGTGGCCACCGATATCCACCTGGATCAATCCTCCCTCCTTTGGAATCAATGGTATCCATTATGTTGAGTGCCCGGGGGAGAGAGAAAATAGTTTGTTGAACTTGCATCTTGATGAACTGCTTGCCTTGTTGGAGAAGTTAACTTGGCAACAAGAGAAAAAATCTCACCAAAATCAATTCCATCAACCTGGGAATAACCCTTTTCTAATAACCAAGATTTTTATTTCTCCACTTTTCCTTCTGCATTCAACTTCTTTTTAAATACCCATTTGCTACCAATGGGATTTCTTCCAGTTGACAACTCCACTAGATCCCAAGCCTCATTCTTGTCCAAGGCTGCCATTTCTTCAACCATGAACTTTTCCTAGAGTTTTCCATCCTCTAAATCCACTTCCTCCCTAACATTTCTAGGATCATCTTCAGTGATAGACAAAACAAAATTTGAACAGAAATCAGGTGGAGTATACCTTTCCGGTAGCCTTTTTTTCTGCACCAATCTCCTCCATACTAGAGTATGAGGATCTTCTTCCTTTGTTTCTTGTTCTTCTATAAATTCTAATTCATCATCCTTTGGCTCAAACTCTATTTTCTCAAGTTGTTCCTTACTCGGTAGGACTTTGTGTTTGACAACATCCTTCATTTCTCTAAATACCACATCTCAGCTATACAAAACCTTCTTAGTTTTTGGGTTCCAAAGCTTATAACCTTTGAGACCATATTTATACCTAATAAAGATACACTTTTCAGCGTTCTTATATGTATTACTCTTGTTTTCCTTTGGAACATGAACATAGACCTCACAACCAAATACCTTGAGTGTGAGAGAGGGTTTCTTACCAGTCCATACCTCATATGGAGTCTTGTCATTTAGTGATGATGAGGGTGATTGATTGACTAGGTAACATGCAATACCCACTACCTCTGCCCACAATTCTTTCCCTAACCCGACACCACTGAGCATGCACCTTTCTTTTTCCATCAACATCATGTTCATCATTTCTGCAACTCCATTCTGTTGAGGTGTATATGGAGTTGTCTTCTTCCTTGCTATAACACACTTCTTATAGAATTCTTCAAATTCATTCCCTTAGAACTCTACACCATTATTCGTCCCGAACACCTTAATTATTTTCTCTATTTGATTCTCAACAAGAGCCTTAAACTCTTTAAACTTGTCAAAGACTTCATATTTCTTCCTGAGGAGATATATCCAAGTATTCCTCAAAAATTCACCTATAAAAGAGACATAGCACACAGATTTTCCCAATGATGGAGCCAACACAGGTCCAAACACATCACTGTGCACTAGCTATAAAATTCCTTTTGCCCTCATTGTACCGTAGGGGAATCTTACCCAATTCTTCTTCCCATACACACAATGTTCATAGAAATGAAAATCCAAGGAGGATTTAGATATACCTTCAACCATACCTTTACTGTGTTGAATTATAAATCTTTTCTCTCTGATATGCCCGAGTCTTTGATGCCACAACATAACAATGGAACTATTACACCCATTACTAATAGTATTTCCTTGCATATTATACATAGTTCCAATCCGAAATTCCTTCAACAACACCATTTCTCCTCGAACCATCCTTCAGGTTTCCTTTTCAAATACTATTTTTACCCCTACATCATCCATTTTTCTTGCATAAATCCAATTTCTGGCCAATCCTGGGATGTGCAGAACATGAGGTAGTGTTCTAATCCTTCCATCTATGAACCTCAACTTGAATTTTCCTGTTCCTATGATTCTAGATGTCGAGTGATCACCTAGGAAAACATTACCTCCATCATACCTTTCATATTCACAAAACCACCTAATATAGAGAGTCATATGAAAATATGCACCTAAGTCAACCAATCATGCCTCATGATCTTCATGTGTTCTTGAAGAATCCAAGTACACATCTCCTCCTTCTTCCTTCAAGGTATTTTCTTCTTTAGAGGGAGCACCTTTAGATCCATTCACTTTCTCAACTCTTTTGGATCTACATTGCTTCTTGAGGTGCCCTTCTTTTCCACATCTCTAGCATACCTTTAAAAACTTTCCGAGAGATTCAGATCTACCCTTAGACTTAGATCTCCCACTTGAGGACTTAAAACTATTTCTTTCCTAGGAGCGTCCCCTTGCAAATAATGCATTTGTTCTATGTCCTTCCATGTTCTTCCGTCTCATCTCCTCTGACAACAAGGATGAGACCACATCATCAAAACTCAAGGTAGTTGTATTATTACCTATAGCCACAACCCGACTATCTAAGGAGTCTAGTAAAGAGGACATTAAACTGATACACTTATATTCATCTGAAATTTTAATCTCAACAAATAACAATTGACTTACCACAGTATTGAAGGAATTCATATGCTCTATCACTGAGTCTTAATCTCTCATCCTCAGGTTATACAATTTTTTCCATAGGAACAATTTATTTACCAGGGACTTAGACCGATACAATTTTCACAACTTGTCCCATAACTCCTTGGTTGTAGCTTTCCCTAACACATTTAGTAATATTGAATCTGAGAGACACAATCAGATTGTGTTATTTTCCTTTCGATCCAACTTTTTCTAGTCATCTATTGATGTTCCTATAGGTGCAGTACCTAGATCCACCATGACCCATTGATCTCTATCTACCAACAAATCTTCCATCTTGAGATTCCATAGTTCAAAACTTTTCCCATTAAATTTCTTGATCTCTATTTTTGAATTGCTCGCCATTTCTCCTCACTTGAAAAATCAATACCACAAATCTCCCATTGTAACAAGGCTTATGCAGTCCCGAGCCAAACCCATGACCACAAAGGCGTCCCCCTGAAGCCAATAATGTCTCTGATACCAAATGTAGATTTGAACCTTGTACAATTATTTACTGCATTTTTTTTTTGAATAAAAGAACAAAAAAGGTAGAATGGAAAATACATACATTACACAGAGATTTTTCCCCTGGAAAGCCAAATTGGGAAAACCAACATCTTCTATATTCATTCACACCATACATTGTTTACAATACAATATACATATAGGAGCCAACGACATCCAAAACCCTAATCTAATGACCTGGATTATTCAACAACCCTAATTCCTTAACTAGAAATATAAAATCATCGAGGAAAAACCATGTGCCGAAAAACCACCCAAAAATGGACATGAAAAGCGAGGAAAAAATGTGCCCCCCCCATCTTAGCCCCCTTCGTGTCCAGTGAAAAGTAGACACTAGTTCTAATCGTGCAAAGAATATAACACATATCCAACATTATTTCCACTTGTAGGATTGTTGTGAGTGCTAGGTGGAAGGCTCTCAGATGAAGTCCAGCCCAGAAGAGTCTTCGGGGCATAGCCAGGTGAGTGGACTTTTCTATAAAACCACTCAATTTTTTAGCCCCAACTTCCTGGGGTGTGACCACTTTACTGTTGTTGATCCTTTCTTGAAGTTCTTGCAAGTGACCTGGACCTCTTTCTTCATGAGTGTCTCTTGTCCATGTATTCCACCATGGAGTGTCACTCCTACCCAACACTTTCGATCTTGAACGATGCCTCGTACACTTAGAGAGTCTAGATGTTAAGTCTGTATGTCCTCAGTTGTATGCCAAGGGTAACTTGGTCCTTCTATATGATCAATCCAAAGAAACACTGGGGGAAGGAAAGTTCAAACCCATGTGGCACGATCCCTATATCGTGAGATGTGTCTTAGAAAAAGGATCCTATGAATTAGAAGATTATGAAGGGAACATTTTGGCTGAGCCCAGGAATGGGATCTATTTGAAAAGATATTACGCTTGAGCCCTAATCTTGGGCGTAACTCTTCATATACTAATGTAATTTAGTGTATATATATTTTCCCTTTATTTTTATCTTCAGCTTGCTTATCAAGTTTTTCCGTGGTTGCTAGATTTAAACAGAGTCTTCGGTCTACTTAGGATTCACAGACGGGGTCAGTCGTCATACACAGAACTTGGATTCCACTGCTTGGGTTGTTTACTCACTCGAGGGTCTACTGGTGTCTTTAGGTGGTGTATGTCTAGGGCCATCCATGAATAATGTGGCTGGATATAGCATCGTTATAGAACTTTTGAGCGATTTGATTTCACATGGTATTCACTCTTTAGAGGTTCTCCTGGAATCCTAGTTAGTAGTATGTCAGTTGACTGACAGTTACCCTGTGTGTGACCCTAGTTTACTCCAACGATTCCTACGGGTATGACTTTTGGAACGAAAATTTGATTTTATTACTTATCATCACATACCTAGGAATTCTAATTATGTATCTGATGCATATGCTAATTTTGTTTTAGATTGGAATTTGTCACATAAATAAAGAAAAGAAAACATTCTCATCAATGTACACATTGTAACATAAGTAAAGCTGAAGAACCATGTTTTTATATATATTTCAAAAAAATAATGTTTATGGTACAAAATTGGGGCTAATACCCTCATGATACATATACAACCGATCATACAATAGTCATGAAATCTACGACTGTGACGTTGAATGAGTGTTATGATAGAAAAATACGACGTTTGCGAGATGTTGAAAGAGTCATACCCAAGCATGGGGCATGCCTACCACCTGCTGTTGCATAGACTCCGACAGATCCTCCACCTGAACCATAAGAATCCTCTGTGTCAAATGAGACAGATTTCCCAGTGCCTCCAACAATGTCGTGGAAGTTCGTCCAACCGTCGTGGACCTATGTCTGCGTCACATACATGTTTAATTAGTAATTAACATCATCCAAAAATATTTTTGATTTCCTATACAAAAATACAAAAAATTGAATATTTAAAAAACTTTGTCATACCTATGTCTTCATAGGCGGTCCTTGGTGGTAATGGCATGTCAGGATATCCTATTAAGTGGATCCCTGTGTAAGGGTAGTCATCCAGAGCTATCACCTGCCATCTCCACGAGAAGAAGAAGTCATAGTTGTAGGTTGTTGACACCCTACCTATGATCTAGGTGGATATTGGTGGCCACCCACCTATTCCACTTGGACCCCCACCATTATTTCTTTCAGTTTTTCAATTTCCTTAATTGTAGCACAATTTACTATTTTTGGCAGTTTTTCGAGTCCTGAACTTCCAGAGTCGTTTTGAGGCCCTAAACGTCATTTTTTGGGCATATATTGTTTGAAAAATATCTTCTTAACTTTTGCTTCCAACAATTGTATTCCTCATATAGATCTTTCTAAAAATGTATCATATGCGACAAACAAAGATAGTATGACAAAGTTATGACCCCGGGAAATTGATGTACCAATTTACCCCGATGGGGCCCATATTCTAGTGTTTCATCTCCTAGGGTTAGGCTTTTGGGTGTTTAGGGTTTCCACTGTTTCTCAATAATAGATAGGCCTTTGAGCCTCATTGGAACACAAATTTCATAGGCCTGTAGCTTCCAAATCTCTCCTCAGAGATAAGCTACCAATGCCCTAGCTAGTTTATTTCTATTCTATTTGTAAACAAATCTCAGTTCTTTGATATTAACGAAATGAAGTGTTATTTCAGCAACATCTTTTTCTCATGGTTATTTGTGTATTATGTTGCGTTCCTGCATAAATCTAGATCAGTGGTATCAAATCGGTATGCTCTTTCTCGATCCTTCTTTTCACGTCCCCAACGAGGTCAAGGTATAAGGAGTTAGGGCTCGATTTGGTTGAACCTTTGCAAGATCATCCTTGCAAACCCTGATGACTGCCCATAGGGGATGAAATGAAAGATGAGGGAGCATGAGATCCTATCAAAATATTGCTCGAGGAGGCCCTTGAAAAACAAAGGAATGCGATTATGGATAACTTCACCCATATTCTTCAACGATTTCCCACTGGCTGCGCATCTGCATCCAACACCCACTCTGGAGGCACAACCCTTTTAAGGTACAAGTAAACTTTAACATTCCCATATTTGATGGTCAAATAGATGAAGACACTGTAGATAGATGGTTGAATCTATTAGAAGGATATTTCTCAGTTCATGACTTTTCTAACCAGGAGAAGATTATTTTTTCACTTCTCAAAGCCGCCCCCGATGTCAAGGACTGGTGGGAAACCTATTGTGAGAAAAAGTATGAGGAGGAACTCTACCTGTTCTCGGCCATACCCACTTGGAATTATTTTGGAGGTGCCATCAAGGAACAATATTATCCCATGGGGAGCTATGAGGACAAGTACATACAATGGACTACGCTGCAACAACAAAGGGATCAAGATGTGCATGAGATGATGAATCTATTCCATACCCTGTGCACAAAGTTGGGTATCAAATATTCAGAGAAAAAATTGGTGTTGAAGTACCACAATTGTCTACATAGATACATTCAAGAGGAAATGGATTTCCTCGACATCTCCTCACTTGGTACAACATACCGATATGTTGCCAAGATTGAGCAAAAGTTCAAACAGAAGAAGCGAGACTTTGGATCTGTGAATCAAAAGCAAGCGAAAGGTGCCCCCAAATTGCAGACCAAAGGAAAATGCCAAGGCATGGCGGCTCAAGACAACCTGCCAAATCCATAAGCATAGAAAAACAATGTGAAGCCGAAGAAGGACATGGTAAAGTGGTGTGAGTTCCATAAGAGCTCCACTCACAACACAAGTGAGTGTCGAGCCAAATAGTCACTGGTGGCCAAGATGAGGGATTTTGAATTAGATGCATGCTCTGACACTGAATCAGAACCTAAGAAGGGGAATGACAGAGGGAAGCATATTATCAATGCGGATCCCAATGCCACTGTTGCCACCACGAATATCCAAAAGGAAGAACCAGAAGATCCAGAGGAGGAGGAGCGTCTCTTCCACTCCAATATGTGGGTAAAGGGTTCCCCACTATAGTTCATCGTCAACAACCAGAGCCAAAAGAACCCCATTTAAGTAGAGGTCGTAAAGTGGTTGGGCTTGCCGACCACAACACACCCACATTCATACACCATCGGATAGCTTCACCAAGTACGAGATCTCCGCGTCAGCCAACAATGGCACCTTCCCTACAACATCAATACCTTCACTGATGAGGTATTATGTGACATTGATCCTCTTTATGTTTGTGATGTATTATTAGGCCAACCATACTTGTGGAAGCGACATGATGTGTATGAGTCCCGACCTCACACTGTTATTGTTACCTTGAGAAATAAGTTTTACAAGATACCAGAGGTACCATCGCCTGTCGCTATCACTTTGGTTACTGCAAAACAATGCAGTAAGCTCATTTCCAAAACCAGGAAATTTTTTTTCCTGATGATCCACCCTCAGGGAAAGAAGAAGATTGTGGCCACAAACTCCAGATAAGGCTCCTCCGCATGACAACAATGAATGGACAAGGTAGTGGAGGAGTATCAGTACATATTCACCTCACCCGTAGGGGTGCCTCTGCACTGTCAGGTCAAGCACCCCATCGATCTGACCCCAGGTGCATCGGTTCCCAATGGATCGATATATCGACGCTCTATTATGGAGAATGATGAAATCAAATGACAGATTCAGGAGTTGTTGTAGAAAGGTCACATCCGGCCAAGTTAATCACTCTATGGGAGCCCGATCGTGTTGATGTAGAAGAAGGATGGGACTTGGAGACTCTGTATTGACTATTGAGCACTGAATAAGATCACCATCCGGAATAGGTACCCGATCCAACAAATTGATGACCTTCTGGACCAACTCAAAGGGGTGAAATATTTAAGCAAGATAGACTTGAAGTCCGGGTATCACCAGTTACCAATCAAATCGTCCGATGTGTGGAAGATTGCCTTCAAATCCAAGAAGGGCCTTTTTGAATGGTTGGTCATGCCTTTCGGGTTGACGAATGCTCCCACAACCTTCATGAGGCTGATGGAAGAAATATTGTGGCTATTCACCAACTCATTTGTAGTAGTGTACATGGATGACATCTTGCTCTTCAACCATGTTGGTTGTGGAGCCTAATTATCTTCCTCATTTAGAGGTCCTTTCCTTCAATTGTGTTTATACCCCATGAAGACCTTACACCCTAGAAGTATGTACACTCTTCCACGCGGGGGAGTGCAGAGAGGGGGTACCCCCTCTGCAGGGCCTGGGGGGGCTATCCCCCCGGCTGGGGGGTTTGGGGGGGAATTCCCCTAAGGAAAAATTGCCTTGTAAATGTATATTGTAATTTCATTGTAAATTTGGACCGTTCATTATAATTTCATAGATCTAATCGTAGAAATTATGTTAGAGTTTTTTTCCCTAGAAGGAAACCCTTTGTTATGAGGGAATTGTATTGCGGCTATGCATCATGGCGAGTATTGTATTATGAGAGAGGAGACTATCAGATAAAGAAGAGGAAGTTACAATGGGTTTTTCTGTAGGTCGTATCCCTTCATTTGCTGGATAATAATAAAGGAAGGACTTGGCAATTTCTCTTGTGGACGTAGCCCACACTGGGTGAACCGCATAAATCTCTATCTCTATTGTATTGTGTATCTTCTATGTTTTTTTTTTCATTTGTTTTATTTTATTGCTCCGCGGTCCTATTTTTCTAACAACTGGTATCAGAGTGAAAGGTAACTTGTAGGAAAAGAGGGTTTCTGGTTCGAGTGGGAGCAATGTCGGAAGATGTAAAGTTTAGGGTCGATAAATTTAACGGCCAAAACTACTAGAAGGAAGATTGTTTATATCAGAAGGATATATTCCTACCATTAGGTGGAGTAGCAAATAAGCCAATGACCATGAAGGACGAAGAATGGGATATTCTTGATAGACAGGCTCTAGGAATGATATGGCTGAGCTTGGCAATGTCGGTGACTTTCAATGTTCCAAAAGAAAAGACAACGAAGGATCTGATGGACGCGTTGGTTAAACTGTATGAAAAACCTTTGGCATCCAATAAGGTATTTCTAATGAAGATATTATTTAATATGAAGATGTCAGAAGGTGGGTCTGTTGCAGATCATTTAAATGAATTTAATATGGTTACTAATCAACTAAGTTCTGTAAAAGTGGACTTTGATGATGAGGTTAGGGCTCTTATAATCTTGTGCTCATTGCCAGAAAGCTAGAATGGCTTGGTCATGGCTGTAAGTAACTCTGTCTCTAGTTCAAATACTTTAAAATTTGATGATTTTGTTGGTATTATCCTTAGTGAGGAAATGCGACGAAAAGGAATAGGTGAGACATTAGGTAATGCTATGAACATGGAGAATAGGGGAAGACAAAAGGATAGAGGAAAGGGCTCAGGGAACTGTGAGAATTCTAGGAAGGGTAGATCCAAATCCAGACATGGAAATATAGAGTGATGGAATTGTGGGAAAAAAGGACATCTGAAGAAAGACTGTAGAGCTCCAAAGAAACAAAGAGATGGACAACATGAGAGAAATCAGGAAGAAAATGTAACAGGTGATGTGTTACAAGATGCTCTGATTCTTTCTGTAGATAATATTTCTAAGTCATGGTTAGTAGATTCAGGGGATTTATTTCATGCCACACCCTGCAGGAAACATTTTCTAGATTATGTTCAAGGTGATTTTGGACAGGTTCATTTGGGTGATGATGCACCATGCAAAATTGTTGGAATGGGAAAGGTAAAAATAAAGAAACGCAATGGAAACCAATGGTTGTTGAAAGAGGTAAGACATGTTCCATATTTAAGGAAAAATCTAATTTCAACAAGGTAGTTGGCAAGTGAAGGTTGTGTATCCATATTTATAGATAAGACGTGGAAGGTCACCAAAGGATCATTGGTGATAACAAAAGGAGAGAAGGTAGGTACATTGTATTTATGTAATGGCAATACTAACTCTTCTATCTCTTTAGCTTCTAGAGGAGTGAACACAACTCTGTGGCATCATAGGTTGGGACACATGAGTGAGAAGGGTATGCATATACTTCACAAAAGAAATTTGCTACCAGATCTTAAACAAATTGATTTGGACTTCTGTAAGCCTTGTGTTTATGGAAAACAAAAGAGATTCAAATTTCTCAGAGTCAAAAAAGAAAAAAAGAATGAAAGGTTAGAGCTTGTGCATACAGATGTATGGGGACCAACTTAGGTATCATCTCTTGGTGGATCTCATTATTATGTTACTTTTATTGATGATGCAACTAGAAAAACTTGGGTTTATTGCATTCGATAAAAATCTGATGTTTTTGATACTTTTAAGAAATGGAAAGCTTTAGTTAAGAACGAGACAGGAAAAAGTTTGAAGTGTCTCAGATAAGATAATGGAGGTGAATATTGCAACAAGGAGTTTGATGATTACTTTTCATACCATGGGATTCATAGAGAGAAGACAGTTCCAAGAACACCAAAAAAAAATGGTGTGTCAGAAAGGATGAATAGGACAATCATGGAGCGTGCAAGGAGTATGAGATTGCATGTCGGTTTTCCCTTACAGTTCTGGGTAGATGTTGTAGATATTGATATTTAATTAATAAACAGAGGACATTCAATCTCTTTGGATGGTAGAATTCCAGAGGAGGAATGGACAGGAAAAAGGGTAAACTATTATATTTTTAAAACTTTCGGTTGTGAAGCATTTGTCCATATTGATAAAGAAAATAGAGCAAAGCTTGGGTCTAAATCCAAGAAGTGTACCTTTATTTGATACGATGTTAATGATTTTGGTTATTGATTATGGGATTATGAAAATAACAAAATCATTAGGAGTAGAGATGTCATATTCAATGAGAAGGTCATGTACAAAGATCAATTGTAGGGAAAGAAACAGGAAGAAGAAAAACAAGAATACACAGTGCTTGATGAGATCACTAAAAAAATAAATTCCAAAGGAACCTGAAAATCAAAATGTACAACAACAGGAGCAGCAGGTACCTCAAACACCTGCAAGTGTTGTTAGAAGATCTACCAGGTTAAGTATACCCCCTGAACAATACTCTCCTTCATTGTATTATTTATTGTTG
>ML778225.1:80386-107397 GCA_009831015.1 Picea engelmannii
ATTTATTGTTGACTGATTCTGGTGAACCAAAATGTTATGAAGAGGCAATGCAGGTAGACACCAAAAAGAAGTGGGAGCAAGGCATGAAAGAGGAAATGGATTCCTTGGAAAATAACCAGACTTGGGACTTGGTTCAGTTTCTTGTGGGAAAAAGAGCATTGCATAATAAATGGGTTTACAAGTTGAAGGAAGAAGATGGAGGAGAAAAGCGGTACAAGGCTAGACTTGTTGTAAAGGGGTTTGGACAAAAGAAAGGTATAGATTTTGATGAAATATTTTCTTGTTGTTAAAATGAATTCAATTAGGACTATTTTAAGTCTTGTGGTAGTAAAATATTTTCATCTTGAACAATTGGATGTAAAAACAACTTTTCTCCATGGGGATTTGGAGGAAGAGATTTATATGCAATAGCCACAGGGGTATGAGGTCAAAGGGAAGGAGAATTTGGTATGCAGGTTGAAGAAGAGATTGTATGGCCTAAAGAAAGCTCCAAGGCAATGGTATTTGAAGTTTGACAGGTTTATGATAGAACATGGTTATAGTAGATGTCATTCCGATCACTGTGTTTATTTTAAAAGGCTAGAAAATGGAAGCTATATTATCTTGCTATTGTATGTAGATGGCATGCTTGTTGCAGGGTCTAATATGCAAGATATAAATATTCTCAAGAACAAATTAGCCAATTCATTTGCGATGAAGGATTTGGGTGCTGCAAAGAAAATCCTTGGCATGAGAATAACAAGAGATAGAAAAAATCACAAATTGACATTGTCTCAGGGTGAGTACACAACGAAGGTGTTGGAGAGGTTTAGAATGCATAATGCAAAACCCGTTAGTACACCTTTGGCCAGCCATTTCAAATTAACTAAGGAAATGTGTCCCAAGACACAGGAGGAGATAAAATACATGTCCAGGGTCCCTTATTCATCAGTAGTTGGCAGCTTGATGTATGCAATGGTTTTCACAAGACTAGATATTGCACATGCAGTGGGAGTTGTGAGCAGGTATATGAACAATCCATGTAAAGAACATTGGGAGGCAATAAAGTGGATTCTCATGTATTTGAGAGGTACTGCTACTCATGCATTATGTTTTGGAGGTTCATACACTTTTCTACAGGGATATGTTGATTCATATATGGAAGGTTATAAAGACAACATGAGGAGCACCATAGGGTATGTTTCACTATAGGTGGAACAACAATAAGTTGGATTTCGAAACTGCAAAAGGGTTTTTCACTTTCAACAAAAGAGGCAGAGTATGTTGCTTATACAGAGGCTAGTAAAGAGATGATTTGGTTATAGAGGTTTATGGAGGAATTGGGAAAGAAGCAAGAGAACAACAGGTTGCACTGCGACAGTCTGAGTGCCATTCATCTTGCAAAGAAATCATCTTTCCATTCGAAGACTAAGAATATATAGTTGAGGTACCACTTCATATGATCTGCCTTGGAAGAAAAACATTTGAAGTTGGAAAAGATACACACTAGCCAAAATCCTGCAGACATGTTAACAAAGGCAGTAACCAGAGAGAAACTGAGTTCCTGCTCAATTTTAGTTGGTCTTCAAGAATGAATATGAAGATGAGAAATTTTCCAGGTCCAAGAAGGTTCAGATTCTAGCATATACAACAGAGGTGGAGTTGTTGAGATTAGTCCCCAAGTAGGAGATTGTTGGATGTGGAGCCTGATTATCTTCCTGATTCATAGGTCCTTGCTTTCAGCCGTGTTTATACCCCATGAAGATTTTACACCCCAGAAGTATGTACACTCTTCCACACGGGGGAGTGTAGAGGGTGGGTACCCCCTCTTCGGGGTCCGAGGGGTTCAGGGGCGAAGCCCCCAAAGGAAAAATTGCCTTGTAAATGTATATTGTAATTTCATTGTAAATATGGACTGTTCATTATAAGGTCACAAATATAACGATAGAAATTATGTTAGGGTTTTTTTCCCTAGAAGGAAACCCTCTGTTATGAGGGAATTGTATTGCGGCTATGCATCATGGCAAGTATTGTATTCTAATAGAGGAGACGGTGAGAGAAAGAAGAGGAAGTTACAATGGGTTTTTGTTGTAGGTTGTATTCCTTCATTTGCTGGATAATAATAAAGAAAGGACCTGACAATTTCTCTGGTGGACGTAGCCCACACTGGGTGAACCACATAAATGTGTTTCACTATTGTATTGTGTATCTTCTATGTTTTGTTTCCACATTTGTTTTATTTTATTTCTCCACGGTCCTGTTTTTCTAACAAGCCAGACTTGGGAAGAGCACCTCCACCACATTCGACAGGTCCTCCAAACACTGCGGAAACACAAGTTGTGTGCCAATTTGGAGAAGTGCACTTTTGGCATGAACCAGGTTCAGTATCTAGGATACATTATTGATGAGTGTGGGGTGCATGTGGATCCAACCAAGATCCAATTTATCCGGGATTAACCAACCTCGACCACTCTAATAGAGCTTCACAATTTTCTGGGTCTTGCTAATTTCTACTGCATGTTCGTGTTGGGATTCTCTCATATCACTTGGCCCTTGAGTCAAGTCACCAAGGGAGGAGAGAAAGAAAAATAATTTTGGTTGGAATCTCAACAAAAGGCATTCGAATAATTGAAACATCGCCTCTATTGTGCCACAGTGCTCACATTACCAGACTTGCAACAACCATTTGAGATTGAGACAGATGCCTCTAACTATTGTATTGGAGCAGTTCTTACTCAACAGGGGAAACAAGTGGCATATCACAGTGCGACACTGTCCAACACAGTCTAAAAGTATCCCACTTATGAAAAATAAATGTATTCCATTGTGCAGGCTTGTCGACAGTGGAAGCATTACATTTTTGGGAAGGAAATGATCATCCACACAAACCATCGACCTTTATAGTTCATACAGACACAAGGGAAGTTGCAGAACGATCACCATCATAAGTGGTCCACATATCTGCAATGGTTTCATTTGAACATCAAGTACAAGAAGGGAAACACCAATAATGTTGCAGACTACCTCAGCCAGCCACCGACTGTGGAGATAACCACCGTGCTCAAATCTTGTGGGCATGAGACTTCTGATTGGTCACTTCTCTACAAGAGTGATCCTGATTTCGGCCACACATACAAGACGCTCTTGAAGGGTAACCGAGTTCCAAATTTGCACCTCCAGGATGCACTACTATGTCACCTGGGACACCTTTGTGTTCCTTCAAGTGAGCATGCTAAGATGATTTGGGAAGCACACTATAGTCGGGTCATTAGGCATTTGGGGGTCAAGAAAAAAGTGGTAGTAATGCAAAAGTATTTCTAGGACAAACCTTCAACATGATGTCAGGAAGTACATCAAATCCTTCACTACCTGCACCATTGCCAAACCGACCATCAAGAAGAAAGGCCTTTACACTCCACTGCCTACCCCTAGTCAACCTTGGGAATCCATCTCCATGGATTACATGTCGGGCCTTATTTCTACTAAGAATGGAAACGACTGTGTTTTTGTGGTCCTTGACAGATTATCGAAGATGGACATTGTGGCGGCCTGTAAGAAGAATATCACAATAGAAGCCACTGCTAAACTCTTCTTTGAATGAGTGTGGGTACACTTTGGGATCCCACAGTCTATCATATCATATTGGGATAGTAGGTTCCTCAATACGTTTTGGTCCAGCCTCTGGTCAATGCTAGAAACCAAGCTCACCAAGTCCACAACTTTCCATCCCCAAACTGATGGCCAGATAGAGGTCGTCAACAGGATGATCATACACATTTTGCGCATGTACAAATCAAAGCATCCATGCACATGGGATGAGATCCTTCCCTATGTACAACATAGCTATAATGAACCCTCCACAACTCAACCGACCACAACCTCTTACAGGTGGGCTTGGGATTCCAACCATTATGTCCCATTGATGTAGCCATACCATTTGCAGCTACTTAGGCTGATTCGGCTCATGTCCAGTCTGAATATGCCGAGGCGAACAAATTCATTGAGCAAATTCATCACATTCTCCAACAGGTTCATGACATGTTGGACAGAACCAATGCTAAGTACAAGCAATGACATGATCAACATCGGGCGCAACACAACTTCTAGGTGGGCGACAAAGTGTGGCTACATTTACAGAAGGAGCTCCTCACTAGACCCCACCACAAGATTCGCCCGCTCTAATATGACCATACACCATCACCAAGGTTGTAGGGGACAATTCCTTTGAACTCATTATCCCACCATTCCTTGGTCTGAACCTAGTGTTCAAGGTGGACCTCCTTCGGCCTTGCTTTCCACCTTTATTGGACACATCCAACATGGCAGAACAACTCGCACCAACATAATTAAACCCAGACTGCATGGCACAAGCCACAACTGATCGAATTATGGACACACAGATAAATAACACTTTCCAACATAAGATCATCTATATTGAGTTGTCAGAGCAGGCCAACTCCTTCACCAGGGCAAGTGGCTCACCAGAGACCAAGTTCAATAGAAGTTTCCTCATCTCATGGAGGAACTCAACGCAATGGGGACCATTGCTTCCTAAGGGGGAAGGAATGATCCAGGTGGATATTGGTGGCCACCTTCCTATTCCACTTGGACCCCCACCATTGTTTCTTTCAGTTTTTTAGTTTCCTTAATTGTAGCACAATTTACTGTTTTTGGCAGTTTTCCGGGTCTTGAACTTCCAGAGTCATTTTGAGGCCCTAAACGATGTTTTTTGGGCATCTACCAGTCAAAAAATACCATAACGATATGTGATATTTTTTCCCAACAATTGTAGTCCTCGAATAGATATTTCTAGTGATGTATCATATGCATCAAACGGATATAGTATGCCAAAGTTATAACCCCGAGAAATTGATGTACCAATTTACCCCGACGGGGCCCATATTCTGGCGTTTCATTTCCTAGGGTTAGGTTTTTGGGTGTTTAGGGTTTCTATTGTTTCTCAATAATAGATAGGCCTTCAAGCCTCATTGGAACATGAAATTCAGAGGCTTGCAGCTTCCGCATCTCTCCTCAGAGATAAGCTACCAACGCCCTTGCTAGTTTATTTCTATTGTCTCTAAACAAATCTCAGTTCTTTAATATTAATGAAATGAAGTGTTATTTCTGTTGCATCTTTGTATTCATGGTTATTTGTGTATTATGTTGCGTTCCTGCATAAATATGGATCAACTTCCCCCTTGTATCCTCATCAACTCGGTCCACCGTGCCATGGCTGGATCATGAGGTCCACGCGGAATAATCTCAACTCTAGGTACCAAGCCTAGAAACCTCTCGAAGAAAAAACTACACAAGATAGAAGTGAACCTGAAGTTCCTTTTACTACCATGTTTGCATTCTATCAATTCGATCTTCATGTTAGCTAGCATTGAGGTGCACCAGTCATACACCGTGGGTCTCAAGCACTCCACCGAGTAGAACATAAGTGGTCTTGATGCTTGGTGCAAAGAGGTCAATCCTGTGATCCCTGTCAAAACGAGGACAACAATATTGAGGATAAGGTTTTTTATCACTCTAATGGGGAGTTGACTCACAACCTTCTCAGTCTCTGCAGTGCAATGAGGATCTATGTATTCCTCGATTTTCATAGCACTCCCATCTCCCTGAGCTTTGAGGTTGACCACCTCACCTCGACGTGACAATCCCGTCAAGAAATAAATGTCCTCGACTTCAATCCTTAATGGTTTTCCATCAAGGTTGAATCTTTCACTATCTGGGTCCTAGTAATCCATGAGGAATTGTAGCAATATCACTTGGTCCCTCATACCTTTGGGATCCAAAAACTTATGTAGCCTGCATATTTTCAAGGCCATTTGGGCCCTTGGATCTCTCTCCACTGCGTCATCTACCTCCTCATGTTCTCTTTTCCCTGCACTCTAGCACCATCCTGCAAGAAACAAACCCTTTTTTGAGTTAGAAACCACTAAAAAACATTGTTTACGGACATATACGTAGTTGTATTGTTCATAGTTGTGTATAGGGATGATTATATGTTGGTTGTATTTTAAACAACCACATATAAGCATGCGTATATGCGACCCGATGAATTGTAGCCCGCGTACACCTAAAGTTTTAATTTGTGCCCCAAATAACTTAAAAAATGGAACCTAATTACAAAATCTAATCCATTGAAAAGAAAGAGGAGGGGAATATGAGTTACCTGGTCCAAACGATCGTGAATTCCATCACTCGTAGCTCCCACAATCACCAATTGAAGTTCGGAGGTAATTTGGTACAAAATCCACTATTTGGGTAAAAAATACAAATGGACCATGGTATAGTAAATTTGTTTTTTTTTACTATTTATAGAAAAATTTTACCCACTTTGCATAGTTTCGGACAATATTTTGGCCTAATGGACTAATATGACAGTGGATTCAGTTGGTTTTTGTAGTTTTATCCAGGGATTCTTACAGTTTCTAGTGCCATGTCGCCCTTTCGTAACTTTGGATAGGTATTTTCATTACCCAACATATAGGATAGGTATCCATTCCATCATACACATTTGCATCGTCCTATGACTCTCACTCATATGCCTTAGGTATGAACCCATTTTATAGTGAAACAAAACCTTCTATCTGAAACTAGAAGTGTCACTATCGAATGGTAGAAACTTACCAAACATGGGTACCCTAGTTAGATCCTCTGCTTCATTCGGTGCATATGTATATATTTTTTTTGTAGGATCGAGAATCCCTTATAGATAACACATGAATTTATGTCAAACCTCATTTTTTACTCATAAACATGCCGACCTATACCTATAGGACTCCCAAGCGAGTTTGATTTAATCTCTTTTCCGACTCATCTTCAAAAAGAGAAAATATTTCCAAGTGAACTTGTCTCTTTAACACTTGTAAATTGGATTTGAAAGGATGCCTATTTTGTGCAAGTTTATCCCTTTTTCAAACCAAGTAGACTAAGATAACAAAAAAGGACATTTTTTAGCGTTAAGTTGTAATTGCATCTCATGCCCCTGCTTGCAGTATTGAGCCTATTTCTAGTTTTCACTTTTGTGTTATAAGTTTTTCACCTCAACAGTTTGCATCCTCAACCAAGCAGAGCCTCGTTTATATCCTTTGCATCTTGACACCCTATACCCAGGAGGAAACATTCCCCCCAGTGTCCATCTCACGCATGCACCTTCTTGCATTGAACATAGGTATGTTCCACTTATGGAACTATTTTTTCTTACTTGCGACACTCATTTCCTCCTCTGTATCATATCATTCATTTGACTATGAAAAAACAAAAAAATACAGACGGGAAGGGAATATTATATTATATTGGCATCAATCGTGTCACCTTTGAGTCCACTTGTCATCAAAATTTTGGATTTAGCATGACCTTAGGAAGCTTAGATCATTACAGAGAGTTTACTCCCCCGACTGGTTACTCTTCTAGTCCCTATAGAGAGTTTGATTTATTCCTCCTACATCTCAAAGTTTCATCATTGATTCTATGCTACCAGTGTATTCCATATGTCTCATGCTCTTGTTCAAAGGATGTCTATCAACCTATGTCGACCATTCCTCATAACTCTTGACTTTGCATGTCGGCCATACCCTCAATGTGTCCCAGAATCACATGAAGTTTTAGTCCTATTGTGCACCCTGGTCCTACTTTCCTCATTGGTAGGTAACCTTGAACTCAACAATTGACATTTCATCATTGGTCGCTGACTAGGTGGTTTCCCTTGTGTTTGACGAAAAAGACATCTATTCACACATTGATATTTGTGTAGTGTCTTAGATGCAATTATCCTTATTGGTGGTTTCCTCGCCATTGTCAGTAGTTTTCATCATTGGCTTCTATTCAAAGGGTCTTTTTCATGTACTGCTTGCACCTGGCACACGTGAAAGACACACAGGGTTGTTGGTTCGTGAACATTTTCTTTGTTCGATTTCCTCCAAATCATAAATCTCCTGCTTTGTACCTTGTGCTAAATGATGAGAGATGCCTTACTTCTCTCCTTTTAGCGGGTCTACTTCCATCAATTTTAACTCATCTATTTTGGAGACGAGACCTAGAGTCCTATGAGTACCTAGAGGCTTGCAGCCATTAGTGGCAGGTTCTCTTGCCATCGACAGTTGGAAATACATCAATGTCTCATGATCGAGATTCAATGGATTATTCAAGTGTTCGACCCCGAATCATTTATTCACACTTGTAAGAATGTACTTGGTGTCTTGATACCTACTTACATTATTGGTAGGTTGTCTTGCATTTGTTAACGATATACCTCAATGAACAATAATCAAACGAAATCTCATTGTGTTCTACCTCAACTCCTTTATTCACACGATGTAGACTTACACTTTTGGCAGATTGTGTAGAAGACGTGAAGACATCAGTTTATATTCACAAGTTCCTTGAGTTATTGCTACCTTTCATTGGACCAATACCTATGCGACTTTCATGATCATGGGAGATCATATTGTACTCCATTGTATACAGATATCTTCAGATTGATTTTGAGACTAGTTTTACTAGGCCTTGTTTGTGACTATGACAACCTTTGGCATGTAACCACCTTTGTATTGCGTAATCATGGCCATGGAAAATTGTTTGTTATATTTTCACATGGATCTGTAGTGTAATTCAAATTGGCAACCATGTGTGCAAACTTAGTACAGATTGTAATGAACAACTAATTCTTCCATCTAGGCCCCCATTAATCCACTTCTGGGTCTTATAATGTATTTCGGCCATCACAAATACTCCTCTGACCTCACACATTTGGGGGCATATGTTATAGAAATATTTTCCTCACCCTATGAAAACTTTAACAGAGGGACTTTTCCCATTTCCCTATGCAGATTTGAAGTCTCTTTTTGCAAATCCCAGAGCTAAAAACATTATTTTTCCACATATACACGCCATACCTATAGTACAACATGCGTATATGCAGGTTGCACCACTATAGCCTACATACATCGGGATTTGTGCCAAAAAATTAAAAAATGGTGTCGAGTTTCCATGTCAAATCACGAGATCCATGATCCTTTACCTTCCATATAATGGAAATGTTCCGACTCGACCCTTCAATTCCACTTGAAGCCTACAAATGGGCCAAATCCAAGTTGTGGAAAAGAGGACAAGAATTCAACTTTGAGAGAAAATTTACTTTGGAGAAATTGTTCACTTCATATTGAGTATGCATCCCTTTTTTCTTTAAATCCGAACACATTGCTCATCCCCTAAGCTCTTCCCTACTTGATTTAAAATCTCATTTTCTCTATTATATGAGCTTTCCATTGGTGGAGGATTGTTGGTTACTAATTACTGGTCTTACTCTATCATCTGAGTTATTGACCCTAGGTTTCTGTCTTTCGGGTTTCCATCAAAAGCCTCTAAAACTATTGAACCTCCTGGTAAACCAGAAGGCAATGCAGTAGCATGTAGAATGTGTCACGCAGTCTCACCCAAGATAGCTTTAATGGGTGGTTGTAAGACTCATGTGTTTACAGCCTAGGATTGGGTGCAAGATATGGGATCTGTATTATGGACCATTTATTATAACTTGTGATTGCAACCTATTTTTATTCACGACTTATTCCCTCAATATCACAACAATAATTAAGCAAGCAATGTAACAACTCATTCATCATTAAGCATAAAAAATAACTATTGAAAAGATGGTAAATATATGCATGCATTCATCCCATTACACAGATGTTAGCATGGTTCACCCCCTCCCGGGCTATGTCCAAAATGATTTGGCTCTTGGCTATTTTATTATGGTAGTTCTGCATATCCAACACCGCATGATTACAATTCACTTCAGATGGGTAAGATCTATATGAGGCGAACTAGATCGCAATAGGATCCTCATCCTAGGATCTAACTCTCAGATCTTCCTTCTCTCCTCTCCTCTAGCTCAACAACTTACAAAATAGTACATAACAACATTACAATTCGCATTGACTTGTGCATATCTATGATGTAACAATGAAAAACCGAACTAACAAGAAGGAACCCCCTATGATACCTATGTATCTATATTTATATATTTCAGTCTCTTCATTTGTTTACAATATATTACCAAAACCCTAACCCTACTGACATTAGGTCTTCCTCCCATGCACAAGTGTTGTTCTTACTTCCAGTTGTCGTTTTCCTTGTGCATGCCTTCTTGCATGCGCGTGTGTTGTGTTTTCCTCCAGCTGTTACTTCAGTTTTTGCATGATTTCTTTCCCCATGATCGTCCTTCATTCCACTTTGGCCTGCTGCCAACAGGCTCCCAACACTGAGATGTGGCTCTTCCTGAGCGAGCTAATCCTTCTAAGCTTCCTTGATCTCCTTGGTGATCATCTGGAACTTTTCCTTGAGCTCTACTATTTGTGTCAGTGCTTGCATGGTCTTCTCCTTGATTGTGTCCACTACTTGGACTGCCACTTCGTCACTCAAAAATCCTGCACATTATGCCTAGGTCTGTGCTATATGTGTCTTATCTTCCTCTACCTGTGCCAGTACTTCTAGTACTTGCTCCTGTAATGGCTCCATTTGAGCATGACGCTCCTATTTTTGGGTTTGCGCAGAAATTAGCTCTGCCTACAATTTCTTAATATCCTACATCCCTTTGACACGTTCTGAGATTGTTATGGTCTTCTGCTTCTACTTGAGCTCTTGGATCGCTGCATTGATCCTTTCTTCTTCCTTGTCCCACCGTTGGACCTGTGGATCTTCCACCAACCTTGTCCAAAGTTGTGTTGCTTTATCAAACAAGTCAGTTGCTGTGGTAACCTACTTATCTATCTCCTGCAACTGCATTGTTTCATCTTGCTTCCTTTTCTCATTCACTACCGGTGAAGTGGTGGGTATGAGATGTTCTCGGATATTCTCGATCTCTTTTTGATATTTCTCAATGGCCGGTGCAATCTGATCAATATTTTCTGCTACTGGAAGTTCATTCCCTTGTGCAGTGTTTGGAAGTTTCTCAAAAATTCCTCCTACTCTTCGTTTCAGTTCATTCCTGTGTTCCTTTTCCTCCTAAGTTTCGAACTTGTCTTGTTCACAAAATTTTTCCAGTGCCTCCTGCTTCTTTGTTGCTTGCTGTAATTCGGCTAAGTTTCTGTGTGTGCGAGACTGTACCTCATGGTCGATGCTAACCTGCAACTTGTGCAGTGCCCTTGATGAAACCCACGTCAATACCAATTGGATGTGGTTTTAATCCTTCAAGGGTCCCTGCCCCACGATTGCATCCATGCACAACATGCTAGGTGTGATGTAGACCGTTGTGTTTGCATGTAGTAATGACTGGACTAGATCTTGTTCTTCTACCTCCACTCTTTCGTTGGTCTTTGGTGTTGATGGCTGTATGCTCTTGTTGTTTCCTGCTATTTGTACTTCCCCAAATTTCTTAAGGAACTGTCCCATTTCTGCCAGCTCTTTTTGCAGTTTGTCCCTGTGATGTGTTGCATGGTCAAAGTCCTCGGCTAGACAATCCTGGACCATTCTAGCGATCATGTACCCATCGTCCCCCATAATCGTGTCTTATGGTAGTGCTCGTTGTGCCTTTGACGTCTTGGGCACACCTCCTTCCTGCGTGGTTGGTCTCTTATTTCCCCACGGTTCCTGTGTGTTGGGATTTGAGGTGGTCTCCTGTGCTCCCTCAGTCTGTTTCTATTGTTCCTTGGTCAGATGTATATTTTTCTTATTCTCCTTCTGGGTTCCTTTCTTCTTTGGTGCTTCATCTTTCTGTGTCAGCTTGCCTTGGCCCGTTCTTGGTTGCTTGGGCACTTGGATTTCAAGAGGCTTTGTGATGCAGGAGCATCATTCACTCAATCAAGCGAGCCAGCGCATGGAGACAGCGAGGAACAACTGGACAGCGCCATCATTCAAATTTTGAAACACTGTAATATGGCTGCGCCAAGCATTAATGTTTTGATGTGATGAAGCGCACTTTGTATATGTAACGGACTTTGAGCGGATAAGCTCTCATCCTTAGGTAGATGAGGCATTTACTTAGATTTAATGCAGGTAGATGGAATAATTAAATTTAGATTAGACAGTCACTGTTCGAGAGGGAAAACAGAGTATAGACACCCTCCCTTGTATCTTAGTAGGGAATTTCATTCATTCAAGAAAAAAAAATAATTTTGAGCATTAGAGAGAAAGGAGCGAGAAGAGCAGAGAGTCTGTGAAAACCTCCATGTACAGTTATTGAATTAATAGGAAGAGCCCTGATTCAATCCCATGGACATGTTTGATCTCTGTGTGTTGCTGATATTATGCTTGTGCATGTTTGCTTCTTTCTATGCTTATTTGTTATATGCAGCTTATGTGATCGCATATCAGGTTCGAAACCTGAGGGAATGAGTTTCACTTGGTTCTCTGTTTAGGCCAGGAGATTCCTACATTGAGGCAGTCGAATTCCTCCACATAGAGTGCGTCGAGGGGCTAAACAGTCTGAACTTTTGTTCTCACTTCGTTCAAAGTAAGTTGAAGTGTTCGAGCCATGCAGGTGAGTGCCGATCAAGTTGAATCTCAGTAGCAAGTATTAGAGAAGGGAAGGGTTGAAGCTGTTGCGGGTGTGAGCGCACAAGACCCAAAAGACTTCAATACTTTTGGAAGCGGTTGAAGTTCGAACGCAGGAAGTAAGTTTGAAAAATCTCTGAAAGAAGCCGAGTGGATGAAAGCTCAGGAGGGATAGTCCCTTTGTTTTCCGTTGCACAGGGCAAAGGTGGCGAACGGAGGATTCCTAGGAGGAAGAGAATCGACGACTGTGAATCATCTAGGTGAACCACGAAATCCCGAGGATCGTCAGATCTGGGAGAAGGAGCGAGGGGTTAAACCCTCAGGTGCAAACAAGAACCATTGGCCATCACATATCGGAGGTTCAGGGTTGGCGAGTGCAAGAAACACATGCATGTCAAAATCCCGAGTCGCGATTCCCCGATTTGATCGGAGCCGTTGATTAGAACGGAGACAGGTGGCACGAATCCAGCGTATCGGGGATTCGGCGTTCGGGGTTTCCGGGGATAAGGAACTTCATGTCACAAACTCGCGATCAGCGAAATCCCGAAATCCTTGTAGCCGCGTGGGACCCGAAGACTTAGTGGAAGACAGGTGTCCCTATATCGGGGATTCGGCGGTTGAGAGACATAGAAAGGGACCATGAACCTCGCGATTCCGCGAGGACCGATCTCCCGATTTCCGAAGGGGAGGTTGCGTGAAGACTGTGAGTGAGAACTCCCGAGGGAGTGAAAGAGCTTTGACTCTTCGGGCCGAGAGAGAGAGAAGGTCCTGGTGGGCGACTAGTTGCTGGGAGAGCACACGGGTGGCGACAGGGTGGTATCAGAGCTTGGAACTGTCTGTGTATTTCAGGCGAGAAGAAGAAAGAGGATACATAATTTCTCTTTGTACAGATAGTAAGGAGAAGCGGATACATAATGCCGCCCAGAAGAGAGAGACACTCGCCTGATCGTGAAGACAGGGAGGTCAGAAGAAGGGGTAGGCAACCAGGGAATCCAGAAGGAAATCCTGAAATGGAACGCCAAATACGAGATCTCAGGGAAAGACTCGAGGATATGGAGACCACCCAGAGGCGTGGAGTCGACGCCGGAGAATTCAGCGATCCTGAGATTGAAGAGGAAGCTGGACATGACGAAGGGGAGGTCTCAGCAGAGGATGCCTCGACAGAGAGGTTGATAAGAGCCATTTCGAGGATGAGCTCGAAGACGAAGATGGACATCCCGACTTATGAGGGGAGCCTAAATGCTGAGGAATTGTTGGACTGGATCCGAGCACTCGACACCTACTTCGATTATGAAGACATCGAAGAGGACAAGAAGGTGAGACATGCTGTCACCAAGCTGAAGGGACATGCAGCTTTATGGTGGGACGAGTTGCAGGCAGACAGGCGTGCAAAAGGCAAACAGAAGATCAAAAGCTGGGATCGGATGATCGCCAAGATGAAGGCGAAGTTCATTCCGAGGGACTACCAGATCACGCTGTTCAGGCACATGCAAAATCTGAGACAGAAGTTAATGACGGTGAAGGAGTACACCGAAGAATTTTACAGGCTCAATATTCGAGCTGGTCATCGGGAGAGTGATGACGAAAAGGTGGCAAGATACCTGAATGGTCTCAGGTACGAAATTCAGGATGAATTGAGCATGCTGACCATCCGCACTGTTGAGGATGCGTATCAGATGGCTTTGAAAGCCGAAGAAAAGCTGAGCCGCAAGCAAGGTCAGCGGGGGTGAGGTAGAAGCCAACCACGAGGAAAAGCTGTTGTTCCGGAGCGAACACAGAAACCCAAGGAGGATTGGAAGAGGCCTTAGGGTAGGGCTGAGAGAGGAGGAACCTCACAGCAGAGACAACACAATGCTGAGCTGAGGAGGTAGCAAGAGGATCAGCAGGGAGGATATGCTGATGCCAGTACCTTTCCTCGTACCCGAGGTAGAGGAAGAGGTCGAGGAGGAGTTATCACATGTTTCACGTGTGGTAAGGACGGACATAAATCCGTTGACTGCCCAGAGAGAAAAATGGACAGAGGAAAAGCTCATGTCGCTGAGTCACAGAGGCGTGACATGGACAGCGAAGATGCAGACAACGAGAGATCGTTGGGAATGCATAAAATCCTCTTGAAGCCTGAAAAGGAGGAGGACAGCGCAGTGCAGAGGAGCAGACTGTTCAGAACGGCTTGTACAGCCAAGGATAGAAAATGCAAAGTCATCATCGACAGTGGGAGCACTGATAATCTCATTTCAACCGAGATGGTGGAGAAATTGGAGCTGCCAACGACTAAGCACCCGAGTCCATATAAAGTCTCGTGGTTACAAAAGGGACACCGGGTAAGTGTCACAAACCAATGCTTAGTTAAATTTAAAATTGGGAATTATCATGATGAGATCCTGTGCGATGTTATTCCCATGGATGTGTGTCACATACTGCTGGGTAGACCATGGCAGTATGATAGAAATGTTGTTCATGATGGGAGGATGAACACATACACCTTAGAGAAGGAGGGAAGACTCCATAAACTGCTGCCGATAAAAGATAAAGAGGTGAAATCGGAAGTTAGCAGCAAGATACTTCTCATGAGTGGGAAGGAACTTCTCACAGAGATGGAGAAGAATGAAGATCCACAGTTCTTTGTTGTCAGGAAGCCAAGGGTTGTTCTGACAAGCACAAGAATGGATGATTTGCCAGATGAAATTCAGCAATTGCTGGGAGAATTTGCTGACATCATCGTGGATGAACTGCCGCGTTCATTGCCACCGATGAGGAGTGTGAGTCACCACATTGACCTCATCCCCGGAGAAAGTTTTCCAAATAAGGCAGCATACAGGATGACACCTCAGGAGAACGAGGAGGTCAAAAGGCAGGTTCAAGATCTGCAGGACAAGGGACTAGTGAGAGAGAGTCTTAGTCCATGTGCCGTTCCAACGGTACTGAGTCCGAAGAAGGATGGAGGCTGGAGGATGTGTACAGACTCCAGAGCCATAAACAAGATTACCATCAGGTATAGGTTCCCATTGCCGAGAATGGATGACTTGATGGATTGCCTGAGTGGGGCAAACTATTTCTCCAAGATAGATCTCAAGAGCGGATACCATCATATCCGGATGAGAGAGGGAGATGAGTGGAAAACGACATTCAAGACAAACGAAGGTTTGTACGAATGGCTGGTCATGCCGTTCGGGCTGACAAATGCACCCAACACTTTTATGAGGTTAATGAATGAGGTCCTGCGGGAATTCATTGGCAAATTTGTGGTGGTGTACCTGGACGATATACTGATTTTCAGTAAAACCAGGGAAGAACACTTGAGGCATTTGGGCATAGTAATGAGAAGATTACAGCAGGAGAAGCTGCTGGTAAATTTTAAGAAGTGTTCCTTTATGCAGACAGAACTCATATACTTGGGTTTTGTAATTTCGGCGAATGAGTTAAAGATGGATCCTGAGAAGGTTGAAGTAATCAGGAATTGGCCATCGCCGAAAAATGTTTTCGAGGTAAGGAGCTTCCATGGTTTGGCGAGCTTCTACAGGAAGTTCATCAGGAATTTCAGCGGAATCAGTGCTGCGATGATGGATACTGTGAAAAAGCGGCATAAGATTTTTCAGTGGACAGCCGAGGCTGAGAAGAGCTTCAATCTGTTGAAGTGGAAGATAACTGAGCAGCCGATTCTGGTGCTGCCAGATTTCCAGAAGACCTTCCAAGTGAAGTGTGATGCCAGTGGGTATGCTGTTGGAGGCGTTTTGAGTCAGGATGATCGACCTGTTGCATACTACAGCGAGAAGCTGGATGAGGCGAAGTTGAAGTACTCCACGTACGACAAAGAATTCTATGCCATTATCCAAGCATTGAAGAAGTGGAGGCACTATTTGATGCCCAAAGAATTTGTGTTGTACAGTGATAATCATGCACTGCAATTCGTGAGTCAGCAGGAGAAGCTGAACCAGAAACATGCGAAGTGGGTAGAGTACATGCAGAACTTCACATTCGTGATCAAGCACATTTTAGGGATTGCGAATAAGGTAGCTGATGCCTTAAGCAGAAAATGTTTGTTGCTGCAGGAGTTCAGGGTCAAAACCTTGGGTTTTGAAAGCCTGAGAGATATGTATGCAGGTGATGCTGATTTCGGGGAAGCGTACGAAGCAGCCGAGAACCCAGTTCTCAGGGATAGGAGCCCGTGGATAGATTTCTTGATACAGGATGGATTGCTATTCAAAGGAAACCAACTGTGCATTCCAGATTGCTCTATGAGAGAGAATTTGGTAAAGGAAAAGCACAGCGGGGGCTTAGCAGGTCATTTTGGGCATGATAAAACATTCCCCAAGCTGAGAGAATCATATTTTTGGCCAGGTATGCGAGCAGATGTCAAAAGGTTTGTTGACAGGTGCAGAATTTGCCAACATGCAAAGGGACGGAAGCAGAACACAGGGTTCTATCAGCCGTTGCCCATACCTGAGAGGCCATGGGAAGCCATCAGTATGGATTTTGTATTGGGTTTGCCGAAGACGCAGCGAGGAGTGGATTCCATCTTCGTAGTGGTGGACAGATTCTCGAAGATGGCACATTTTATTCCATGTCATAAGACGAGCGATGCAACCCACATAGCAAATTTGTTTTTCAAAGAGATCGTGCGATTGCATGGATTGCTGAGAAGCATAGTCTCGGATCGGGATACCAAGTTCATAAGTCATTTTTGGAGGACGCTATGGAAGAAGCTAGGAACTGACTTAGCATTCAGCTCAGCCTATCATCTGCAGACAGATGGACAGACGGAAGTCGTCAACAGGAGCCTGGGGGACTTATTGAGAAGCCTGGTGACGGAGCATCACACCAGTTGGGACCAGATCCTACAGCAAGCGAAATTCACATACAACGATTCGGTGAATCGAAGTACAGGTAAGAGCCCATTTCATATTTTGTATGGGACGCCGCCAAGAGGAGTTTCTGAGCTCAGGGAGCCAGAACAGGCTGAGACTAGCAGTGCGAGAGCTGAGGAGTTCGCTGAAGCGATGAAAGAACTTCACACGCAGGTGAAGCAACGATTGGAGCAGTCGAACCAAGAGTATAAACGCAGAGCCGATCAGAGGAAGAGACAACTTCAGTTTGAAGTTGGAGACATGGTTCTGGCGCACCTCAGGAAGGAAAGGTTGCCACGGGGAACATACAACAAGCTCAAGATGAAAAAGATCGGGCCATGTAAGATTCTGAGAAAATTCGGCGAGAATGCATATGAGCTTGAGTTGCCCGGGGGCATCGGGATATCTCCGATTTTTAATATTTCGGATTTATACCCCTACAGGACTGATGAAGCAGACACTGGAGCTGAGGGACCAGTGATCCAGTGGCAGAAACAATTGCCAGTTGCACAGAGACCTGAGATGGAGTGCATACTAGAGAAGAGAGCAGGCAAAAAGACCAGGCGGAAACAGTATTTTGAATACCTGGTTAAGTGGAAAAACCATCCAGTGGAAGATGCCAGCTGGGAAACAGAGGCAGTGATTCAGGAGCATGGACAGACTGTACAGGAGCTCATGAGCAGGAGCCCATGAATCTTTTGAGCTGAGGAGTATGATGCAGGAGCATCATTCACTCAATTAAGCGAGCCAGCGCATGGAGACAGCGAGGAACAACTGGACAACGCCAACATTCAAATTTTGAAACACTGTAATATGGTTGCGCCAAGCATTAATGTTTTGATGTGATGAAGCGCACTTTGTATATGTAACGGAATTTGAGCGGATAAGCTCTCGTCCTTAGGTAGATGAGGCATTTACTTAGATTTAATGCAGGTAGATGGAATAATTAAATTTAGATTAGACAGTCACCGTTCGAGAGGGAAAACAGAGTATAGAAACCCTCCCTTGTATCTTAGTAGGGAATTTCATTCATTCAAGAAAAAAAAAAAATTTTGAGCATTAGAGAGAAAGGAGCGAGCAGAGCAGAGAGTCTGTGAAAACCTCCATGTACAGTTATTGAATTAATAGGAAGAGCCCTGATTCAATCCCATGGACGCGTTTGATCTCTGTGTGTTGCTGATATTATGCTTGTGCATGTTTGCTTCTTTCTATGCTTATTTGTTATATGCAGCTTATGTGATCGCATATCAGGTTCGAAACCTGAGGGAATGAGTTTCACTTGGTTCTCTGTTTAGGCCATGAGATTCCTGCATTGAGGCAGTCGAATTCCTCTGCATAGAGTGCGTCGAGGGGCTAAACAGTCTGAACTTTTGTTCTCACTTCGTTCAGAGTAAGTTGAAGTGTTCGAGCCGTGCAGGTGAGTGTCGATCAAGTTGAATCTCAGTAGCAAGTCTTAGAGAAGGGAAGGGTTGAAGCTGTTGCGGGTGTGAGCGCACAGGACCCAGAAGACTTCAATACTTTTGGAAGCGGTTGAAGTTCGAACACAGGAAGTAAGTTCGAAAAATCTCTGAAAGAAGCCGAGTGGATGAAAGCTCAGGAGGGATAGTCCCTTTGTTTTCCGTTGCACAGGGCAAAGGTGGCGAACGGAGGATTCCTAAGAGGAAGAGAATCGACGACTGTGAATCATCTAGGTGAACCACGAAATCCCGAGGATCGTCAGATCTGGGAGGAGGAGCGAGGGGTTAAACCCTCAGGTGCAAACAAGAACCATTGGCCATCGCATATCGGAGGTTTGGGGTTGGCGAGTGCAAGAAACACATGCATGTCAAAATCGCGAGTCGCGATTCCCTGATTTGATCGGAGCCGTTGATTAGAACGGAGACAGGTGGAACGAATCCAGCGTATCGGGGATTCGGCGTTCGGGGTTTCCGGGGATAAGGAACTTCGTGTCGCAAACTCGCGATCAGCGAAATCCTGAAATCGTTGTAGCCGCGTGGGACCCGAAGACTTAGTGGAAGACAGGTGGCCCTATATCGGGGATTCGACGGTTGAGAGACATAGAAAGGGACCACGAACCTCGCGATTCCGCGAGGACCGATCTCCCGATTTCTGAAGGGGAGGTTGCGTGAAGACTGTGGGTGAGAAATCCCGAGGGAGTGAAAGAGGTTTGACTCTTCGGGCCGAGAGAGAGAGAAGGTCCTGGTGGGCGACCAGTTACTGGGAGAGCACACGGGTGGCGTCACTTTGTTCCCCCCTGCTCTACGTCTCCTTCTGTTGTTCTTTCTGTCACTTCCTAGGTGATGGATGGAATCTTCCATTCGTCAAGCCATTCACTGATGACCATATTGATATCTCCCTCTGTAATGAAGTAGTGCATCTATAGCCATTGTTTATCAGGATCTTGCCATTCCTGTGTCCACATTACTTGTCATGTGGCCTGGAAATTGGTGATGTCCGCATATCGTGCGACAACCTCAGATGTTATTCTCCATGATCGACTGATGGATTCCTGTATGTCTCATAGATATGCTTCAAATATTATCCTATTCTCCCTCTTATGCCTGGCGTTCGGCCATGCTTTCAACAATAGATACCTTGCTCCCGCTGGCTATGGTCTAGTACAAAAAACTACATAGACTGGTTCTTGCCATCCCATGAAGGCTATTAAAGTAATCAACCACGAGTAGTGGAACTCTGTTCCTAGGTCTTTCACATCCTTGCAGTACTCTAGGAACAATTTCAGTAAGTATGGCACCTAGCTCATTGAGGTTCCTTCTGCACATTGGGCTGCAGCTGCAATGACTGCAGCTGCAATGACTGCAGCTGGTACTTCCTCCCTGCGAAATTTTCTTAGCAACTTGTAGGCTAAGATTTTTGTACCCAATTATGTAGCTGCATTGTTGATCCGTTTGATGATGATTCCTCTCGTCCCTCTAGAGGTACCATACTTCTTCTTCATTTCTTCCTCCAACACTTTCTCCTTGGATTTTTCCTCCAGAACCAATGCGGGATCCGTACCCCAAATTGTTAAGCCTGTTATTTGGGCAAAAGCTCAACAGTTATGGGGACGGTTTTGTCTAGCCATATGTTCCCTCCATGTGTGACTTCTAACAACTTCTTGATGCATGTTGTTACATTCTAGCCTCTGCCAAAATGTGGTAGGTTCAACAGACCTAAGATTCATGTTTTCTTCAGCTCAGTTGCCCACTGGTATGGTTGGTTAATCGGTTCTCCAAGATGAATTATTCCTATGGTCTATATAAATAACCTCTGCGCAAGTTCCAGGAACTTGACTTCATTTTCTACATCATGGTATGAGTACTTGAGCTTCCTGACATGACCCAGTAGCTCTGGTCCTACCTATACCCTAGTTGGTATGCGTGGTAGAAAAATTAATGCTATAGGTTTCTTGCGGGGTGAACTTGGTATATGTATCTTGTCCTTTGACTGTGGTGGCTGGCTCAAAGTTCCAGTGACTTCCGATTGTCCCTCTGTATTTCATCCCAGCCAAGTCAAGACAACGTCTATGGTCTCCCCTACTAGGTGTTCTGAGATGGTCGTTTGAGATTCATCTGGTTCCACTGCTGCTATCATATTAGCATTGTGCCATTAGATTTTGGTGTTGTTTTTGTATTCTCTGGTTGCACCTCCTTCCGGGTTTCTGCTTCCTGGTTCTACAGTTCCCGCGTCATTGCGGCCGTATATACATTGGTGGCCTCCGTTCTTGGCTGCTGGATTTCTTCCAGTATTGGTGTGGGCTATATTGGTATCCTCTTTGGGGATGGGATTTCGTTGATAGTGACAACCTTCAACAACTATTGTTCACCTTCTTTAGCCTATCCTCATGACCTGGTTTGAAATTTGGTTTGTCTGGTGGTCTGGCTCACTTCTTCTTGCTTGGGTGGTGCCATTGTGGTGAGTATCAAATGGCTGCTGGACTGGAATGATTTTTGTGGTCTCTGTGAACTCTCTCTGTTTTCTTTTGCCTCTGTCTTTCTCTGTATGCTCTGTCTTCATGAATAGACTATGGGCTCCTACGTCCGTGTGTTGTATGGATTTCCCATGAAGCTTGTCGAGTGTGCTTCCTTGGTTATGGGTTAAATGCACCTTAATTGCAGATTCAATCCATCTTCGATAGTTTCATACTTACCATTACTCCCGTTGTCCCATTTTCTTTTGGCGTGATTAATGTGCCATCCCATCGGTCCTTGCCTCTCTTTAATTTCGCCTAGTACCGTCATTTCATGCTGCTTTTGTTGCCTTTCTTTTTCTTGCTTGTTTCCATTTGTATGTAACCGTTGTTCTTGCCTTTGTCGAATTCATGTTTCTAACTTCATGTGGCCTTTCTATCTCTGGCATATTGCACCCTTTTTAGTTTTGTTTCCTTTTTTTTTTTTTACTGTGCAGTGGGTGGTCAATTGTCCTTGTACAACTTCAGTCAACTCCCATTGATCATTCCTTTGATTTCCGCACCTGCTAGATCTCTTAACTATACATCTCCTCCATCTGTGACAGATATTACTTCGTATGGTTCTAACCAATGCATTCTAAGCTTTCCTCGGTGTTGTAACGATTTGTTTTCATACATGAATACTAGATCTCTTTCCTTGAACATTTTCTTCTTGATGTGTCTATTGTGCCAAGCTTTGTCTCTTTCTTTCTACACTTGTTGATGGAATCCTGCCAAGATTCATTCTTCCTCCATGGTTAATAACTGATTCAGTCTCTCCTGTACTACACCTCGTTCTTTCATTTGTGTGATAGCTGCTACGCACAAGCTCGGTACTAAAAATTCTAATAGTACTACTGCTTCTTGGCCATAAACCAGCTTAAATGGCATGTGCCTTGTCAACGTTTTGCATGTAGTTCTATATGCCCATAATACTACTGGTAATTTGAGGTCCCAATCATCTCTGTTGACATTACAAATCTTTGTTAGTGCATTCTCCTGAATCTTGTTGAAGCCTTCCACTATGCCATTTGCCTGTGGATGATACAATGTGCTCTTCTGATGATGGACTTCAAACTCTTCAGTCATCATGCAGATGGTGTTGTTTATGAAGTGCATGCCTTGGTTGCTCATCAAAACTCTTGGGCACCCAAATCGAGTGATTGCCTTTTCCAACAAAAAGTGCGTTGTTTTTTTTGCACTACAATCTTTTACTAGTGCGGCTTCCGTCCATCTTGTTAAATATTCCGTCATAGTGATAATGTACCTAGCCCCTATCCAGTGGGTTGATTGGTCCAAAAAAGTATATTTCCCACTTTTCAAATTCCTGTAATGTTGTGTTCGTAATGGCATCTCATCCCTTCTGTTGGGTTTGCCTACCCTTTGAAAAACATCACATCTTTGATAGTACTCCTTCGAGTCTCTATGAATCATTGGCCACCATAGTCCTGCGTGCAATACCTTCTACGCGGTAGCTTTACCTACCTAATTCCATCTTGCTATTCCCTCATGGGCTTCTGCTAAGACTCTTGGTATTTCATTCTCTAACGTGTAGCTTCACAAGATGCTATATGTGCCCATTTTATATAACTGTCCAACAATCAGTTGATAGTCGGTAGCACAAACTAACAGGTTTTTCTTCTACACAGTGCTATATTCTTGTGGTGCAGTACCTGTACTCAAGTACTAAATGATATCTGTGAAGTATTCATCATCAATATATACTAAGAATAATTGTGCATCTATAAATTTGTCTTCTAAATTCACAGGTTCTTCTCCATTTGTGACCCTCGATAGGTGGTCAGGTCCTACATTCAATTTCCCTAGTTTAAATATTACTTAAAAGTCAAATTCTTGGAATAGTAGTAACCATAGACATATTCTCCCCCCCAGAACTAGCTTTTTAATGAGGTATTTCAGGGTTGAGTGATCTATGAACATTTTAAAGTGATTTCCCAATAAGTAATGTATTAAATTCTGTAGTGCATAGATCATGGCTAGGGCTTCTCTTTCTGTCGTGTTATAGTTCTGTTATGATTTTGATAACTTTCTGCTTGAGAACGCTATTGGGTGATCCAAGTTTCATGCTCCTGGATGTGCCAAGATATCTTTGAGTGCTATCACTGATGCATCTACATGCACATGGAATGTATTTTCCGAGTCTGGAAATACTAATATCAATGTGGTAACCATCTTTTTCTTCAAGGTATCCAGACCGTGTTGACACTCGTCATTCCACTGAAACTTTGTATCCTTCTTAACATCTTTTCCATTGGTGTTGTGATCTGTGCATATCCTTTGATGGATTTCCTGTAATATCTTGTGTGTCCTAACATTTCTCTTAGCTGATGGACTGTTTTTGGTGCTGGCAAGTTAACAATGACTATGATCTTTGCCGGATCTACCAATAAACATTGTTTGCATACTATGTGACCCAATAGTATCCCAAATGGTGTTCCAAATATGAATTTCTTGACATTCAGTGGAATCTGGCACTGTCTTTATCTTTTTAACATCAATCGTAAAAATTCCACATGGTTTTTCAATAGGCTGTAGACTATCCAATCATCCAGGTATACTTCAAGAAATTGATGGATGAATTCCTTAAATGCAGCAATGACTACCCTGGAGAATATTGCTGGTGCATTCTTCAGTCCAAACGACATGACTGTGTACTGATAAGATCCCCATTCTGTCGCAAACATGGTCTTGTGTCTGTCCTCCTGTGCTATCTTAATCTGGTGGTAGCCCAAGAATCCATCAGTGAATGAGTAAGCTTCATATCCTCCCACGTTCTCTAACACTTCATCTGTGAATGGTGTAGGGAACGAGTCGTGTAGGCATGCATCGTTCAACTTCCTCAAGTTGACGCATATCCTGATCCCTCTTCCTTGTTTATTTTCCTATACTACCATTGGGCTTATCCATTATGACTCCTCAACTGGTTCTATGATGTCAGCTTTGAGCATCTTGTCGATCTCATCTTTAACTTTCTGTTTATATATAGGGTTCAGTCTGTAGGTTCGTTGTCTAGTAGGTCTCACTTTAGGTCTAAGTGGTATCTCCATTTCTCCCAGTTCTCTGGATATACCCTTAATCTCTATGAATGTTGTGGGAAAGAGGTCATTGTATTCTCATCACAACTCTGTGATACTTTCTATTGTTTTCTCATCCCAGTAATCTCCAATGCTGGCCATTTTGGGATGCTCCATTGTCCCAATGTTAACTTTGTTTGCCTTGATTGGCGGAAAAACAAATTCTAATTCGATGGTTGGGACCTCCACATCTCTTTCGCCTTCTACTTCTTCGATCTGAATATTGCACAGATTGTCTTCGTCTGGTACTTCCTCCTGTACATGGTAACATGACAATAGTTCCTTGACTGCCTGTTTATTCCGTTGTTGCTCTTATGTGATAAATTCTATTTCTGGTTCTTTGAGGAATATTAGTCCTCCGATCCATTTAAGGATTGAATCTATGTTGGGGTTCTCATGCTCAAATGAGAAAGTGACTGTGAAATTCTGTCGCAATGTCATCCATGTCATAGTTCCTTTGCACAATTCCTAGTTTGTATACCAATTCCTTGGTATTCCCTCTAGAGTATGTATGAAGTGATGAGGCCATTCCTCTGGTGGTGTCATTTTCCACAACATTCTACATGCCTACAAGTGTTCCCTTGGTGCTCCATGTCCTTCATATTTCTGTTGTTTGTTGTTTTTCTCTTCTATGTCGAACCTTATGCGCAGTATCCGCTTACATTAGTACTAGTTTGTGATTGTCTCTTTGTGTGCACTCCACCATCTTGTCGGTGTGGACTTTAGTTCTAAGTCTAGTGATAACAATCTCTGGTTCTCTAACACTACATATTCGTACTGTGTCAAGAATGTTTCCCAATCATTTTTTCCATGGAAGCCTGGTGGTTCTCTGATTTATGTGCCTATCCATCTTGCTGTGTGGTATATTCTTGCACATCTTCGCGTGGATACTTCGTGTAGCCTCTGCTGCTAGTTCTCTAAACTGATGTTTGATTCTGTTGCACATGAAGTATGTTGGGTTTACGTAATCCTCATCGCGCATAGTTGTTCTTTACAACTGGCCGATTTCCTCTAAATGTAGGAAAGTAGGTTCTACAAACCTCTCCCCTTCTGATGGGTCTAATGGCGTGATGACCCTATATTTCCCAGACTCAAACGTCATTTTCCTGGTCTTCAAATTGATTATGGCCTGGTTATCAAACACCCAATCCAGACCAAGCAATGTCAGGTAAGGTGTTGTGTCATCCACTATTTCAATGACTTCGAAATCTGCTTTAGTGCACACTCCATCAAGATCTATTGTTACTCCTTTAAGTCTACCTATTGGTAGGACTCTGTGTTGGTTTGCTAGGTTCAATTGAATAGGTGAGTATCCTAATGTGGGCTCTCCCATGCATTTCCATGTCTTATCTGGTAATACATTCACTTCGGATTCCAGATCTAGTATAATGTCTCCCATATTGAAATCCACAATGTTAGCATTCAGTCTAAATTCCCTACTTGTTCTTCTTTTTGTGTGCAGGTGATTAATTGTTTTAGGTTCTATATTTCCTCCTGTTTCGCTGCTACACTTTTCTAGGATGTTTTGCAATATTTTCACAGATGATGGATCACTTAATACTTTTACACATGACTGCAAAAGGCCTTTGATTGTACTTACTTGTCCCATGGGTTGCATTTCGTTGGTATGATCCAATGATGGAGGCATCTCATATTCTGGTGCTTCCTTGTGTGGTTGTGCAATTGAAGTCAATGTTGTGTCCTCCTTCTGAAATTCTTTTCTAGCCTCCTTAAAGTTATTCTTTTCCTTTTGCACATCAAAATTCTTTCTTGGTTCAATGTTCTTCTTTACCCACTGGTTCTGCGCTGGTTCCTATCGAACTCCGTCAGTGCCTATTTTATCTTCTCCATGGGTAACTATGTTGATATTCCATCCTTTATCCCTTGCTTCGGCTGAAATCCACTAAACATTCTAATCGTTCTGGTAACTCTTTTCCTGAATCTTCACTACTAGTGTCGGACATGTTAGCACTCTGTAATTTTGCCCAGGCTGAAAAGGCAATCACAGAGGCAACATCAGAACCGCTTCGAGCCTTGGATCTAGCCCTCCAAGACTCAGAGAGGGATCTCTCTGTATGATGTAGCTTTGTTTGCAGAAATATTAGGCTAGTTATGAAGAACAAGGGTTTTTGTTGTCAATAAGAGTTTTAAATTGGCTGGGACAGCTTACACATCCATTGGGCTATGGAGTCTGAAATTAATCAAATCTGAAAGACAACTAGAAATGACAAAGAAAAAACCTTCACAAGGCAAGATAACACATTCACTGGATCTTCAATAGTTTAAATGATGGATGGAGGAAAGATTAGGAAAACAACTACAATCAACAAGCACTTAAGAATCTCTTGACTGCAATATGTTTAGAAGATGAACAGAAAAATCTATAGAATCAAAGGCAGGGTATCAGTGATAAATCCCACACTTAACGTTATTCGTATAGATTAGATTTAGATAACAAAGTGATTACAGAGCGAGAATACATTTAACTGGGAAAATACATCACCAATAAACATGCACAGGAATCCTGTAAAGAGCCTCTTTCATTAATGGCAGAACAGTTCAAAAATGTTACAGCTCGGTCGCCTCCAGGGCGTGAAGATCCAACCCTATTACATTAAAATCTTAGAAATAAATAGTATAGCTCTC
>ML778225.1:113075-128891 GCA_009831015.1 Picea engelmannii
GGGATGGAAAGGCGGGATAATGGAGGCTGGCGAAAGACAAGGGGGAGAGGATGCAGCGGATGAAGGATGCAGAAGGTGATGGAGGACTGAGCGACAAGAGTGGAGGGAGGAAACAGAATCACCTGAGCTATACTTCGTCATGCAGAGAGATGCCAAATAGATACATATTAGTCAGAAGACTGATTCCCATAATTTATGGGGTGATAACAGGACATTCCTCTGTATTGTGGTCTGATGCGCAAAAATACATACAATTTGTTGGTGGAAGCGGGCATTCCCTTTCATAATGTTTCGGTTGCTGAAAATTGTGACATGTGACTAGTCCTCTACCTCATCCAAAACTTCCTCTAGCTCATCCTCCTCCTTTGTAGCCTGCACAATCACCTCTCGACGCGTTATACTAAGGTGCCTAATTATACTATGCGGTATTGTACTGAGGCTGTGCCAGGTTGTACTGCGACTGCGTGTATTGTAGGGTTGCTGCGCAGTGTTGTATGGCATTGGGGCTTGATTGAACTGTGGTGTTTCTTTCCCAGTCATCATTTCGGCCCGTATCTTATATGCATCTGATGTCCTTTCTCACATCAACTCCATAGTTCTTCAATCTTTATCATCGTGGCCCACTGACTTGCAAAAGGTGCAATATGAAGTCTTTAGAGCTGTTTGGTATTTATGCATCATCATGTAGTGATAAGGGTCGTGACCTAGTTTCTTGCATATTTCGCACCATAGTCCTCCCGTTGGTAATGGATTTAGCATTCCTGCTGCCATATACTGTGTGAACATTGGGCATTCATTCTTTTGGTGTCCTTTCGGTCTTGCACGTGGTACACCAAATGACTTCTTGTTTGTCCTTGTTCTTGTTATAGTTCAGCTAGAACGTGAGATTCTTCAAATCCTCCTTCAGTTCTTCGATAGTTGGGTCTGTCTATTGGTATTTGTTTTCTTCTAGTTGCAAGGCTGCCTTCAGAGCCTCTGCCTGAATTTGAAATTTTTGTTGTCGTAAAGGGTATTTTAAGTGTGGGAGTAGTGAATTGACAAACAGGTGCCGATGTTGTATATTGGTCATGAGGTATTTTAACTTTCCCTTCAGTCGCTTGAATCTCTAGTCAATATCCCATACAAAATCTCCTGGTTTCTATCTTATTTCGATCATCTCGTTCATGTAATGGTCCTCTGAACTCGGCTTCTGCAACTCATTAATTAGTAACTTCTTAATGTCTTCCAGTGTCCTGGTCGTCCCAGGGGCACTGCTTATGTCTAGACTCATCTACTAGTCTATTGTCTGGTCTCTTAGTGTAATAGCTAGCTGCACGAGTTTGGTATCTTCATCAGTGATCTGTTTTTCTTCCCAGATCTTTGCACAAATAAACAAGTGCTTCTCAGTGTCTTCTGCTTCTTCTCCCCGAAATTATGGTAACTTGATGGTAGGATCGTGTCCTACCATTCTAAATGCTGAACTACTACATCCTCTGTGCGGTGTAGATACTTGACTAGTGCTGCCTGAACTGGCTCCTCCAATTGTTGTTCCTTTTGTAGATGTACTTCCTATTTTTGGACTTCCTCCAAACTGTGGTTGTATAAATGGTGGTTTTCTCTTTGGTGTATTAGTCGCACATGGGTTTATGGGTTCCACACTGACATTAATATGGATAGGATGGTTTCCTTCTCCTCCCGTTCTTAGACCTCTCGTTTACCTCTTGTATGTTGCGTGCATGATTTCCTCAATCTGCTCCACAGCCTGGAGATCATCTACCTCTTCCTCATCACTCACCAATCCTTCCCTCGCGGCTATAGCTCTCTTCTTGGTGTTCACCTTGTATTGGTAGGGTGCTTCGCTACGCATCTTTCCCATTGGCGCCAAGATCCACTTGATTTGGTCATTGTCCATCATGATCAAGTCCAAGGGTTCCTCCTCCTTCTTGCCTTTATCCTTCCCTTCTTCCATTTATCCTCACTCTGTTAGTGCTTCCCCCCTTCCACCATGCATGCAGGGAAGTTTAGTTGTCTGATTCCATTGTCATTACCCTTATTCTATATAACAATATCTTAATAGAAGTATACAGGGATTGAATGTACCTTCCTCGAGGTGTGCGTAGAATTATTTCTCCACTGCATTGTATGAGTTTGTTGTGTCCATGACAAAATCTGTTATGAAGCCTGCCACAATACTGTTAAGCCAAAATTCCACTATGCGGGCGAATTTGTTGTTCACCTGCTATAACTGCCCAATCTGTACTGGGGTCCAATATAGCTATCAAATCTGGTTCGTCGCATGGTTATCCTTCAACCTTAGTATCCACTCTTGCAGTAGATGTGGAAAATTGTAGAAAAAGACTTCGTGTAAATCAACAAACACGTATTTGTCCAGATATTTGTGAGGTGTGATTCTAGGGTTTCTATTGTATTTCTGTGGAAACTCTATCTCTTTGGTTCTCAACCAAGTTTCGATTTCTTCTTTTGTGGGGTTCCACGGTCTCAACATCCCCTTATAATGGCTCATTTCTCTTTTATTTTATTTTCTTGTTTCCCTCTCCTCCTATCTCATATACTCAATCCCCCTTTGTTCCTTCCAACGACAACATAACTATTTGTTGGTTACTAATTACTGATCTTACTCTATAATTTGAGTTATTGACTATGGGTTCATGTCTTTTGGTTTTCCAACAAAATCCTCTAAAACTATCGGCCCTCCTGGTAAACTAGAAGGAAACGCAGTAGCACATAGAATGCACCGCGCATTCTCACCCAAGATAGCTTTAATGGGTGGCTATAAGACTCATGTTTTTACAACCTAGCATTGAGTGCAAGATATGGGATCTATATTCTGGACCATTTATTATAACTTGTGATTGCAACCTACTATTATTCATGACTTATTCCCTCAATATCGCAACAGTAATTAAGCAATCAATGTAACAACTCATTCATTCATTAAGCATAACAAATAACTATTGAAAATATGGTAAAGATATGCATGTATTCATCCCATTACACAGATGTTATCGTGGTTCAACCCCCCCTGGGATACATCCACAAAGATTTGTCTCTTGGCTCTTTTATTATGGTAGTTCTACATATTCGATGCCACACGCTTATAATTCTCCTCAGATGGGTAAGATCTATATGAGGCGAACTAGATTGCACCAGGATCCTTAGCCTACGCTCTAACCCTCAGATATTCCTTCTCCTCTATCCTCTAGCTCAACATCTTATAAAATGGTACATAACAACATTACAATTTTCATCGACTCATGCATATCTATGATGTAACAATGCAAAACCGAACTAACAAGAAGGAACCGCCTATGATACCTACGTATCTATATTTATATCTTTCGGGCTCTTCATCCATTTACAATATATTACCAAAACCCTAACCCTACCGACGTGAGGTCTTCCTCCCATGCACGCATGTTGTTCTTCCTTCCAGCTGTTGCTTCCCTTGTGCATACCTTCTTGCATGCGCACGTGCTGTGTTTTCCTCCAGTTGTTACTTTAGTTTCTGCACACTTTCTTTCCCCACAATCATCCTTCTTTCCACTTGGGCTTGCTGCCAACAAGGATTGAAGTGGTGGAGGCCCAGCTAGAAGGAACTTAGTTTCTCTGTTCTGAATCGTGTCGACATGGGATTTTGTAATTCATTCACTTCTGTTGATTACATTTCAATAGAAATACTCTTTTCTCATCCAATTAATATCTTTCAAATATATGAATTGTTATTCCATGGGCATATTTGTGATGAATGTTGATGGATTATTCTATTGAATGTGCTAACATTATATATCATCACCATATGCTTGTGTTTCTTGGTTGTTGAGGACTAGTTGTAGGTGTATTTATTTGAGTCAAGTGATCAACAATGGACTTCATCGAACGTTTGGAATAGGTAGGAATTTTATCTTATCTTGATAGAATATTTTTTTATATAGCATACTTGAGTTTAGAGTTGATTTCTATAGTCATTTATGTCTATTGTGGTTTACCCCTAGCCATAGAGAGATTTTCCTTGTAACAAATATTTTGATGTAAAAATATGTACGTATAAGTAAACCTATATAGTGATGTTTACTAAGGATAGTGAAAATATAAGGGGGAGGGGAATGTAACACTCTGATTTTGATCCCTAGAAATGTAATGTGTATATGTGATTTAGTTTATGAGCCGAACAATATGGCTGAGGGATAATCAATGTAAATGATGAACACCAAAGTTATTAATACAAAAAATATACATCGTTGGATGAAATGAAAGGGGTACTAAAATGATGGGTGGTTATGATTCAGAGAGAGAGGTATAGAAGGGGGATAAAGGGGGCTCAAAGAGGCCAATGAAAAAACATATATATTTTTATTACAACCCAATATTCTTTTACCTTAACTTTAGTTAAAGGTGTATCAAGTTTGGGTTGTGAGCCAAGGTAGTTTGGAAGATTTCCTATAGTGACAAGTGGCTAGTTGGAGCCATTCATACTTAATCCTTAGTATTGGGGAGTTATCCATCATTCTGTTAATTATTCTAGCATGATTCAAGATATAAGGGTAGGGAGATAAGTATTTAAGAGGGATTAGGTTTCCTGAATGTAATTCTATTGGGAAATTTCCAATAGAATGTGAGAATGTTGTGTATGAGAACTCCATTTACAATTGAGAATCCCTATAGATCCTAGCATTGATATTTTCATGGTCAATTTGTATTGTATCCTAGGAAAGAGGTCTGATATCCCAAAAGAATGCATTGCAGAGAAGGGGATCCACTCTTTGTGTTATGCAGATTGAAGGGGGAAAGAGAGATGGTGATTTGGAATGGTTGTGTGAGTGAACATGTTAATAAATCAGTGGGAAATTGGGTGGAGAGAGTGCTTGTTTTTCCTTTGGGAATTATATCCCTAGCTCAAGGGTGGTCTATTTTAGAAAGACCTAGTGAAATAGTGCATAAGGTTGGGAGGAACATCCCACATATACAACCTCTCGACACTATTATCAATCCATGTCAACAAAAGAAGCGAATGAGAGTAAGTTTCAAAACAAAGGAATACTCAACATCAAAGCCATTGGAACTTATACACACAGACCTCTGTGGGCCACCAATAACACAAAATTTAAAAGGTGATAGTTATTTTATGCTTCTTAGTAATTATTACACAATAATGACATGCATTACATTTCTTAAAGAAAAATATCAAGCATTTGAGAAGTTTAAATATTTCAAATCCCTAGTTGAAAATGAGACTGATTTAAAAATCAAGTTCTTGAGGTAAGACATAGGAGGTGAGTTTACATCTTATTAATTCGATGAATTTTGTGAGAATCATGGAATCAAGAGACATTTTTTAGGAGCAAGGAATCCAAAACAAAATCGAGTTCTAGAAAGGAAGAATGAAAAAGTACAAGAAATGGTTAAAACAATGTTGATTGAAGCCAAACTACCAAAAACCTTTTGGAGAGAAGTAGTTAGAACGACAATCTACATTTTGAATAGAGATCAAATTAGAGTGAACAAAAACAATAGACCTTATGAATTATGGAAAGGCATATCATCTACAGTCAAATACTTCAAAGTATTTGGGATCAAGTGTTATATAAAGAGAAATGAATATAAGTTAGGAAAGTTTGATTCCAGAACATATGAAGATATATTTATTGGATATGCATTTGGAAGCAAGGCCTACAAATGGTACAACAAAAGACTATGCAAGGTTGTAGATAGTATTGATGCACAAATGAATGAAGTAATAACTCAAGAGGAAAAGTCACAAACAAATGAACATCCAGAGGAGACAATCTACAAAGAAGAAGTAAAGGAAGAAGATAAGAAAGAAAAAGAATAAATAGAACGCCAATATCCAAATACAACATCCAAAATTATCCAAAAGAGTCATCTAGAAAGTCATATTCTTGGTGATATAGATGCAAGAGTTATGACTTGAATAATATTGAAATTTTCTTTGTTATCTCAAATAGAGCCAAATAATTTTACATAAGATAGTGAAGATAAGCATGAGGTTAATTCCATGGAAGAAGAACTAAATTGGATTGAGAAGAATGAGACATGAGAACTTGTGCCCAGACCAAAAGGAAAGAATGTGATTGGAACCAAATGGGTCTTCAGAAACAAATTGGATGAATATGAACAAGTAGTAATAAATAAAGAAATATTAGTCTATAAAGGGTATTCTCAAGTTGAGGGTATTGAATTTGAAGAAACCTTTGCTCCAGTTGCAAGAAGACAATAAATCATAATGTTTTTAGCATTTCCATGTTTCAAAAACTTCAAAGTATATCAAATGGATGTCAAGTCATCCTTTCTAAAAATGGAAATTTAGAAGAATTATATATTGAGCAGCCATAAGGATTTCAATTGTCAGAAAATAAAGATCATGCATCTAGACTCAAGAAAGGACTCTATGGACTAAAGTAAGCTCCCATATCTTGTTATTCAAGACTTGACAAATACCTACAACAACAAGTTTTCAAAAGAGGAAATCCAAATAGAAATATTTACATCAAAATAAACAATGGATATATGTTTATCATTGTGTTTTATGGCGATGATATATTTTTTGGAAGTAATGTTGATAGAATGAGCCAAATGTTTGCAGAAGAAATGAAAAAAGAAATTGATATTTCCATGCTTGTAGAATTGTCTTCTTCTTAAGGTTGAAAATTTATCAATCAAGCAAAGGAATATTCATTTCTCGGACCAAATATATCAAGGAAATGTTGAATAAATTCATAATGGAGGATTGTGCACCTATCGGTACACCCATGATCATAGGATGCAAGTTAAGAAAATATGACGAATCTCCAAAAGAAAATCAAACACTATACAGGTGAATGATTGGAATCCTACTATATGTGACAACATTAAGGCCATATATCATGCAAGCAGTGGGATTGGTTGCAAGATTTCAATCTGCACGAAAGGAGACATATTTTCAAGAAGTAAAAAGAATAATCAAATATCTAAAAGGCACATTAAAATTTGGGCTTTCAGATTCAAGATGTAAGGTATTCACTCTAATATAACATACAGATGCAGATTGGGCAGGAAGTATTTATGACAAGAAAAGTATGTTGGGTTCTAGTTTTGATCCTTTCACTAGGCCCATTCACCTCCAATTTTGACTCCAAAACCTCTACTTTTTTCTCATTATCTTCTGATTACTTTGATTTCATTTACTCCACCCATGATTTCTTAAAATCATACCATTCATTCCAGATACAAACAAATGAAAATTGAAATTATTATGATTATATGTTCTACAAATAATCATTTTTCGTATGTCCAAATGGATTTTTCATACTTACCGATTTCTTCACCTTTGATTATGATACCACTTTCAGACAATTATAACCATATCTAATCCTTATGAACCATCATCATCAAATGATGATTTTTGTATGAAATGTAATCATGATTGTAAATAGACATCATTAGATATGATGCAACCCTGTCATGATATGATGCTCCGATGGTCCTTCATACATTTGTGTTAATTTGTTAAATGGTCACACAAGTCACCTCATTCTCCATCATTTTCCCCGTTGCTTTGTAACCTCCTTCTAAATTTCATTTCCATCACCCTATACCTATTCTTGTTGTAAGGAATCTAAACTGGCACCTAGAAAATCCACTAGAAAAAGAGGGGAAAAATGGTAGTTCCCTTTGTGATCATATATGAGCTATAGGGAGTAGCCCTGTTCGATGAGTTTCCTACATGCATAATTGTTTTTTAAAAAGTGGGGTTACTACAACTATTTGATAAATTTCAAGGGAGTTCACTAAAACATTCAATGGAAGGACAACTAAGGTGGGATACATAAGGGTCATTGGTTGCAATTACAAGCTTGGAAATAAAAGGTGAAAATTAGTTCAAAAGTCAGAGGATGAAGGGTAAAGGATGGACATCCTTTTTACATAAGTCTCATAAGAATCCAAACTAGACCAAAGGCTTTTCAAGGACCTAGCTAGAAGATCCATGGAAATACCCATCCTTCTTCATCCAAAAATATTTAACTTGTGAAGGAAGGTACATCATAATATTTCTCTACCATATTCGTTATTACAACATTTGCAAAATAAAAAATTTAAAGGATAAATATGCCTTATTTCTTATTGAAACGTATTACAAAAATGGAAGCGGTAGTTCAAAAAAATTTTCCAAATCAAGAAAGATTTTTGTATCATCATGCTCTAATCAAGATGATTGTGATGGATAAAGTTGTAGAAAATAAATGAAATCTGGGAAGAAATTTTTTTAAGAAATATTTTTCAAGAAGTTGGGGCATCTAGTGAAATACAGAGGAAAATGAAAAAGCATGTAAAACCCTACGTCAACTATTATAGGAATTAAAAAACAAGAAGAAACATATAGATAAGGGTTTACAACCTAAAGCACATGAAAATAAAAATCCAAGGAAAAATATCCTTAGACATCTATGAAGGTTATCACTCCAAAAATAATCAAGGAAAATTCCACTTTGTGGACTTTATCTTTTCACACAGAAAATTTCCTGTAGAAAAATACTTTTCCATAAATAGAGAAGAAATTGATTTGTTGATATCTCCAAAACTATGAACCCACTGAATGTTAAATTTGGACCGTAAATGTATCAAGGTATGATGAATAAACACAAAAAATTTCAAGAAAATATAACTTATATTTTCTTAAAAAATTGACCATCGTCACCTTCATCCATTTTTTTTTCTCAAAATTTGTGCATCTTTTGGATGCAATTTTTAGTGAGAAAAAAATAGCGGTGAAACCAATAACCACACCAAATTTCATAGAAAACCAATTTATAGTTTGAGAGATAATGGATAGACAAGACTGCTACAAGAAATTGGTTATAGGAATTTGAGTGACTCTACTGGAACAAGTTTTCACATGTGGATAAGACTTGATTTTCATTTTATGTTGTTTCGGTGTGCTAGAGTATTTTACAGGATCACTAAACATTGGAATGGATTTGAATAAGTAGAAGCATGGACACGCATTGGTAATATGCTTGGCATATTACACATGAGCATAATTTGGACACATCACATACAACTGGAGTAATGTGAATTTGGGTTTACCAAAAGAAATTTAACCAATTGCATGAGGATATGCGACATCCTCTTTCCGGGGGAGATGTCGAGTGCTAGTTTTAATCCTTTCACCAGGACCATTCACCTCCAATTTTGACTTCAAAAATTCTACCTTTTCCCATTTTCACCTAATTATTGGCATAATGAGCATCAATAAGGAAATACGTTTTCTTTTTGAGTTTAAATCTTATTTTTTCTTGTAAATGGTATTAAGAGCTATTTATGCAACAAAATCACCTAGAATTTAGTTATTATAGGAATTAACTCTGTTTTATAAGTTATTACATGAGTTGAAGGTTAGCATACTTCCACATGTTCAAAGGGATAATTTCCACCTGGAGGCACTTCATCGACATCATGAGATGGTAATTTACTTATTGTACCATTCTCAAGGAATTCGATCCTCAGTGGTCAATGCATGGTCAAATATGAGAGACAATTATAGGAAATTCACATAAATAGTTGCAAATCTTCCAGCTTGCTCACAAAATCAAGAATGTAATTCCCAAGGGAGAGGAATAAGGTTCAATCACTCAGAAGATCAAGGATTCAACTCATAGGATCATGGATAAGTTATTCTAAGCGCTAAAATTAAGTTCTAAATGATTTTTCTGCAATCAATTTTGTAAAACATAGTGTAATCTTAAGTTTCTAGGAAGCGATAATTAGAGGCAATTTTTGGAGCAATGAGGATGAATCAGGGAATTCTATGACACAAGTTTGTGCATCATAGAGTCATTTAGGTGAAACATGTGGTATATTTCCAAAAAAGTGCAAGTTGTGGGATGTACAAGTGTTTCTTCAAAACAAAATTTCAAAACTTTTCATGTTGTAACTGGTTTTCAATTTTGTTAGTTTGTAAAACCCAAATCTGATCTAATTGGTTAGTTATAGGATTGGGGAATTGGTTCTTAGCCTTTCCATTGAATATTTTTCATAAACATATCCTCAAATAAAAATACAAGAATTCAATGGGAGTGAGAATATTATGATTATGAACCAAAACTTCTTGTAATTGTTGAATTGTACTAAAACATTAATACAATGGAGCTTTGCCTTTAATTTATGAGTTATATCTTTCACACTTTCTGATTTTTCCTTAAAAAACATATTTTAGGAGGCCCCCCTAGTCTATTTTGTATTTTTGTAAGTTGTTTTCATTACTTGCATTCATTTCCTATAGTTTTACATGTGTTTTTACAATTTCTTGTAGATTAAGAGTTCATTTTAAATAGTTTGCAGGTAATGTTACTTTCACTACGGTGACTAATGATTGTTCCAGATATTGATTCTAAATGCAACAACTTTCCTGATTGATCTTTCATCTACCATGCCATACAAACAATCACCACACAAATACACTAAGAGTTTGAACTAATTCTGTAGTTCCTTTCTATTTTTCTTCTCAACACATTTCCTTATTGCATTAATGGAATAATTTTCCTTTCATTCATCCTTTTAAAACACACTTGGAAATACCCTTTGTTGGTATTGAATCTTGGTTGAATAAAACAGAGTGCATTGGCAAGTAGACACACTTTGAAAACAAATGATTTACTTTTAATATGATTCCATACCATTGACAGTTAAGTCTGAGTGATCATGGCCAAAATAACCAATTTGTGTTTATGAGTCTAATACTTTACTGATTTGATGTTAGTAGAAGTTTCTTAAGCAATCTCAGAACTAGTTCTACACATATTGTGCACGTGTCTCATAATTTTACATATCTATATTGATAAACAAATGCTGAGGAATCTATACCACTAGATCAGCCCAACAAAGTACCAGTGGAGGAGAATCCTTTCTAGATATTTGTCTGGTATCATGGTTGAGAAAGAATAGAACTTCAATCTCTCTATCCACAACAACCGAATATATTGCAGCAACAACATGTTGTGCACAAGTTATCTGGATGAAGAAGACATTGAAGGATATCAAGGTGTAATATGATCCATCAATCTCAATCATCTGTGACAACACAAGTGAAATCAACATTTCAAAGAATTACGTTATGCACTCAAAGATGAAGCATATTCCAATAAAATACCACTTCCTAAGAGAAATGGTAGTTGAGAAAAGTGTCAAACTGGAATACATTACCACCAAAGAACACATTGCATATAGTTTACCAAACCCCTTCCTAGAGACACATTCAAATATCTCATACATAAGTTGAGAGTGATATCCCTCTCATATTGTCATTAAAGAGAAGCACAAGCTCAAGGGGAGAAACCCTTTTTCCATTGATGTCAAAGGGGTAGAAGTTGCAGACATGGGGAGTATAAGAATTGATTAAGGGTTACCATCAATGACAAAGGGGCGCATTGTTGGAAATACTGTTTTTGGATTTTTAATGATCAATTTTGATACCCTATATTTGAAGGAATTTTTACCCTACATACCTAGCTCAAATGTGAGCACAAGTTATATGGTTGGAAATATTATTTTGTGACCTTTCCAATGATATATATATATAATTCCATCTAACTCTCTGACAATGAGCAGATATGAATTTTTCCTTCTGACAATCCAACCAGAAAATTGAGGTCGACTCAACTAATCTTTATAGGTCAACCCTAAAAGTGGGGACAAAATTACTATAAATATAGGATAGATATGTGAATTTGTAGAGAAACCAAGCAAGAGATTAATTATTAGGTGCATAAAAGTGATATGAGGTGCGTAAAGGTGTTGGGGTTTCTTTCTAGGATCTAAAGGGGTGCAAGAGAAGTCTAAGAGATTTTCTTGAGGTCTTTATTGTTCTTAAGGTGTGCTATGAAGGACTAAAGGTATGTGATGTTGTCATGTGCATTGTTTTGAGGTTTTGATGTTTCCATCAATGGATTTCTTCGTCAGTGTATGCTTTCATCAGTGGATGTTTCCATTAGTGGATGTTTTTGTCAGTGGATGTTGTTGTCAGTGGATGTTATCTTTAGTGGATGTTGTCATCAATAGATGTTGTCACCAGTGATTGCATTCTAGGAATGATGCTATGAGGATTGTTAGGTTTTGAAGGATTTTCTATGGAATGAAGCATGTAGGTGAAGTCATAATTACTTCTTGTATGAATATCTTGGATTGGTGTCTACACATATATTATTGAGTTGGTGCTCAATTGAGGAGATTGGTGTCTCTAGTAGGTTGGTGCCTACATCTTGTTGACTTGGTGTTCAGTTGAGGATAGTGTTTTCTCTAGTACGTTGGTTCCTACATCTTGTTGATTTGGTGCTCAGTTAAGGATATTAGTGTCTCTAGTATTTTGGTTCCTAAAGAAATTTATAAATATAAGGTTTTTTGGTTTTCTCCCACAAGAACTACTACATATGAGCAGATTATTCCACGAAAATTTTCCATGCTTCCACTAGTTTCATCATTTTTTTAAACAAGGTGGAATTTTCATCGATATTGCCATGAAATTTTGTCGCAATATCCACGAGAATCTTATTTTAACCTAGTCGGGATTTTTGTCACTATAGTGATGAACATTCGTGGCAATAGCGATGAAATTTTTTCCTATCTCATTGGTCGTTGTTAACGGCTAGTTGTCTATTTTATCTATATATATGTGACTTTAAGAGACTTTGCGACACAATTGCTATAGTTGCGAAACTATTCTTGGCTTTTGTTTGAGCTATTTATTTTTTCCGTTACCCACCGGTTGAACAAATCCAATTCTCGATCTACATAGCTCGGATTTTGAACTTGCAAGGTTAGTATGTTATTTTTTATTGAAGTACTCATTTAACTTGTAATTTTTTTTTCAAATTTCCAAATTTCATTTAGCTTGTTTTTTCCATGATAATATATTATAATATGTGTAGTACCATATTTCATGTCTTTGGTTTTTGGATCTAGTTAGTATATTCTATGGAAAACGGTATGTGGATTCCATAATATTCTAGGTTTATGGAATCCACATACCCTTTTCCCTTCAATTGTAGCTATAATCTCTCTCTCTCTTTTCATTGATAAAGATATGGAATTCCTCTTGAAACTCAACCCTGATCGGTGAAATGATAGTAATTGATTGTCATTTTCTTCTCTTTTTATTTTTAAGACCTAACAAAAAAACACTAACAAAGCTTGATTGAAGCTTTGATACCACTTGTTATAACATCCCTAGTACCCAAAAAGGATTACACTTGCATAAATTGAAAATAATATAACAGTGACGATAATGGTTGAGATACTTGCACACCTAATGGTTGGTAGCTAGCACTTACTAATTCAATTAAATGAAGGAAGAAATATCCATGAATAAAATATTAATGAAGCTGATTGTTATATTGATAAATGATAAGTTATAGTATATATAAGATAGGGAGGAAACTCATGTTTATAACAACAAGGGTAATAGCTACAATATATTGTAACATTTCCCACTTCCGCATAAATTCTTTGCTATCCTCAACATTTCCCTCTTCTTCATATATATTAAGAGAAATATTAATAACATTTCCCTCTTTCGCATAAATTCTCCGCTATCCTCAACATATTGTAATAAATAATGGGTAGATTTACAAAAGTCAAAATGATTTTGACTTGCAATCGATTGCTATATTCCCTTCTTTAGTAGGGACTAATAAGATACACAAATGCTAACCCTAAACTTATGTTAGGTATATATGTCATTATTATATAAAGAAAACATTTGTACACATATGACCTTATTATAAAGATGTTATCTATGTCATCATGATGTTGATCCTCTACACATATGATCACCTTATTATAAAGATGTTGACCTTATTATAAAGATGTAGACGTTCACTGTAAATAAACATATCGTAATCGAAAGGAGTAGATAAAATATAAAAAATTGACAACTTAATGTTTGGTATGGTGAAGTCAGGACAAGGATTTGTCACAATGAACGAAAATGACAGGAAGCTTGCTTGGTTAAGAGCGACATTAGAGGTGAGGGGCAATGGAAAATGTTATTTCCCTTTCTATGATTGCAGAGGCTTGCAAAATAGAAGACTTTTAATCACAACAACCCAAAGACATTGTAGGGAGAAAGGGCATGCCAAAGGGGGTTATGAATATCATCCCTCAGTAAGAGGATTCAATATTTAATGTATTCTCTGTAATAATCAGTATGTCATGAATTTTAGTAATATTTCTTATCGGGATTTTTATATTTTCTATACAAACTAACTTTTCTACGTTGTTTTTAAATATATAGACGATGCCCCCAAAATGTCGACATCCAGAGAGTTATTTGCCAAGTACTAGCAGAAATACTACTTTACAGGGAGATGAACTTTGAGATCAGAATATTGAAGCTGTTGATCAAGTTAATAATGATGATATGGATGGAGATAACGTTAGTGATTCAAATCAGGAAGATGAGATACATATATTGATCCAAGAGACATTTGCTCCAATGGATGAGGACAACCAGGATGATAGTCATGATGTTGATCCTCTACTCGAGAAGTCACGTCAACCTCTTTATGAAGGCTCAACAACAAATATTTTATCTACTATATTGTTGTTCGTGAACCTAAAGGTTTTGAATGGTTTATCAAACACATGTCTCACAAAAATACTAAGGTATTTAATTTGTTAATTATTTATGCCTGCATGTTCACAAATACTTAAAAGTTTCAATTTTTTCCTATATTGCTATTGTTTTCTAATTTGTAAATTAGTATATTGGATGATATATTGATGATTAATATTGTTTACATTGACTTATTGTTTAGAATTTTGTAGATTGTTAGGTGATGTTCTATTACTGACATCAAATATTTTTCCATGCACATCTAGAAATATCCGTGATTATGAAAGAAATTGGAATGGACTATCAGGCTATTGATGCATGTCCTAATGATCATATCATATATTATGGACAATATGCATTAGAAAATGAATGCCCACAATGTCAAATAAGTATATATCGAACCGATAAAGCGTCAAAGAAGGTGCCTCACAAAGTTCTTCGTTATATTCCGATAATTCCACGTTTCCAACGGTTGTTCAGGTGCCAAAGTATAACACAGTTTATGGATTTCCATGCAAAGAACAAAAGTCGAGACGATGTTCTTCGAATGCCTGTAGATGGTTCTGCATTGGACTACATCAAATAAAAGTGGCCAATTTTTAAAGAAGAACCTCGTAATGTTAGACTTTCGTTGGCAGCTGATGGTGTCAATCCATTTGGAGAGCTTCGTTCTACGTACTCAGTGTGGACTGTTTTTGTTATAAACAATAACCTTCCTCCTTGGATGTTGATCAAGGGAGAGCACACAATGCTGGAAATGATTGTTCCATGTATTTAATTGTCTTTTATTTTCTTTAAAGTATGACAAAATATTTCATTTCTTTGTTTCATGCATGGTAATTATTTCTTTTATATATCACGAAATCTAGATAATTATAATTAATCAGGTAGTATGTTGAACCAATTAAGTAGGTACCAGGGTAAAGATATGAACATATATATTGAGCCTCTCATCGATGAGTTGTTGAAGTTATGGGTTGGCATCACTATGTATGACATCTCTAGACCAATAGGGAAAAAACAGTTTCAATTCCATGGAATACTATCATGGACAATTCATGATGCTCCCATGTTAACACATTTTTGTGGTATATTGTTACTTTATTTTGTGATTTAATATTATATATATTTATTGAAAAAATTATGCATTATTTTAAATTGTAACTCTAATTTGACGCTACATTTATTCATATATCTTGTAGGTCTTCAAACAA
>ML778225.1:144639-157629 GCA_009831015.1 Picea engelmannii
GTACAAGCAATAGATATGAGCTGCTACAAAATGCTCCCGACAATACAAAATAAGCCTCCAAAGGCTGGATATACAATGAAGACTAAATCAAGCAGATTTGAGCCGTACTAATGCTCAACCTCCAAGCTGGAAAGTGCCATGTCCTGCTAGAATGTTGATGCCCTGAATAATTCTGCCCTGCTACCAAAAGTGTCCAATCATCCTGAGAAATATGCCAAATGATAGATCGGGCAACTGTAAGGAAAACCCAAATGTCCAAATTCCCAAATCCACTCTCAAACCCCGTAGATCTGAATTCTCCACTGAATGGTGTGCCCCACTGGATGACTGAAACCCTAGCTGGTTTGGCCCTGATGAAGGAGGACTCCAAATTCTCTGAAACTCTCCAAGAATATAGATCGGGCTATGAGAATCCCATGGGAGAATTTTTAGGCTCAGATCTCAAGCAGATCTCCCTAGATCTGAGTTTTACTGAATCACAGGACGTCCCCTATGGCTCCACGATGTCCCAATCTGCAGACAAATGTAGAATGATGATAACCCTCTAGAAAATTCCTCAAACTGATGGTCCTTCCCCTACAAACAAAACCCAACTGTCGGAATGGCCCCAGGCCCTCAGGATAAGCTGGATCGAACCTCCCTCGATAAGCTAGCCCTGAGACTAGAATGGTGTGGAGGAGTCTTTCATCCCCGAGACCAAGATGTGGAACAAGGTGAGTGGATATTTCACCACTGAGTTGCTCGCAAGGGTTTGTACAGAAAAAACCCCAAACTGAATGCTCAATAGCAATAACTAATGCTAATCCAAAACCAGAATGAATAATAGGTGCACCCCAGCCTCTTACTTATACTTTTCCTTCTAATTCTCTGTTGAGTTAGGTTAACTCCCATGGTTAATCTTCTATTCTTCTGTTGAGTTATCTTTTACTCCTTTATCCTTTTCCTTTCTTAAGTCAACTTAAAAATATAACTTTTAACTTCTTGACTTTTCCCCTCTCAGTGTGAGACTATGACCTAGTGGGGGTTCCCAGGCCACTGAGTCTCCTCATCACCTCTCTAAGAGGTGGGGGACATTACATTGTTCCTCAATTTCTTCTCTTTATTGACCAAACTGTTCAAGGATTAGAATGACATGATACATTCACTTCATTATCTAAAGGTGGAAAGGTATTTGAGATTTGGACCCTTTGGCTTACTACTCTCTTAACATGAAAATCATGAGCGAAACCATGGGGGACCTGAATTGGTTTATTCTCTCATGGAGAAACAAGCATATCCGTTGGTGCAATCCTTAAAAAACTTTGGAAGTTATATCATGAATTCCAAGATAATTGCATTTTTTCCTCATCCTACACTAAAGGACATCTACAAGTGCATATGTATTTAATTTGTTTGGAGGAGCATTTAGTTGGATGAGTATGAGGAAATCCTTCATTGCATTAGTTGGTTCAGAGGTAGAACATGATGCTGTGACAAAAGCTACTAAAGAAACTATGATTATTAATACTATGCAACAATATTTGTATCCAACATGGTAGTTTGGAAACACAATGTGATATAGCCAAAGTGCCATTGCAATGTCCAATAAGTTGTGATATCCAAAGTCCCATTGCAATGGCCAATAAGTCAACTTACAATGGAAAGAGTAAGCATATTGATGTGAAGCACCACTTTGTTAGGAAAATGGACAAGCAAGGTGTGGTTAAGTTAACAAAGTGAATAATGCAGCTGATGCACTAACAAAGGTAGTCAATGGAGATAAATTTGTCTTGTGTACAGAGGTGATTGGCATTGACACTTGTTCAAAGTGATTTCCAAGTGGGAGAGTGTTGGGAAAATCCCAACAATCGCTTTTGACATTGTAACATTAGGAAATTTGCAGCTTTAAAATGGAATGTACATGGAACTTCCAAGTTTGTTCCTTGATTTTAGGAGGACAAAGTAAATGCCCAAAATTCAAAATTGTAAATTGTATTATTTGTAAGAACCAAAACAATGAATAAGGCAGACAGGTGTTTGTCCCAGAATATATGTTTGTCGTGTGTATCTTGTATGACTGTTTTTCTCTGTGCTCTGTATTTTATGTCTTTAGATTAACCAACAAAGTTTTTCACCATGAAATTCCACTGTCTTATGTCATGTTTTTCACTATCATTAAGCACATACCCTACAAAATACCCAAAATACCCTAACAAAATATTGGTCATTAAGCACATAAGGAACAAAATAATGTTAGAATACCTTTTCTAATTCCCTTTTCTCCTTCCCTTCTCATTAAGCACATAAGGTACATGTTTCCTCTCCTAGCCATGGTACACACCTTGAGACCTATTCTTATTATGAGAACGTACCAATGGTTCCAAAGATACCCTACATAGATCTTGTGTGGTTGTTTAAGGATTGCATCACAATTATCATCCCTGATAAGATTCAAATAGGGCCTAAGCACCTTATGTTCTTTGCTATACATTATGCCCAAAACTTGTGAATGGTGACCATATCCCACCCAAATTCCATATATCCCTTAGAGAGGATATGTATGTGATTTGAGGCCTTGTTCATGGCCATTAATATCAAGAAGATTTATTTAGGGCCTAAGGCCCTTTATTTCCTCCCTTGGCCATGGTATAGGTCTTGAAACCCATTCTTTTTATTCAAAACATACTAATGGTGCACATATTCCCAAATAAAGGCATTTTTCATATTGCAACTATATTCCCAAATATTGTTGAGTGGTCAATTGCAACTATATTCTCAAATATTGTTGAGTGGTCAAATGCAACTATATTGCATCTTATGCAACTATATTGTATCTTATGCAACTATATGCAACTATATTGCAACTTCTGCAACTATATGCAACTATATGCAACTATGCAACTATATGCAACTATGCAACATGCAACTTATTCAACTTAATCAACTTTATGGAACTTATGCAACTTTACACAACTTTATACAACAATGCAACTTATGCAACTTTACGTAATTTTACGCAACTTTACACAACATCCAACTTTATGCAACAATGCAACTTATGCAACTTTATGCAACTTTACACAACTTTATGTAACATGCAACTTTATGCAACAATGCAACTTATGCCACTTTACACAACTTTATGCAACAATGCAACATATGCAACTATGCAACTATATGCAACTTATGCAATTATGCAACTATATGAGACTTATGAAACTATATGAAACTATATGCAACTTATGAATGTGTGACCTATAACCTCCTAATGCAACTTATGAATGCAACTACATCTTCCTAATGGCTCTAAGTTCCTTCTTAGAGACCTTGAGAGCCAACTATGATGCATAAAACCTGTGAATGGTGCCCATATGGTGTCCTAATAGCCATTATTATTATTTAAAGCATACCAATGTTGCCCATATTCCTAATTGGAGGCCTTGATCATGGTCATTAAGCACATAAGGTTCATTTAAATCCTAATTCCCTCTTCTCCTTCCCTTGATGATGGTACAAGCCTAAACTCCCATATGTGATGTGAAAAAATACTAATGGTGTCCAAATCCCACCTCGAGGCCAAACCATACTAAACATTATCTACATGATCATTCAATGGTTAGTTCATAAACCTTGAGGCCAAATATCTCTTAAATAATATCTACATGGTTATTTGAGGCCTAGTTCATGGCCCTTGAAGTTGAGAACTTTCATTGTGAGCTTAATGTTCTTTTTTTCTTCCCCTAGACATGGTACAAACCTTGAGAACCATTCTTATTATGGAAAAACTATTAATGACACCAAAGATCCCACACAGAGGCTAAAGATTTTTACATATGTCTTGTGTTGTTTTTTGACAACTTCATCATGAAGCTTAATCCTAAGAAGATTTAAATAGGACCTAAAAACATTATGTTCTTTCCCTAACCATGGACAAGACCTAAGTTCCATACATGGTGTGAAAAAATTGTGAATGACACCCATATCCCACCCAAGCACCATAGTCTATTAAATAGGATAGATGTGGTGGTTTGAGGACTTGTTAATGACCAATGAGCCAAAGAAAATATGTTTAGGACCCAAGGCCCTTTTTTTCCTCTCTAGTCATGGTACACACCTTGAGACCTATTCTTATTATGAAAATGTACCAATGGTTCCAAATACAACTATATTGCAACTTATGCAACTATATTCTCAAATATTGGTGAGTGCTCAAATGCAACTATATTGCATCTTATGCAACTATATGCAACTATATGCAACTTATGCAACTATATTGCTACTTATGCAACTATATTGCAACTATATGCAACTATATTGCAAAAATTTCGTATGCAACTATATGTAACTATGCAGCATGCAACTTATGCAACTTAAGAAACTTTATGGAACTTATGCAACTTTATGCAACTTTACGCAACTTATGCAACTATATGCAACTATGTAACTATATGCAACTATATGATGGATAGGTGTGGCAATTTCAACTTTATGCAACTTATTCAACTATATGCAACTATATTGCAACAATTTCGTATGCAACTATATGAAAATATGCAACTATATGCAACTATGCAACATGCAACTTATGCAACTTAAGCAACTTTATGGAAGTTATGCAACTTTACGCAACTTTATTGCAACTTATGAAACTATATGCAACTATATGCAACTATATTGCAACTATATGCAAGTAGGTGTGGCAATTTCAACTTTATGGAACTATGTGATAGATAGGTGTGGCAATTTCAACTTTATGCAACTAAATGCAGCTATATGCAACTGTGTTGGTACCAAAATGTATATTGGCACAATAACTTATCTTCTTGTTTTAACGAGTGTAGGTACCACCAAATAGGTATCTGTCGGATCTATCTTCCTTGAGTGATGATCAAGATATAGTAAGAAAGGTTGAAAGTGAGACGTGTTGTAGTAGATCTACCGGTTCTAGATCAACTAGGTTGGAAAAGGTAAGGAAAATATTTTACACCCGCATGCAATTTTTTATTGCCAACAGAGGGTCGTGTAATTATGATGTTGAGAGCATAGGTGACATTGATTTTCCCTTGAGGTATAAACATCTAGTGCAATAATGGGCACCTAAGGAGCTACCTGAAGTGGACACAGATTTCTTCATCGGTGGGACGATGTATCGCATTGCTCCTTCGTCCTTACATGGATTGGGATTATTTTCCATGGATGGCATAAAGGTTGCCTATGGAATTGTAACTGAATTGATGGAGTATGTCAGACCATTATACAAATACAATCACTGGTTGATGTTGGTCCGATATACACAAAGTATGCGGAGATACGGATTTTCCGCAAATTATATACAACTAGTAGATAACAATCAAAACAAAGGGGAAACTATGTATATTGATGGAAGGAAAAAAGCTACTGGAAACATTGTGAGCTTTATAAATAGTACACGGCCAATGACAACAACTAAGAAACCAAATTCCATATTTGAGGCACGCGAAGGAAATCATATATTTGTATATGTAACAAAAACAATAGTTCCAGGTGAAGAGTTGTTCATCGATTACAACTTAAATCGAATAGATGGAGATGGTGACCGTGGAAAGGCACCCACTTTGCCTCAACAGGTAAATGTTAAATACAGTAAAAACTTATGACTACAACAACTAAATTTCAGAAATTTAGTTTTTTTTTTTTTTTTTAGCAATATTTCATTTTCTTAATGTTATAGGTGAATTTCATAACTTTTATTGATTGATTTATTGTGTCAACATCTGTCCAAGGTGACTGTGGTAGAAAATCACTTGCTACATCTCTCCAGGGTGACCATGGAAAGGAACCCACTGTGCCTCAGCAGGTAAATGTTAAATGTAGCAACAACTTATGACTACAACAACTAAATTTCTGAAATTTCATTATTTTTTTTCTGATATTACTCCAATATTTCATTTTTTAAATGTTACAGGTGAATTTCATAACTTTTGTTGATTGATTTATTGTGTCAACTTTTGTCTAGGGTGATTGTGTCTGAGTTTCACCCGCTACATCTCTCCAGGGTGACCGTGGGAAGGAACCTGCAGTGCCTCACCAGGTAAATGTTAAATACAGTAACAACTTATGACTACAACAACTAAATTTCTGAAATTTCATTATTATTTTTTTTTATATTACTCCAATATTTCATTTTTTAAATGTTACAGGTGAATTTCATAACTTTTGTTGATTGATTTATTGGGTCAAATTCTGTCCAGGGTGACCAGGTCTGAGTTTCACCCGCTACATCTCTCCAGGGTGACCATGGAAAGGCACCCACAGTGCCTCACCAGGTAAATGTTAAATACAATAACAACTTATGACTACAACAACTAAATTTCTAAAATTTCATTATTTTGTTTCTGATATTACTCCAATATTTCATTTTTTAAATGTTACAGGTGAATTTCATAACTTTTGTTGATTGATTTATTATGTCAACTTCTGTCCAGGGTGACCGTGTCCGAGTTTCACCCGCTACATCTCTCTAGGGTGAATGTGGAAAGGTACCCGCAATGCCTCACCAGGTAAATGTTTAATACAGTAACAACTTATGACTACAACAACTAAATTTCTAAAATTTTGTTATTGTTTTTTTGATATTACTGCAATATTTGATTTTTTTAATGTTAGAGGTGAATTTCATAACTTTTTTTTATTGATTTATTGTGTCAACATCTGTCCAGGCTCCCACAGAGGATATTGATGAGGACGAAATATTTTATTTGACAAACCCAATGACAACTGTAATGAAGGCCTTGAAGAAGGATAACATGGAATATCTAGGTTTGATTAGCAAAAGACTCCTGACACAGGAGGACAAGGAAAGAATTGTAGAGCTACAAACTACAATAGCTAATTTTTGGGTAAGTGGCATCTTTACATATTTTTATTAGCTATGACAATTTCATATCCGTTTTTTAGTTTTATATTTTGTATATGATTTGATAAAGATTTTTTTTTTGTTTGTAGGAGTTTTTAAAACACGTGCGTGGGGAACCTATCGATCCTGCAACTACTATAGCTAGTAGTGAGGGTCCAATGCAAAAAAAAGGTCGACATAGCAAAGTGAAAGTGAGGCTTTTTGAGCCTCCTGAGGTTCCCCTCAAATCCATTGATGAGCGGGGTGATTTTGACCGGTATGACATGTCAGAGCATGATGAGCCGGAGACTGGGACTCCACATGATGACTCCGGAGAGGAACATAGTGTAGGTGCACAAGATACTATTATGCATGGAGCAAAACGAATTAAAAGCACCAAATCACTAGATGTCACATTTTTTGTGGATGACACATGTGTTTCGATAAATATTCAGAGGACTGCAAGTAATTGTCTTATTAATTGATTCATTTTTTTCATGAAATTGAAATGGACATTTGTTGATATTATTAATTGATTAATGGATAACACGTTACTGTAGGAAACAATGTTTTCTATAGAAACTTACATGACAAAGTATTGGAGCTGTTTGGCCCCACCATTTGCACACGGTGGAATGGCCAAGATAGAAAAAAGAAAGATGATTTAATAGTTCACATGGTAAACTTGTTCGACAACACTTTCAACAAGAAAGTGGTTACAAAGTTAGCCGATGAGAATTTAAAATACACCAGGGCCCAGTATAGGGATAAATTGCAAATAGACCTCAAGCACGAGTGCCCTCCCATGGTTCCCAAGAAAGAGTGGAAGGCGCTAATAGAGGATGCAAAGGAGAACTTAAAAAACAAGGATGACAACCACGAGCTGGTCAAGCAAGGTACAACACATGTCATATTATCAATGAAATATGAGCATTTATGTTTTTCTTACCTGTTTTAAGTAACAATTCCGATATCTATTTTTTTTCAAAAAAACCATATGTAGGCTACCAGACACATCCAAAGCAACAAAGGCCAGAGTGGAAAAACACGGCCAGCATAAACATGACCAGGGTGGCTACGGAAAACTCAAAGCCTGAATAGTAAGATTTAAATGATTAACTGTGGTTAATATTTATTTAACAGTAGTGAACAAATATATATTTTTGTTATAGGTATTTTTAATGGTGTTATGCATTGCAGTTAAATATGTTCGACACTGCTTCCACTGAGGAGGACCTGAAGCTTTGTTACAAGCATGGTTTTAAAAGCGTGATTGAATATATAAAAAGCTTGGGCAAGACTCCAATCTCCACAGTAACGCAGGTAAATCAAATGAATAAGGAAACCACAGTAGCATGCTTGTAAAGTCTATTCATATTTTATTATATCATCCTTAACTAAGTATTTATGTTTGTTTTCAAGCAAAAGTGCTACTGCAGTAGTGAATCAAGTGGTATTCAACAAACACTGCATCATACAAGGGTCCGCATGTCCAGTCATAGTGTAGAGAAGAGTACCCATTCCAATATGTATGCTTCAGAATTAGAAATGTTTACTGTGATCATAGATATTTATTTCCTAACTTATACTTATATATTATCTTCTCAAAATTGTTGAGCATGTAGCTCAGGAGGGTGAAATGCAAGAGCAACCAACTGGACAGGAAATTAACGCACCAACTGCCCCAACTACAGAGACAGGTAAAGATCAATAGTGTAATGTTAATAAAAACAATGAATTAATTATTTCAATTATATTTCAACATATCAATATGATCATTTTCGTTGTTCCAGTTCACGACCCTGAACAGATGCCATCTAACCCTTCTCAACGACGTACTAGAATTATGGTACATGAGCACACACAAACAATAGAAGGACAGACGAAATACAATGTCCTTGGATGATGATGATATCCCAATTGTCAGTTTTATGAATGTAAAAAAACATAAATCAAAGAAAAATTAGATGTATAAATTCATGACCTGTTTTTGGATCTTTATCGATGTTTATATGTTCATATGTTTTGATTACTATCCTAGTTATGCATTAATGTCTATATGTTTTCTATATAGAAAAAATCATTTGTTGGGTATGGGAAATTGAGAGCGATGTGAGGGGGGGGAGGGGCCATATGAGCTTCCACCTTCACGTGGTTGGCCCTATTTAGTAGATAATAACCTATTCTCAAAACAAAGAGAAACTCATTAAGGTATGCGACAACTTAATTTTTTTCTAGAGTATTTTACATAACTAAATGCATGGTTATTTGCTTATTAATTATTTACTCATATAAAAAAAATGTCTTTTATGATTCATGCAGGTCTTGGTGATGGAAATGCATCTCATGGACAACTCTTATCAAGTTTTATGGGCTAATGGATCTGGTGAAAGAACAATGAAAAGGTAAGGGTTTTGACGTGTCTTTAAAAGTAGGCTTTATACTAGTAAAAGTTCACAATCCTCATGAATATGTAGATCTTGATATATATGCAAGGTTCGATGTGGTGTTTTGGTTTACTTGTTGATATTTTAAATATAATTTTGGTTTACTTGTAGTTTTTTTATAAAGAAGTATAACTATTTTAGAGAACCCCCATATACAAATTCTTTATCCATATCCTCATTGTGGAAAATAAATTAGAAAATATCCCTCACTTCATTCATTTCAATAATCCTAACCTTATTGCTATCCCTAGTCCAAATCCTAGTTCCTATTAAATAATGCATGAAGCTAATCCCAATAATCTAGGCCCCTCTTCTCATCCCACATGTTAGTGCAAGTATTATAAGGTTCCAAAGGACACTACTACAAAATGATTATTCTTATAATAATAATTCACATCCAAATGCTTGTACAAAGATTAGAAATCCCTTGATGATCCTAGGGTACACCAATATTTGGACACTTCTCCCCAACAAAAAATAGTCCCTATTACAAACTCTATTGAAAAATATCCCTCATTACTCATAATGACGAATGAAATTGATTCCCCTCTCTAAGTCTCCTTTTTACTCATAATTATTAGATCAAAGACCAACTTGCCACTATAATCCTTGACAATTGTAACGAAAATAATCGCATTTTCCATCACTCCTCACCCCTGTTCTTATCATTGGGGCTTTGTACAATAGGACGGAGCTCATCTTCTCATTAATAAACATTGTGGACTCACCCTTGTCATAGAGATTTTTCAAGAGATTGGTGAATGCTATGTATCTCCCCTTGATTACTATAATTTATTCTTGAACATATAATATGAACAACAATTAAATGCTTTATAAGATGTCCATTGTTCCTATTGGGAGTTTTTTTGGGCTAGCTTAGACTTCCCATTATCAACTCTAGCCACTTCTTACCTGTTAGCACCCAATATTACCTAGTTCTCCCCTTGTCTTCTCCCTCTCCTAGTGTTCCATGCTCTCCTACATTATCTTCCTCTTTTCCTAGTCCTTCAAATGCTTGGGGAAATTATTGCCTCTCCTCCTTAGCTTTTCTTCCTTACACCCCTTTTTCTCCATTTTTATTTGGTCATAATATCGATGGGTCCCTTATAGGTCATTATATCAAGAAAGACCCTACTTGAGATAACCTCTACCTAGTTAGGATCATCTATCACTTGTTTGGTCAGTTTTCAAAGATGTCCCCCTTAATGGTCACACTCCATAGCTTGCAACTATGGAGCCCCTCCCAATGGTGATATCATATCTTCCTTTGATCCTCTCTCCTCCACTGGTACCATTGGTATTTTTCACCTCTACACTTGCATTGAACTTAGGTTGATGCATGTCGCCTCCTATGCTTGAATAAAATACCCCATTGATGTATGCCACCTCTCATTATTGCACTAAATATAGGCTACCATGTGTTTTTTTTGTGTTTTTGATGGCTCTATATTACTAGTTTATGATGCCTATTATGCTCACACTCTACAGATTATCGTATGTCACATGGGACTCATGCTATGTCCTTGACTAGTGTATGGTACCTTAATGACTACAAAAAGCCTAGAACAATGAATTTCATTTGTTACGCTCACCTTAACTCCAAGTTGCCATATGTTACATTTTTTCTTGTGATAACCCTATATTAGAGTGTGTTTCCTCTCTCATTCATGTTCAGTTGTAGTCGGTTTATGTCAACTCACGCCTTTTTCCAATGTCATGCCAGTGTCATCAACTTCTTTCTCTTTCCTTTGTTACAACTACCCTAACACCACAACCTCCCATGTTTACGTTTTCATCTATCCTCCATCCTTTCCATAAGAGATCATCATGTTGCTAATCCTACCTCACTTGTGGTAATATGCCAACCTCTGTGACATAGGTATCTAGCTAAACATGTTCTTTCATTGTTCATTGCTCATTCTTGGAAATGAAAGTATGTATTAGTCTACCCCCTGTATATTGAACATATTCATGATGTACCCAAAATTTTGGACCTCATTATTATTGTCCTTTTTGTATGCTCCAACAATTTTGCAAGTGACACCCACAAGTCTCTTCCTATTATATTATTAATATTCCTCTTATTATTATCAAGAAAGGATTTTATAACTATCCCTTATATACACTATGCCTAAATTATCGAGGCATCAAATAACCTTATGTTTTTATAAGAATATATGAGTCAATGTCATAAAGACCCTTTAGGTTCATAAGAGTTTCCAAATCTTCAAGGTGTTAAGAGCCATTATTTCCCAAATCATTCAGAACATGGAAGAAAATTTACCAATAGCTTATGCATAGGTGATGAAAGAGGTTTTAAAACCTTTTCATAAATCACAACCTTTTTACTGATGGTGTCTTCATGGGTTCAAAAACTTAGTTTACAAACCTAACAATATTTCTACCTTTCAACATTCTCATGAATCCTTGGGTTTACCATTACTACTTGTGGGTCATAAATTTCCACTCACCAAATTCATACAAATTGAAATTTTTGTCACTTGCACAAACCTATATGACATCAGTACAAAGATATGAATTCAACTAGGAGTAGACATTTTCCCTTTCAAGTTGATGATCCCCATCAACTTTGGGACTCAATGTCTCTTCATTAAATTCTCCTTCTAATGAGGATGGCATAGACAACTTCAAATGATCCACATATACATTGGAATATTTTCCCATATATGGTGACCAATCCAAGCAAATAACTTTTATTCATTCTTATCCAAAATCCTAAAATATCATTTTAAACCTTTCTTTTGTGGGTGCAAACACACTTGATCAAACTTAGGAGGTATGTGTTGTTAAATGCGTATCATGCCTCTTTTCGTAACTTGATTGAGATTCCTACAAGCTGGTTGCTTATACCTACACATGTTTGTGGATTTTTCTTTTTAATGAAGTTCGAATATTTTCCCATTGATCAATTTTCTTAATTGTTCCACTTTGAGGGATAAAATTTCAAGTTAAAGTGAGTACAATAAAATATGAGAAAGTCATACGTGGAGGATTTGAGGTGAGCAATGAATTGTGAAATTAACAATAATATATATAAATGACAAACAATCTTCCCAAATATTGGGATGTTATAGCCTCACAATCCTCCTTCAAGCCTACAATCATCTCAAAGACTCAATACTTGCATATATATACAAGGTTTGTAAGGTTTTAACCATTTGCCAAAATTTGAGCTAGATTTAGGTAATCCCTTATATTCTTCAAGTACATAAGAGTTTAACTTTAGAGCCATGGTCAAATAAAAACAAATAGGACTTAAAGGAAATCGATCATTTGGTTTTTTATATATTTATCATACTTGATTACCGAATCAAAATGTTGCAGGATACCATTCACATGAAGTCTAGGCTTTGTTGTGACTTGGATTGTGCAATTAACAATGATATATATAAATGACAAACAATCTTCCCAAATATTGGGATGTTATAGCCTCACAACAAATGAACCAATGTTTGATTCATATCCTTGGGATACCCATGCAATTGTAAATAAAGGATAGAATTGTCTTCAACTTATATCCATTATAATCTAGAGTGTGGATTAAAAGTTTCTTGAGAATCTATTATATCTACTACACATGATAAATGTAGATATTCCAAAATGCACCTTTACATGAGTGAAGAATATAATTACATCTTGTTTTCATGTTTCAACATGGTATAAAAACTA
>ML778225.1:158449-176852 GCA_009831015.1 Picea engelmannii
TTTATATTTCTTAGGTAAATACAAAATTCACATCCTCTAACTACAAAATCCATACACAACAATAATTGTTTTCCAAGCTCATATTTCTTCATGTTGGCTTGCAATTAATTTTGTTGAAGGGTTAAAAATATCATCTCCAAATGATTCAAATGATCTTCCCAAATCTTGCTAAAAGTCAAAATATCATCCAAGGAGGCTACAATAAACAAGTTCGAGAAATGGTCTTAAGATATCATCCATCAATCTTAGAAGTGTTGTCATAGTATTGTGTAATATAAATTGCATAATGACTCACTCATGCAATCCATGTGTTTTTTTGAAAGTAATATTCCAAATTATTCTTTGTGTATATTGTCATATTGGTAGACTTACTTCTAATCCAACTTCATGATAACACATGCTTCCAATATTTGGTTGATTAGTGCCTTGATTATTTGTAGGGGAAATATATATATACTATAATATTGTTCAATCTAAAAGATCTACACATTTTCTCTAACATACATCTTTCAATATAATATTACAATATTACAATGTAATAGTAATGCCATATTACAATGTAATATGGCATTGCCATATTACAATGTAATATGGCATTGCCATATTACAATGTAATATGGTAATCCCATATTACATTGTAATATGGCATTACCATATTACATTGTAATATGGTATACCATATTACATTGTAATGCCATATTACAATGTAATATGGTAATACCATATCTCATGTAATTTGTTTTTTTTAAATTAAAGTCTCTGTTGCAATATCGACGAAAGTTCGTCACACATACAACATCTACATCGTAAGTTTGGTTTTGTGATACCTTTTCATCAATATTCCCACAAATTTTCGTCGTAAGTTGCGTCTGTTTTGTGTCACACATTCAGCATCTGCATCGTAAGTTATTGGCTTGGAATAAATTTTCGTCCCAATTGCGACGAAGTTTCGTCATAATTCCGATGATGAATAGGGTTAACTGATCTTGAAGGTGGTGACATGTGGAGAGATAATTTCGTTGATGTTTCCACGCACACCTAGATCGTGGATATAGCGACAAAATTATTCCGATGAAAAAAAATCTTGGCTTTTGTGGAAATTGCAAGGGATAAGTGTGGCAATATCAACGCAAAATCGTTGCAAATTTGGTCATATGTACTAGTGAAGGGTTTCCACATTAAACTCTATGCATTTTGATTTGAGTTTATATTGTTTCTCAGCTAATTAATAATTGATGATTTGTTAAATAAAGTAAAAATTATTATATAATGATTCAACCCCCCTTTAGTATAAGCATATTTTCAACATAGCCAACTTTGGGCATGCAATTTCATATAGCCAACTTTAACAAATTGGCCCTTTGGTTTTACAAGGAAATTCTTAGCCTTTATGCACATTAGGTATGTTTTTGTCTAAAAATGCCCATATAAGTCTATAAAAATGTACAAAATAGCAAATTACACCTTTTTCAAGTTGAACCACTCAATTTGGGTCAAAATTGACACGATGGTGTGCATTTTACTCTAAGACAATTTTATCTTCAAATTTACATAAAATAAAAAGTCTAGGTTCATGAAAGCAACCTCTCCTATTCTTCAATTGAACTTTAGATAGTATCGGTAAATTTACCATATATCTATCTCCATATTACAACTTTAAAAAAAAAATCTGGAACTACATGAAATATTGGACGTGCATTTTAATTTTGTCACTTAGTACAATTGCGACCTTCCAAATTATAAGACAAACTTTGCCTCTTTTGCACAACCATTTTTAAACTTGCAATTGCAAAATTAACAACATGAATAGATCTAATATGATAAACCAACCCCCCAACAAATTTAACAACTCAAATATAAGGTATAATAAAACCTTGTCTTACTTTTTACAAACAGGTTGTGTAGTTCTAGGGTTTTACTAGGCATCTCTTGCCTATTTTTGCACAGAAGAGGATTTTATGATTGCAAATGCAAAACTAAATATATAAGATTATGTAAAATGAATTAATAAATCATTTACAATTTTAACCACTCAAATTGAATGAATTTTGGGACCTGGGCATGTGTTTTAGTGTACTCTGGCATGCAATTTACACTATGGAAAATATCACACCAAAGAAAAATTTTCCATTTGTCCTACAAAAATATTTTTCGTAATTTTTCACAGAAAATGGCTTTAAGTTTAGAATTGCAAAAACAAAGATATAAACAAATGTACAATTTTTCTACAACCCTGTTGTTTTATTGTCATTTTACACCATATATGATCATGACAAATCATTGGATTTAGTTACAACCCTTTCCCTATTTGATGAAACCCCTTTTCCTCCCAAAATACATACAAAAAATTCCATTTTTCAAGATGTACGCAACTCTCCTTAAAACAACCCATGTGCATATGCAACTTGCTAGTTAGCAATCCATGTACATGTTTAATTGTCTCAAAAAATATAATTTCTAATATTTTTGGTGGAGTTGAGAGGCTCCCTACGTTCCCAACCTCCTATAGCCCATCCATAACTACTCCAACTAACAAAAGGGATAGTAAAAGAGATCCTTGGGATGGAGGAAAATCATCATGAAAGAGATGCAACCTCATGCCAACAGTTTCCTTATAGCCATGCAAGCCCCCATTTCCCTATATTTCTTAGATTTTCTTCTTCCCCAAGGCTCTCTTTATACTCCCTTTTTTTAGTTGGATTATTTATCGAGAGAGTCACGTACACCTCCAAAAATGTGACTTTTTTTCTTATTGTTTAGCCTTTTTTAAGCTCTGTTTCAGCTAGTTTGGGGGTCTAGTTTGAGGGGTTTAGTCCCATAAATTTTTGTGGCCTATAGGATGTTGGTAAGGCCTTAAATTTGAATGGAAAATAAATCTTTTTTATCCATATTTTTCTCCCTTTTTTCCCTTGGATTGCATGACTATAAGACTAGTCTTGTTCTCAGGATCTCAGTTTTCTGGTCATTTTTTAAACTTGAGTTTGTATTTGAGTTCAATACTTTTCCTTTTTTTTTCCTTGGATTTTTTAAAACATAAAAGAAAAAAAAAATCTTTCTTTTAGTATCTTTTGTTAGTTTTTCCTTTGGTAGAAAAAAGAAAAAAAATGAAAAACCTAGTTTTTTGGTAGTTAGATCTTTTTCTTTCTTTGCATTGTTTTGCATTGTTATTTGGAAAAGAAAAATATATTAGCATATGATTTTGTTTTCTTCTCATATTGAAATCATTTCAAAGGGAAAATAACAAATGAATCCTTGTGTTTTCTTCTTTTTCTTTTCTCAAAATATTGCATTGTGCATTTTGCATTAGAAAGAGAAAAGATTGCATTTCAAGGTTTGAATTTTTGTTCATGTATTTTTATTTGAAACTCTTTTTCATTGAAGAATTAGTGTAAAGTTTTATTTGCTAGTTTTATTAGAAGTTTCATTTTTGCAAGAGTCGCAAACAACATCAGTTTCACTTCCATATCTTTTGTGTAAATAACAACCAATAAAATGAACACTAAAATTAAAATTTACTAGACTTTCTTTCTAGGGTTCACAAACAAGTTTAGGTTTTGGGACTTGGATTAGGATTTTAGAGATAACTCTCCAAGCTAGGTAAAAAAAAATAGGAGTATGATATAGGGAGTTTGAAATCCAATTTTTGTATAAGTATATTTGGGAATCTTCTCTAAAAGAGGATTCAAACACAAGGTCGTGCACAGGTGAGCCAAGGAGATAACTCCTTTGAAGCTTAACTTTTCATAGTGGAGAGATTGTATATTGTGGGTTTTTAATGTAGTGATATTGACTCATCTAGTGTCAGTCCTCTGCAAATTTTGAACCTGGTTGAGGTTTTCTTGAATTGATATTAGCCCTCTTGGAATCAGTCCTCTGGAAGCTTCTGATCTAGTTTGAGATTTTCTAAAGTGACACTAGAACTTTTGTAGACAGTCCTATGGAATAAATTAGGGATTAGTTACCCCTCCCATCCGTTCGATCCCAATTTTTGACTGTACCCCCAAATGTTTAATGCAATTTGGTGACATTAGTTTCTTTTCCTATGGATCTTAGAGGTGACTGCGGGGGGTTTCCTGTGGTCCCAAGGGTGAATTTCATATTACACTTTTCAGTACTACTATAGGGTGATCCACAAAGCGTGGATACTTGCAATGGATAAGGATGGTTAGTGGATGTTGGGATAACTACTTCTCACTCCTTCATTCATTGGTCCCGAGACTTGATCAACCTATTCTGGTATCTAGAAGGTCCCTTTCCACTTTTTAATTTCTTTGTACTCAAGACCTTATCCACCTAACCTGAAGTTTTGGAGAAGTTGTTTATTTGCAATGTTTCTCTTAGGAATTTTATTGGAGTTTTTTTTTGTATAGTTGGTCTTAGGTTGTGTATGTATCACCTATTTTAGATCATTGATTCTAGGTGGTCGAATAACTTCTCTACTGGTTGGGAAGGGCCTCTCATATTTTTCTTGAAAGCATGGAGACACCTCATAGAAGGTGTGGGATTTTATATCACTGGTTCGCTATATTCAGTGTGTGAGACTTTTATGTACATGAAAAATCTTTCAAGGGACGAACATATGCATAAGAATGTTATGGATAAAGTTCTTGAGGATACCAACCAAGGGACCCCATCCCAAGGGGTTTATTGTTTATTCCCATTCTTTGGAAATTTTGTTTACCCCTTGATGGCCACTTTGAACATTCTTGGGTTGAATTTTGGACTACCGGTTTGGTTTTGGACCACTCTGAATGTCTCGAATACTCTTGATGATTCTAGGATAAGAACCTTATTTCATAGGCATCGTATGCATGTTGATCCTTTATCTTCTTCATCCACAAAGTCTACTCCTTCTCCTTCTCCTTATTTTGGTGAAAGTCCTGCTACTAGTAACCAAAAGTATAAAAGGAATAGGAAGAGGAAGAGTAAGAAGAAGAAGTCACCAACCTCTACTAGTCATGTTGGAGATGAGCCACCCACCAATATGAGTCATGCTTGGAGCACAAGTCCAATCACTACAAGTCATACTAACATCGAGTCTCTATCCTTTTCAAGTCATGCTTGGGGCAAGAAAACACTTGTTAGGAGTGAAATTCCAGTCACTTCTAGTCATACTGACATTAGTTCGCCAAACTATGTTAGTCATGTTGGAGATTAGTCGACAACCTCTAAAATTCATGTTGGGGGAAAGAATCTAGTCATTTCTAGTCATATTGGAAAAGTGTGACCAACAGCTCCAAGTAAAGCTAGAGATAAACACCTAGCCACTGCAAGTCATGCTGGGGGAAATCCATCGGCCACTACAAGTCATGTTGGGGGCATTGATATCTTTGAGAAACCTAGACGAATAGGATGTAATCCCAAGTTCCCTTGCAATATTTGAAAGGGATATCACCTTACTAATTTGTTCCCTACTATTGTTGTAGTACAAAGAGCATGGTCCTTATCGGAAGGCCTTTCTATTTATGAGTCATCTTCGGTTTACAAAAAATTGATTCAATCATTGGTTGATGAGGTGGCCATGCTGACGGGATATGTTTTTGATCCCATTATTATTTTGGGGGGTGATGTGTCTCTTGACCATGTTGTCTCACATCCTATTCAACCAATGGTTTAGGAAGTGTTTGTGCTGATGTAATCTTCAGTTGATCCCACTCTTCTCTTAGAGAGTGATGAGTTTACCAAAGTGTTCTCACCGTTGAAATTTTTGGTTGATCCCACTCTTCTTTTGGGGAGTGATGTGTCTTTCGACTATGTCTTTAGCATTTCTAGTACAATACCTTCTAAACAAGGGGGAAATCCAATGCCTATGATTACACTCCCTCCAAGTCCTGGGATGGTTTCCTTTGATTGGAATGATGTTATTGAGTCTTTTATTCCTTCTTTTGCACCTTTACAGATAAATGTTAAGGTTAATTCAATGGGATTTTACCGATGTATTATAGATGAGGGATTCTCTACAAGTATTTTATCCTCCTCGACATGGAAAGATTTGGGTTCTCCCAAGATTGTGTCAACTACCAATGATTTGTTGGATTTCAAAAAATGACCTAGTGAATGTTTGATAATTTCTCTTTGGTTACCTATCACATTAGGTGGGAAGACTATCCTAGTTGATCTTTTATTGGTGCCAGACCCTTTAGACTTCAATTTACTTCTTAGGTGTGATTATTTTTATGCTATGAATGTTGTGGTGTCTACACTTTTTTCGTGTGATGTAATGGGGGAATGTAAGCCTTTTTTTTCCCATTTTTCCCTGAGTGATATGATGTTTCCTCTTGAGTTTTATATTACTTGTTTTAAGACCTTGAGCCCTAGTATTTTTGTGTTGTCAAACACCGGTTTCATGGATCTTGAGATATCTTCATATGAGGCTATCCTTGAAGCTATGATGATAGATTTTTTAACTCCTCCTGAACTAGAAGCTCTATAGGTTGGTTTCCAAAGAATCCTCTGGCTTGAGCCTAGAAATGGGCTCTACTTGGAGAAGTATTGTGCTAAATCTGCAAGGTTATGCAGTACTTTGTACATATTTTACTTTTAGGGTTTCTTGTTTTCAAGTTATGTATCCCATAACACTTTTTTTTATTAGAGGTTTCTATATTGGACTTATTAACTTCTAGATGATTGTTTTTGGTCTTATATATAGGACTTTGAAGACATTTTTATTTGGTACCTTTTCTTCCATGTCAATTCGTTCTAACAGGTAATGATCTAGAAAATGACATATATGTTAGATTTCCTCTTCATGCATTTTTGCATTATTCGTTTCTTGTTTCATTTTTCCTTCGGATCGAACCCATTGATTTGTGGCACAAAACCTTCTTTTATGTTCAGAAGTGTTGTAATTCACGTGGTAGAGCCTACCATTCATGGGTGCCATAGTTAGAACCTTGTTCATAGTTTGGCACCCATGTTGAAATACTTTCATAGGCTCAGGATCCCTATTTAGTCTTACCATGACTTTGAATTGATGCCTTATATCTTCTTCTCAATCGTATTTTGGATAATACCCTATGGGGCCCCCTCATTTATGTGTTGAATTTTACTTGGATTTCATATCGACCGATTGTGCTTTTTAGGCCTACTGTCAGCTTCAACTCATTGTTATATATCCCATTGTATATGTAATCTTGAAAATTTACTAGCCTTGCAATACTTTCCTTTGTGAATTGACACCAATATCCCTAGAGGAAACTTCTCCTCAAGTGTCCATATCCAACACATGTTTCCTTGCATTGAGCATAGGCAAGTTCAATTCTCTTGAAACTAGTTTTCTTGCTTACGACACTTGTTTCCTCCATTGTATGATAACATTTTTTTATTATTTTTTAGGCTTTATAATATGAAAAAGACAAAAATATAAAAAGAAGGATGGGAATGAGTCTCATTTTTTATGGAAACTACTTATGTCTCCCTTGAATAGAACACAATATTATGATTATTTATCTCATCATTGGGTTAGTATGGCTTTAGGAGGCCCTTTTTTCTCATTTTTGAACAAAGTCCCCCATGAATAGTTATTCTTCCATTCATATGGAGATTTTGTTGATGCCTCATGTGTCACAAATGTACCCTAGTTTATAATCCATGTTTCCTTAGTTACATTTTTGTGTCGTGTTGGCCATTTTGAAGAAACATTTGAATCCTCAAGTCTAACTCTCTATGTCAGTCAAGTATCTCTCATCTTCAAAAGTATATTTGTATCCCACTTGTGCTAGTATAGAAGGTCCCCATTGAATTCTTGTTGGTGGGTCTTCTCTTATCGACCATGACACATTGATCTGAGAGTATGACATAAAATTATACCCTGGGCCTATTTACATCATTGATAGGTAACCATGGGCTCAATAGATGAAAACTCATCATTGGTCGCTGACTGATTGGTTTCCCTTGTGTTTGATTTCGGCAACCATTATCGCACATAGGGATTCATGTGGTACCTTGGTTTCCATTTGAACCCATTGGTGGATTCCTCATCTCTGTCAGTAGTCCCCATAATTGGTTACTCTTAAGATATTATCTATAGTGTACTATTCCATTTGGTGCATGTTAGAGTTATACCTTGGTGTGTTTATTTCAATATGTTCATTTGAGTCCTTCCAAATATTTGGCCTTTTGCTACCCCTCATGCTAGATGACGGAGGAAGCCTTAATTCCTTCCTTCCAATGGGTCTCTTCCTATCGATATCAACACATCTTACTATGGGACAAAGATCTTGAGTCATTGTTAGTACCTTGGGGCTTGTAATCACCAGTGGAAGGTTGCCTAGCTATGGATAATGGGAATACATCAATGTCCCCTTCTCGATATATTCTATTAGTTGTTCGACATCATATCATTTATTCACTCTTGTTAGATTGTACTAGGTAGTAGGTACCTTGAAGCCCATTATCATCATTGTTTGGTTTTCTCATGTTTTTTAATGGTATACATCAATGACCAGTAATCAAACGATGTTTCAGTGTGTTCGACTTCAACGCATTTATTCACATATTGTAGACTCATACCATGACATATTGTTTTGAAGACTTTAGGTGAATTATGAGCCTCAAATATTTTTTTCTCCTACCCGACTTTGATTCTACCACCCTCTTTGACATTAGTACTTGCATAGGATCAACTTGTTCACTTAATTGGTTCTAGATACCCTCTATTTGAACCTGAGACATAGCTCCATTGTGTATCTATTCGTGGCTATGATATACATTTTTGGATGGATCCATTGTGTATAGTTTTAGTGTCCATGAACATCAATTATGATTTCATTACTCATGGATCCAAAGTGTACTTGATTTGGTGACCATTCTTACATCACACTAAAGCATGTGAATACCCGAGTTGAGAAGAGAGTATCTTACTTGTTTCTATTGTAGGTACGGTTCTAGGACTGGTTTTTAGCTAATCCTACCCAATGGACCCTCCACAATCTCATGACTATTTTTAATGTATTTCAACCATTGATTTCTCTTTCGACCTCACACATTAGGGGGCATCTGTTATATATTATTTTTCCATTGTATATTCTCATGATGACTCATTGAACTTAGCTACAACTCTTTCCCTATTTGTAGGATGTGAACCCTCCTTTTCCTCCGAAAAACATAAAAAAAAAAAAAAATCATTTTTCAATATGTACACGACTCTCCTTAAAGAAACCTGCATACATACACAAATTTCTAGTTATCAACCTACGTACATGTTTGATTGGCTAAAACAAATAAAATTTTTTATATTTTGGGCGGAGTTGACAGGTTCCCTAGGTTCCCGACCTCCTATAGCTCATCCATAACTACTCCAAATAACAAAAGGGAGTATAAAAGATAGCCTTGGGATGGAGGAAAATCATCATGAAAGAGATGGAACCTCATGCTAGTAGTTTCCTTATATCCATGCAACCCCTCATTTCCCTAGATTTATGAGATTGTCTTCCCCCCTGAAAACCCTTGTTTCCAGGATTTGTGTTCTTCTTTATCTCATCATGAAGAAGCCTATTACTTCCTTAGACCTGTGAGGACACACAAATTTATAGGTATAATTCGTCATCTCAGGCATTGGGTGGAGGAACTTGGATCCTGGTTCCAGAATCATGCCACAACAGTGACAAGTTGTAACCAACCCCTTTTGTTGTTATCAATAAAAGAACACTCATTATCTTCTGTTTTCTTTTTTTTTAAATTCATGATTCAATGATATTGTGTGTATCTTATTTTGAATCTATCGTGATATTTGAATTGATTATATTTAATTAGTTAGCATATAACTACTTTCTTGCAATTGCATACTTCTTTGATTGCAGGATTTTCAGAAGATCATCATGAAGGCCGATTTCTAGAGCGAAAGACTCAAGCAAGATCTACTTCAAATGTAGGGTTCCAGGCATGTCCTTATCTCTTTCTTCTAGAAGTTAGTTACTAAAAATATTTATTTCTAATTGATTTTCTAATTAGAGGTTCAAATGAGTGTTTTAAGGGCATTGCTCTATTGTGTCCCTGATCCAAAGCCACGGGACTTAGATTTTTGTAACACCTATAACTTTTAATATTTCCTGTAATATTGACCTCTTCATTCTATAATACATTTTTTGTTTTTTTTTCACAACAAAGGGTTTTATTTCTCTGAAGGAACAAACAAAGGTGTATGCAAATGTAAAAAGATAAATTACACATTCTCGACCAACTTGAATCAATGAATTTGGAGGCAAACAAACTCTATATTTTCTATGATTTATTCTCTTTAAAGTATTTTATTTTATGGGTTGGTTATTTGCTGTTAATCTTTATTCCATTTCCTGTGTATCATTGGTTGGTTAGAAGTCATTGACCTTGATTTTCCTCATAACTCATGGAAAGAGTAAGCATATTTCTACAGAGGAAAGAGAAGAATAGTTTGTTGAACCTACAAGACATCATAGTTGTCTAGGGGTGTTCTCCCATAATGATATTGATTTCAATGAACATCACAGTTGTCTTAGGATGTTCTCCCATAAATTATTTTAGTTTCTTTTGTCACATGCTAAATGTCCAAATATAAAGCATTTGCTACCTCTATATATTCAAAGTCAATTTGACACGTGAATCATCATTTTAGTCTATGATAATGATAAATGATACCACTAACCCAATGCCAAATTGTATATCGAACATACTAATGATAACAATGAAATCACATTCACAAAATTGAATGTCAAACTAATAGTTATAAGGCCGTTATCAGCTAAGTTCACATGTGAACAGCTTCAGGGGTTTGAGCCTTTTGCTGGAAGTAATTAGAAACAATGCCATGGACAACTGCAAAATTTCATCCCAAATTTTATAAAAACTTTTCTTGATTTATAATTATCTGTCTGTGATAAGTGGCCCTCTAAACTTGTATTTACAAAGTCAAAACAACATTGCCTTTATCCCACCCTTGGAGCATATTAATGCTCTCTCAAATAATGTTGACTTCATTGGTAATTAGAAACAATGCCCAAGTGCCAAAATATATATAAAAATTCTTTCACTTATCACTGCCTTAAAGAAGAACAAACTTTACCTTTCAATGAGGCTGTTGACTTCATTGGTAATGTTGAGCTATTTTCATCTATTTGCTTTTGCTATCAAATTGAACAAGTTGGCCATGCATTTCTTTCTATGGTTACTTATTATGCTGAAATAATGTACATTAGCACTAAGGTTTTTCATGGTTGTTATCTGCATGCATTTCTTTTCTATTATGGATAGAACAAAACACTCTTGAATCCTTCCCATTTAGTAGAAGTGAGCAAGCATCATTCTAACTTATTCTACTAACTAATGCATTTATTTTGCTTCATCTAAGAATTATTTTAAATACACAAGTTTTGAGCTATATGAAAACTGCTATCTATTGTAGAAAACATATGAGTTAAAAGGATTCTAGAAACACATTGAAGATGCCAACAGTATGTTAAGGCAAATATGCTCTGATAAATAAGAGGTGTATCTTGTCTACTATTTTCAAGAACATTACTTTCAGTTAGATCTCATTACCCAAACCCGCTGATAAGTATTGTGATTCTGCTTCCTATTCCTTAGATATGCTTATTCCATTCAAATATGGGTCCTAAGACCCACCGATAAAATTTGTGATTTTATTTCCACTAATAGACCATAGAATTAAATGTAGAGATGGCATGGTCTTCTAATTGGAGTTTTCTCCAGACATTTATTACTATCCTTTACATTATATTGTTGTTGATATGTTTGAATCTCTATTAGAAGTACACCTAGGAAGATAAGCAAATATAATGTATATTTCAATTGCATGTTAGTTTCACCATTGGAAAAGAAGAATTTATTGCTTCAAGATGATGTGTAATGAATTTTTCATTCTCAAAGGGTGAAGGGTCAACTTTACCTATTTCCAGGTATATCTATAGATGATGATTTTTGATTGAACATGACATTTATTGCATAGCCAAAATAACTTTTGATACCATATGGACCTCTGCAATGGAAGCAAAGAAGAGAGGTGTTCACTAATACAAAAGCATCATAGTACAAGTTGATTGTTCTTGTTACAACATGGCAACCTTTGTAAAATATGTTGATCTTATATCCCCTTCAAAATAAAATAGAGAAACTATCAATGACAGTTAACTTGTTCTTCTTGTTATCCAAATCTAGTTTTTTAAGGATAAAATGATGGTTATGCATTGCTGCCAATATATAACTACAAACCACTGGATAAATAAAGTATAAAGTATTGACACCAGTTATTACATATCCTTTTAAATCCAGAGTTGAATCTGTGCCCAACCTTTTTAGGATTCTTTATCCATACACAGTGCTCCTTGATTCTTTATGCATACATGATCCATACAGGAAGCAAATAGAAAGAACAAGAAATAGCCCAACATCCTCTGGCACTGTCACATAACTACCCTGCACCCTCTATGACTGTCACATGACTTCCCAGTGCACTCTACCACTGTTGCATAACTGATGTATGCTTCCAAGAGGCTTCTTCATCTGTGCCACCATACATTGTTGCACCGAGATCAATGCTGGTCTTATTGAGTGCACCAGGTTGTGGGGAGATACCTTTTGAGAAACCAAGTAGCACTAACATTGTGGTCTTTAGACCTTAGTCACAGTGTTTTCCACATTTGAAGGTTGGAGTTCAAATTTCTTCAAATTTCAAAGTCTGCTTTAAATTTGCCTAGGATATTTTTTTAAAACTATAACTTGGGAATTTTATATTGGTCAAAGCTCTGGTAGTGTCAGTTGAAAATTTACATCACAGTTCTGTTTCAATTTTTTTGAGCAAAAAAAAGTGCCAATGACATAGTAACATACCTATTACAGAGCCTATCTATATCTTTAGATGATATTTCCCAATATTTCTTGATGCTATATAGTCTGCAATATAAACCTAGAATTATAACAACCTTAAAAAACATAATAGTTAACAGAAAATATGATGACTTGCTGCTTCTTCTAGGTCTGTGTTCGATGGGACAAAGTTCGTAGTGTTCATTCTCATGGAGAAAACACTGTAGTGAACTTATATTTAAACATAAGTGAACTAAAGTGTTCATTCTCATGATGAATTAAACAAAAGTGAAATTATATTTAAGAACACAAAACACTGAAGATTATAATACAAGAGAAAACATATCCTCTTCCCATAATAGGTTGATTAGATGAATAACATGTTGAATCAAAGTATTTATGCTTCAATAAGACCTGCAATATAGTTTGCAACACTTCAATGATGGTCCCTTGTAATAAGTCTTCCATCACAGGGCCATTCTGATTCAAAATCCTAATCAATAAATAAGAGATCATCCCCAGGACAGAGGACCTCTACAAATGCCAAGTCTATAATAGATATCAACCTACACAGAGTGGCCCTCACTTTGTAATCATTTTAGTGTGTTTCTATGATTGAGCTCAACACTAATTTAATATATTCCTAACCAATTTATACCCATCTTGTCATTATGTGAGCCCATAAATCCTCTTGGAAAGGACACCATACCTCTTGGGTTGAGTATAAATACAGACTCAAGACTTGTTTGTAACATCAACATGATCTATTGCTCTCTTATACAAGTGACTTATTATTTTAGCCTATGGGCATCACCAAGTTTTTGTGAACTAGGATTTCTGATCATCTTCTTTACAACTGATCCGAAGATTATGGCTAAAGGCATTTCCCTAAGGATTGTGGATCTAGGGTTTTTGGATTTTTCTCTTTGTTTAGGGTTTCGTAAGAGGGATTACTTCAAGAATTTGATTCGGAGAATTTGTTGGCATGTAAATTTTTAGTTCACCCTTTTTTGGAACTTCTCCACAAGGTTGGCTTCAAGATTCGAAAGTCCACAACAAAATTCTAATTGTGAATGCAACTGCATGCTTGTGATATGACCCAATTCCTATGAGCATCTACTCCTCAATTCAATTATATTAACCATTTGGCATTTGCATGCATGTAATAGAATCCTCAAACCCCAATGATAGAATACATTAATTATGTGATAATGTGCACAACAAATGATTCTTTGGCACCAACAACCAAAATTGTTTGGGATCCTTGTGCATATAGCACAGAGCCCAACAACAATAGCAGTCTAGATCAGAAACCACCAAAATGAAACTTCTTCATCTAGGCCTGCTAATGAAGGAAGTTGATTAATGAATAATCTAAGTAATGCCTCATTTTTGTGTTATTACAGGCTCATTGTTCATTTTGGTTCTTATCATATTTCCCATGTTTTCAAAGAGCCCTTTCCCATTCAAATTGCCAAGAAAGATAAAAGAAAAGTCAAGACTAAGCAGATTTCTACAGAGGAAAGAGAAGAACAATTTGATGAACCTGCAGGACATCACAATTGTCTAAGGATGTTCTCCCATAATGATATTGATTTCAATGAACATTCAATTGATCTAGAAGAGGGAGACAAACTTGAAGCATTGTGAAGATCAACCTTTGAACCCTAGTGTTGTTATTGTTATCCATAAAACTCACTATTTGGGGTAAATATGCATATATGGATAAACCAAAACTGTAGGGGCTTTCTTCTCACCAAATAAGATTATTTGGATCCAATAATAATCACAGGACACTAACATAGAATACCATTTCAAGATTCAATAATTCTAATGGTTTTGATTAGAGTCATTGTAGGTCCATAGTGTTATTGATAGTAGAGATTTGGTTAAAATTTAATTGTAACATTTTTCTGCTCACTTTTTGACTTAAAAACCAAACCATTAGCACCCCCTTTCGATGATTTAGTACAGGAGGTCAATTACAATGCAACCATCATAATCATCTACATTGTAATGTATATGCACACTGCTATAAAGTTGTCTAGATTGTGCTCTCAATTTCTCATCAACTTCAAAATATTCACTCTACTCTACTATGAGATGAATCATGACCAATACTATTACTTCTGAAATAAAATAAAGAAAACAAAAATATGAAATTGAATGCATCAAGATGGCAAGTCAGAAAAATGCATCAGTGAAAACCTAATTTCAATAAATCCAAAAGGAGTGAAATAACACATCCACTGCAACAAGATATAATGTGGCAATTTTCTATGTTAAATAGTAGTTATAGTACACCATTTTGTCACATCGAAGTGAATTTCTTCCTAATGTTAATTGGATTGTTGTAGTTGAAATCATAGCCTGTAAACACAACCTAATCAAGAAACAATAGCATTTATCCTCGGGAATCATCAATCCTAATTTGATGCGGGTGCATGCAAACATAATTTGGATAAATCCAATAAGGGCCAAAATAACACCATCGACTACAACAAGATATATATGGAAACTGTCTACGGTAAATGGCAGTTGGTACATGGTTTCATGATTCATCACAATGATGTGAGTTTCAATCAAATTTTTGGTGGATTGTCGAGGAAGAAGCCATAGCATGTAACTAATCAATAAAACAAGAGTAGAGAATCTCACATTTCTCAAAGAGAAGCTCACATTTCTCAAAGAGAAGCCTCTAATTCCATTATTATCTGTACTTATAGTATTTAGGTTATAATTAGAATTGGGATATTGTAATCTTCCTGAGAAATGGAAATGAAGATTTATCAACAAAAGTATTGGACCAGTTTCTCCAAACAATGTATATGAAATAATGATTGAGAATAAATCCTACTATCCAAGCTCAAATACCCCTAAATATGCATAAGAGAAAAGAAGCACTAATATTTGCATTCCAACAACATGGAGTTCACTCATATATGTCATGGAAGCTTGGTAATTACTAGCAACATAAGAATGCAATTTCATCTACTTGAATGAGCCCATTCTTGCTTAGCAGAATTCTTGTTAAATCGAGTATCTACCCTTTAATACTAGGACACTATATATGTGAAGAGATAGGTCCCATATTCATCAAATTTCAACTTCATTTCCTGTCACATACAAGAAAGAGACAATGTAATGGTTAAATATCAAATCATCAATCTTAAAATAACTTGCATCAATAAAATGTGGCTCCAATTTTACAATGAAAAACACAAAATATAGATTATAGAACCTATTTTTACTTGAAATGCATCCTCAAATTGGCATATAGTAATCTTGCTATGATAAAGAATTTCCGACCTACTCCAAAAATAGAAGAAAAACGTATCACAAGAATCACATCATTTTTTTTATTCCATTCACTATTTCTTTCACCACCAATGGAACACATATACTGAAATAAGTGTTCCCTAGGTCCTCATATATATTGGATTAGATCAAATGTTGTGGTATATCAATTTCCCAGTTCTCATCTTGGTGCTCATTTTCTTCATTCTGAACAAGGCCCTATCCAAATGGACTATCATTATGAGCCTCCAAAGAATTATGTTCCGTATCAAGTTCATTAGAGAAACTTGTTATATTGTTTTCTCCCCTTCTATCACAATCGAGTGATTTCCAAAGAGCTAGTGCTCTTTCATATGGAAAATTGGAAATATCATACTTTGTTACATATAATCTTAAACATATATCCATATGTTTATCAATGTTGTTCCTCATCTTTGACTTCAAAAATGACAGTGCACTAAACATTCTCTCATCCTCCACTGATCCCAAAATCATGGTTTGACACAAATCCGCTAATTTGAAATATTTGGATATGTTTTCCTATAAGTATTGTCTAGCACCTAAAATAGTCCATAATCTTGTTATTGCACCATATTCTAGAGGATTCTCCAAAGAGAGAAATTGATTCCACATTGTTTCAGTGAAGTGTGTGGCTTGTTGAAACAATTTTGATTGATCCAAAATACCTTAAACTTGTTCGCCACGTATCTTGACCTTCTTGCAAAAGTGGTCCAATAAAGTATTTAATTTTGCCACAAAGTCACATTTTAAAGTAGGTTGACATTTTAAATGTTAAGAACCAAATATCAATATAGCATAGAAAATCCTCAGAAAAAGTACTCAACGCCTTGAAAAAGAGATAATTTTAGATAATAAGCCTCTTCGAGGGAGCAACCTCCTTTTACCCCACTTAAATGTTCCAGTACAATATGATTCAAAATGAAAATGTCTCCTTGGTATATATAGGAGACTAGGAGGTATAATTACAAGTAATGGCCTAAAGCCGACATAAATAAAATAACATTACTAATATAATATGCCCCAATTAAGGGGTAATGAGCCAATATTAGGGCTTAACATGCCCCTCACCTTAAGACAAGTGTTGTCCCCAACGCTTGACTAACTCTGGATGATTCTGTATAAAAGACTCATCTTCCCAAGTGGAATCTTCAGCCGATAGTTTCCTCCATTTAATGAGATACTTTGAAATGGATCTATTCCTCAGCTGGTGAATTCTTGTGTCAGTGATGACTTCAGGATCCAATATGATTTTTCCTTCCTCGTCAAGTTCTGGAAATATAGTTTGAACCGGGATCTTGTCACCTATAACCTTCTTTAAGCATGAAACATGGAAAACTAGGTGTACTCGTGAAGATGAAGGCAGCTGCAATTTGTATGCCATAGTACCAATCTTTTGCAACACCTTAAAAGGGCCATAGTACTTTGGTGATAATTTATTATCCTTCTTGGTTTGCTTGAGGGACATCTGTTTGTATGGTTGTAGTCTTAAAAATACCCAATCCCCTACTTCAAAACTTCTTTCACTACGATATTGATATGCTTGTTGTTTCATGCGATTTTGTGCCATGGTCAGGTTGTCCTTTAAGATTTGGAGAACATGTTGTTGACTCTCGATGTGATCTTCCACTGCTTGAACCTTAGATTTTTATTTTAGAGAAGAAGTCATGGAAGGAGGGTGGTATCCATAAAGTGCCATAAATGGTGTCATTTTTATTGCAGTATGAAAGGAAGTGTTATACCACCATTCTGCCAACAGTAACCATTTGAACCATTATGTTTGTTTATCAGAGACAAAGCAACGAAGGTATCCTTCCAGACATTTGTTCACTATCTCAGTTTGTCCATTAGATTGAGGATGATAGGATGAGCTATGAGCCAATTGAGTATCCAAACAAGAAAATAATTCTGTCCAAAAATGTCCAGTGAAGATAGGATCTCTGTCACTTACAATAATATTTGGGCTGCCATGTAGATTTTGAACTGTCTCCATGAATGTGGTGGCAACTGTACTAGCTTTGAAGGGATGAGAGAGTGCACAAAAGTCTGCGTACTTGGTCAGTCTATCAACAATCACCATGATGACCCTCTTTCCTTTAGACTTTGGTAACCCTGTGATGAAATCCATGGAAACCTCCTCCCAGTGCTGACTTGGGATGGATAATGGTTGTAAAAGACCTAGGGTCTTAATTGTTTCCACCTTATTTTGTTGGCAAACCAAACATTTTGCCACAAACCTTTGAACATCAGTTTTAAGGCCATCCCCAAAAAAATCCTTCTTGACTCTATG
>ML778225.1:198645-232056 GCA_009831015.1 Picea engelmannii
ATGTGGATGGATCTTAAACCCAAACCAAACAAACATGCAACCTCATCCTCGTTGGTTGGCCTATGTATAACCAACAAAAATATGTGTACATATGCCTATGCCTAGGTTCTTCCAATTCATTTATCTAACCCTATTATGTCTTTATCCATTCAAAAAGGAACAAGGGACATGCCCAACTCACACTTTCATCAACAAGATAAATGTATAACTAACAACTCTAAAATTGAGGGAAGAATAATGTTTGTTTGAAAATCAAATAATGAGTGATATTATATCAATTTTAGATATGTTGTAAGAAATAGTGTGGAACCAAATCTCAATTGAGATGGATTCTATTTATAATTAAACTAAGTTATCATTTCAATCATCAACAATGTGAAGCAATAAAACTCTTGATGATTTAATCAAAATGAACCTGTTGTGATCTAAGACATTGCCACATCCATGACCATAATTATTCAATAATAAATGAAGGTTCCTAGGGCAAGAGATCAAATGTGATAGAGATGCAAGTTGTATCATATGTCTATCAAGTTGTGCAAACATGTATCTTTTTCATTTATGAACAGATCACATCTCATAAACCTGTGCACTGATAATCAATGATATTGCAAAAATGAAGAATGCTCAATTTAAAGATCAATGTATCATATAAAAAATGCATCTATTCCAAACATCATGTCTTATGATTACAATTTGAAAACAAGATGTACGAGACCATATGTAATGGATTGCCCAATCTAAAAGAAAAAATAATTACAAAAATTACCTAATAAAATTTTAGGAGCAATGAGAGGTGAGGAATTTACCTAGAATTCTAGGGATTCACAAGCAACACAGGGTTTTAGAGATTTCCTAGCTCACCCTCCACATACCTAGCAAGACTGGTAGGTAACAATGATAATTCCAATGGTTATAATGGTTCAATTTCCATTAGAAACCGGGCTTAAGTATACATGGTCCTCACTTGGCACTTGGCACCCATGCATCCCAAGTAGAATTTGTAATGGTAGAGCTGAAATATTCAAAAGAATTACACAATGTGAGCATGGACATCATAGATGATCCATCCAGGTATCTTCTTTCAAATTTAAAATTTCCATCCATATGCATTCTATCTTATATGGATTTCTCTATCTTCACTCTATATGGTTCACAGTTGATGTTTATTATTTGCTTTGAAATACAAATCCATGATTGTCTAAAGTATCCTATGACCACACATTAAGTAACCCTTGCATACAACAATCTTGATAATGTTGCAAATAGATCCACTTTGGTCATGCATAGTTGTAGTTTTCCTTCGAAGACAGACTGTCCTTTTCAACAAAAACTCAATCTTTGCAAAAGCAAACAGAGTTATCAGCTCATTTCAATGAAGAAGAATATCGTGAACAACGATTTTTTATTTACTTAACAGAGTTAGGGCTGCTTTCAAAGACATACTAGCCTGTTAAGCAAAGACCCAATCTTTGCAAAAACAAATTCAATTATTATCCCATTTCAGTGAAGGATATATTGAATAGCATTTTTTTATTCATGGTGTTGGATGAGTAATCTAGTCAATGTAATCAACAATGCATGTTTAACTGTTATATGCCTTTTGGAAGAAGACATGTTCTTGATTCATATTAATTTTTGGTAGTCTTTGTACACATTCTTTCTATATTATATAGGCATATACTATATAGTAAAATTTGAAATCCTTATAAATAGAAATCAAACCTGGTACAATAATTGACATAATATATGTCTTTTAAGATTGATGTTGTTAAAAAGGAAAATTTCCACCTTTGTAATATTACCATTTATTCTATTGTAGATGATGAAGCAGAATGCCTTGCACAGAGTTGAATCTCTACCATAGCTATGCCCCCTTCCATCCAACTCTTCCCTAGCCACCCCTCTTTTGTTGAGCTCTACCCTTGCCACTAATGATGTTAAACCACCCCTCTTTTGTTGAGCACTACCCTTGCCACTAGTGATGTTACTCCTTGCATCTTTCAATCTCCTCTTCCACTCTTAATCTATTGCATGTGATTCTTTATGTGAATGGTGAATGTTAGGGGAAGAGACTACAAGAAGGAATCCCATGACTCAACACTAAGTAAAGGATATGAAAAGGTAAATATTATAGACCAAATGATGATGAAATATGGGGAAATGTGATTGTGAGGCATTAAAACAAATCAAGCTACACAAACTTGATGAATTCCTATGATAAGCATATAGATTTTGGTGGTGTTGTAATCAAGTTCAAAGGAATGGTATCTTTGGGATGCAAGATGGATGAAGAAATAAAAATCTAGTTCTGCAGACTTCGTGAAGGCTGTAATATACCTACCATCCCCACACAAGGAAGGTTAGTAACCTACTCAAACCTAAAGAAATGTTTTATAAAAAATGAAGTTCCAGGGAACCACAAGCTTTTGACAGCAATTCAAGCAGCCCATGTGTGGCTATATTGAAAATGCAATGCTCACCTTCTTCATGGAACTAGAAATGGAATTGGCCTTTTGCCACATTGTCCCTTCAATATGTTGCTCATCCACCAACTCATCTTCCTCTGTTTCTCTACAACTTTATGTGTCCACATCATAATGAGCATCACTAATTGAATATGGACATAGTTGCTACTACAGGTGTCCCAGTCATGTTGTTGAGTGCTTAATGCCTTTTTCTAACAAGGGTATTCAAGATCAAAGATTTGGAAATACTCCTTGATATTTTGTGTAGAATCTGTCAATGGGTAATATGTAAATTGTTGTAAACAAGGGAACTGCTAGTTATTGATGTCTAGAATTGACCAAAAATTAAACTGTAAACTATTGTAAACAAATTTTATTGATGTCTAGAATTGACCAAAAAGATGACAATGGTGTTCGTAAACTCCAAGACCTAGTATTCGAATTACAAAAAATGGAGCTATATATTTGACATAAAATGGTGATTCTAGAACATGTGGGGGACTACTTTAAGGGAAACCACCTTTTGAGGTATGATGCATCTCAAAAATGTTTGAGAAATTGGTAGAATCAATTGGATCATTGAACTGTCAAGTGTATATTTCTCAAAAGTGTAATGATGAGTTGAAGTGAAGCATGTATGAAACAACCATGTCAAGGATCACTCATGTCTATCCTTTCTTATTCTAAGGCACCCACCAATGATGAAGATGAGGCCAAGGTAGATAGTCCTCTAAGAAAAACCCATAGAATATAGGTTTTGAAGTCAATAGGGGGAGGCCCATGAGAAACAAGGTAATGACGAGTCATTGAATCCAACATGAGGTAGAAATTAAGGTGTGGCTGACATAGAATGACAACAAAAGGTAATGAGGAAGGAAATGAGAAGTGTACTAAAGACTTTCCTTGTTCATACAATAAATGCAAGAATCACCTAGTAGTGACTGAAAGCATTCCACTAGGAATGGTCAATTATTGGGAACACATATTTTAAATGACATATCAATAAACCACTGGGACAACTAGAGGTTAATATTGGGCAACACATGATGAGTACGACTCACATGGGTACTAATAATTTGTAACATGAATCAAGGTGGAACCGGATAGTCTCATTGGGACATAAAGTTGACTCATCTTAGTTGCTCTAAACAAGAGAATCAAAGGGATGTTACCAAGAACTAAAATGATTAATATAAAAGCACAAGGCCCTCCAAGTATTTTCAAAGGGGTTCCCAGAGAAAAAGGTATGATGTGGAGTACCAATAGGAGGATGAAAATGGGTATACAAAATAAACTACAAGTCAATGAATCACTAGATAATCATGAAGAAATATTGGTATCCAAGGGCTAAGCAAAGAAACAAGAAATCAACTATGATGAAACCTTCATGCCATTAAACAATTTAAATGCTATCTGAATTGTGTTATCTCTTATATTATAGTTTTGATGAAAATCACACTGGATGAATGTAAAAAGACATTCACTAACTTATATGTTCAACAAATACAAAATGAGTAAGGACCTCTTTGAAGCTGTGGATACACCACTTATTCGATGGAAACATAGAGAATCATAATCCAGATATGTGGGTTTGCCAGTGTGGTCGAGCCTCAGCGTCGAGCTTGTGCCTGGGTCGAACTTGGGAGTATCACATTACCCAGCACAAGAACGTTGAAGAGTAAAACCGTAAACCTCAAGGCCCAAAGGGGAAATAAGCATTCGCAAAAGAACGTCGAAGAGTAAAACCGTAAACCTCCATTCCATCAAGGCCCAAAGGGGAAATTCAAATAAGAACGAAGATGTAAACTGGGGAATGCACATATGGTCAGATCCCATATAATTTATACCATGTGGGAGGGCCAAAATGCTCTTAGAAATCTCCATGTTCTTTGAAAATCAGGAAAAGGGAAGATTGTAGCTACCCAGTGCCCACTGCCCATACCACAAAATCGGGGAGAAATTAAACCATAAACCCCAATTTTACCAAATGGCAGGGCGAAGAAGCTATCAGAAATTCCCATACTTCTAGAAATTTGGCTAATGGAAGTTTGTCCCTCCAAATTTCAGGGGTGAAATATATATTTTTTTCCTCTATCCCTCCTAAAAACATGGGCTAACCTTGTACACAATTTTTCCCCTAAAATAAATTACGGGCTAATGATATCAGTTTAAAAAAATCACTCTAATACAAAAAAAATTCCCAATAAAAAATTGGTGGCCCCTTAATTTTGCCCATGAGCGAAATTTCGCCCCTAAAATCATCTATGAATAACATAATAAGATTGTGTATGAGAAATGTGATGTTTGATGCACAACTTCAACAATTTCAAGTTCTCAAGCGAAGTATGCATACATGAGAATTGTTTGTTTTTCTTGATCCAATTCTTCTTTCTCTTGCAAACCTTTGATGTATGAATGGATCTAAATATAGCTTTCTTCCTCACTTACAAATATGTAATACAAACTTCTACTATCAAATGAAAAGAGGATGGAATAAATAATTAAATAATGATGGGAAAAAACAATACTCCAACATAAATCTTCCAGTATTTCATCTTTGTAACACATGAGCTTATGGATGGAAATTTCACTGTGAAATTGCAAACTCAATCTTGAAGAAACCCTCTTGATGTACACAATATTGGAAGCTATTTTCTCTTCACTCTAGGAATGTCAACTAATCAGGAAAGAAGTGGCATATAACTCACAAGCTTGCAGCTAGTTTTTCACATATCACTCAATCATTCAAAACATCCATGGAATTTCTCACATATTGCTCAATCATTTGGTTTGAATGCTCAAAATACGATTGAATTGGTTAAGAAAATGTACATGGATACGAAGTGAGTGATGGCATTCCTAGGAATTTACCAAAGAAGGTAAAATCTTACCAATATAAAAAACAAGATTCAATATTGGGGACTTAGGGGATCTACTAGCATTCATAACCAATTATTTTCTCTATAGATACACATCACTGGCTTGGGAGGCTAGCGAGCCTAAAAAGTGAGAACTATGTTCAAACATGTGCAAACTTTATCTCCAAGACCACAAAAGATACCAGAATGATCAAACGATGCCTACATGTCATGGTTATTAAAAAATAGTTTTGAAGATGATACATTAAAAAAAATCATGGTTACCCATCAAATTCCTATCTCATTTGGATCTTTGGTAGTCATTGTGAGTGTCTTGTAGACCAAAAATTTCATGATGATCCAAAATTTCATGAAAATACATGCTTCATAATTATTTGTATGTTAAATACATTTTCTAATCAATCGAATCATAATAGAGGGGATTCCCTAGCTTTAAATTGATGTCAAGAATCCAATTAAATCGATGGTTCATCAATTTGAGTCACGTTTATATATTTATGGTAAATTGCAACTCGCTTCCAGAAACCATTCAGAAACACACTGAGAATTTTATTTGGGGGAATAAAATCCATATCAAGCAGCATAATTGAGTTCCATAATCTTGTGCAAGTGTTTTTTTCCAAGACTGACATGAGCATTCTACCCAAAATCACCTGAGCCAGTATTTTTCAAAATCGACTGCTAGTGAAAACATTACATTCTCTTACTAAGCAAAACCATTTTTCTGAAGATCATCAAATAATTTTTTATATGGGTAATGGAATCACAAGATAAGGGTTCCCCTAAAAATAATATGATGTCAGGAGTCCAACGTAATCAACAATTCAATGATATGAGTCCTTGTTAGAGTTTTATGGTAAGTTGCAACTCACTTCCTGAATCCATTCAAGGACACGTTGAGAATTTCATTTGTGGGCATAAAATCCAAACAAAGCATCATAATTGTGTTTTGTACACTCTTGCAAGTGTATTTGGCCAAGGCCCATGTGAGAACACTACCCATAGTCATTGGAGCTAGTGTTTTACAAAATTGACCCCTAGTGAAAAAATTGCATTGTGTCTTACTGAGAAACACCCTAGTTCCATATATAGTTGAATAAAACATTTTTGGGGAAATGAAATCATAGGAGAGGGATTCCCCTAGTTGTAATCTAATATGAGGATTCCAACACAATTGATAGTTCGTCACTCCAAGTATTGGATAGATTTTTATGGAAAGTTGCAACTTGAATCTTGAATCCATTCAGGGACATATTGAGAACATGGTTTGGGGGAATAAAATCACCCAAGACGGTGTTTTGAAAAATCCTCCCATACTGCAAAAATTGCATTGTCTCATATGGAGAAAAACCCTAATTCCAAATATTGTCTAATAAAACATATTGTGGGTAATAATATCATAGGAGAGGGGTGCCCCTAGTTGTAATATGATATTCATAGTCTAATGCAATTGAAAGTTTGATTATCCAAGTCTCGATTAGAGTTTTATGATGAGTTAAAAATTGTAAATCCATTTAGGGAAACATTACAAATTTGGTCCAGGGGCATAAAATCCAAACCGATTAGAATAATTGATTTTTGTAAGATATTGAAAGTGTGGTTGGTCAAGTCACATATGAACACACTACCCACAATCGTCCAAGATATTGTTTTGCAAATTGACCCTTAGTGAAAAAATTGTATTGTCTCTTATTGAGCAAAACCTTAGTTCTAGAGATCGTCAAATAAAACATTTTTTGGGAAATGGAACCATAGGAGATGGGTGCGCCTAGATGTAATATGATTTTAGGAGTCTGATGCAATCAAGAGTTTGATAATAAGATTCCCAATTAGAGTTTTATGGTGAGTTGCAACTCACTTCCTAAAGCCATTACGGGACACATTGAGAATTTGGTCCAGGGGAATAAAATACAAAAAATATAGCATAATTGAGTTCCATAAGCTCATGTAAGTGTGTTTATCCAAGTTTCATGTTGGCATACTACCCAAAATTTCCCAAAATGGTGTTTTGCAAAATCGATCCCTAGTGCAAAAATTACATTGTCTCTAACTGAGAAATTTCAAAGTTCCAGAGACCATGAAATGAAAACAAATTAGGAAATGGAATCATAGTAGGGGGGTTACCCTAGCTATAATTTGATCTAGGGAGTCCAACACAATTGACTATTCGATTATTCTATTCTCATTTACAGTTTTATGGTGAGTTGCAACTCGATTGCTAAAGCCATTCAAGGACACATTGAGAATTTGATTTAGGGGCATAAAATCTAAATCAAGCAACATAATTGAATTTTGTAATCTCTTACAAGTATTTTTGTCCAAATCCAATGTTAACATGTTACCCACAATAGTTGGAGCCAGTGTTTTGCAAAATCCACCCCTAGTGAAAAAATTGCATTGTCTCTTATGACAAAAACCATAGTTTTGGAGACCATGGAATAAAAAACAAATTGGAGCAATGGAATCAAAATAAAGGGGTTCCCCTACCTGTAATATGATATCATGAGTCCAACATAACTAGTGGTTCAGTGATCTGAGTTTCAGTTAGATGTTTATGTTGAGTTGCAACTCACTTCCCGAAGCCATTCAAGGACACATTGAGAATTTGGTCTAGTGGCATAAAATAAAAACCAAGAAAAATAATTGAGTTATGTAATATCTTAAAAATGTGTTTGGCCAAGTCCCACATGAACACACTACCCAGAATCAACCAAGATAGTGACTTGGAAAATCGACTGCTAGTGCAAAAAAGTCAGTGTCTCTTATTGAGAAAAACCCTAGTTCTAGAGATCGTCGAAAAAAATGTTTTCTAGTAAGTGGAACCATAGGAGAGGGATACGCCTATATTTAATTTCATGTTAGGATTCCAATGCAATTGATGGCTTGGTGATTTAAGTCCCAATTAAAGTTTTATGGAAAGTTGCAACTTGCTTCCTAAAGCCATCTAAGGACACATTCGGAATTTGGTTTGGGGGCATAAAATCCTAACTGAGAAACATAATTGAGTTTTATGATTTCCTAAAAGTGTGTTTTTCCAAGGCCCACATAATCACACTACACATAATGTCTCGAGCCATGTTTTTGGAAAATCAACTCCTAGTGCAAAAATTGCATTGTCTCTTACTTGAAAAAACAATAGTTCCATAGATCATCGAATAAAATATTGCTTGGGTAATGGAATCATAGGAGAGGGGTTCCATTCGCTGAAATCCAATGTTAGGATGCCAACACAACTGACAATTTGACAATTTGAGTCTTGGTTAGAGTTTTATAGAGAGTTGCAACTTGCTTCCTGAAGACATTTAGGGACACATTGATAATTCGGTCTAGGGTAATAAAATACAAAACAAGAAGAATAATTGATTTCAGTAAGATATTGCAAGTATTTTTGGTCAAGTTCAACATGATGACACTACCCATAATCACTTAAGAGAGTGTTTTGTGAAATCCACCCCTGGTGCAAAAACATTGCATTGACTCTTACTGAAAAAACCCTAGTTATGGATATCCTCGAATAATTTTTTTTTTATGCAATTTAATCATAGGAGAAGGGTTCCCCTAGATGTAATCTAATGCTAGGATTCCAACTCAATTAATAGATCAGTGATCTGATACCTGGTTAGAGTTTTATGGTAAGTTGAAAATTACTTCCTAAAGTCATTTAGGGACACATAGAGAATTTGGTCTTGGGGCATAAAATCCAAACCAAAAGCATAATTAAGTTCCACAAGCTCATACAAGTGTGTTTATCTAAGTCTCATGTGATCATTATTCCCATAATCACCTCATCTAGTGTTTCAAAAATCAACTGCTAGTGCAAAAATTGCATTGTCTCTTACTAAGTAAAACCCTAGTTACAAATATCATCAAATACTTTTTTTCTACAATGGAATCACAAGAGAGGGATGGCCCTATTTTTAATCTAATGTAAGGGTCCAATGCAATCAATGGTTTGGAGAAACGATTCAAATTAGAGTTTTTATGGTGAGTTGCAACTCGCTTCTTGAATCCATATAGGGACATATTGAAAATTTGGTTGGGGATCATACAATCCAAATTGAGTAGAATATTTGCATTACATAAGCTCTTGCAAGTTTTTTTGTCTAAGGCCCATGTGAGCATGCTACCCACATTCACTCAAGCTAGTGTTTTGCAAAATCGATCCCTGATGCAAAAATTACATTGTCTCTTACTAAGAAAACCCCTAATTCTAGAGACAATCAAATAAAACACTTTTCAAGAAATGGAATCATATGAGAATGGTTATATTAACATTAATATGATGTTAATATTCCAACACAATCAATGATTTGATGTTTTGATTCTGATTTAAATTCTTATGGTGAGTTGCAACTCGCTTCTTGAAACCATTCAGGGACACATTAAGAATTTTGTCAGGGGGCATAGTATCCAAAATGATTTATGTAATATCTTGAAAGTGTGTTTGGCCAAGGTCAAAATGAAAAATCTACCCACAATCACCTAAGCCAGTTTTTGCAAAATCAACCACTAGTGAAAAAATTGCATTGTCTCTTATTGAGAAAAACCCTAGTTTTGGAGATCATTGAATATTTTTTTTTCTTCAAAAAATGGAATCATACAATAGGGATTCACCTAGATGAAATATGATGTTAGGAGTCCAAAAAAAATGAGAATTTGGTGGTTTGAGTATGGTTTAAAGTATTATGATGAGTTGAAACTCACTTCTTAAATCCATTTAGGGACACATTGAGAATTTGGTATGGGGAAATAAAATCCAAACTGAGTAGCATAATTGAGTTCCAAAATATCCTACAAGTGTATTTGGCTAAGGAACATGTGAACACACTTCCGAGTTAAAGTCTTATGGTGAGTTTCAACTCGCTTCTTGAAACCATTCAGGGACACATTAAGAATTTTTTCAAGGGGAATAAGATCCAAAATTATTTATGTAAGATATTGAAAGTCTGTTTGGCCAAGGTAAAAATGAACATGCTACTCACAATCACCTAAGCTAGGTTTTTCAAAATTGACCACTAGTGCAAAACTTTCATTGTCTCTTATTGAGCAAAACCCTAGTTTTGGAGATCATCGAATAATTGTTTTTTCAAAAAATGGAATCATACAATGGGGATTCACCTAAATTAAATATGATGTTAGGAGTCTAAAAAAATTGACAATTTCGTGATTTGAGTCTCATTTAACGTATTATGGTGAGTTGCAACTCACTTCGTAAATCCATTTAGGGACACATTGAGAATTTGGTCTAGGGGAATAAAATCCAAATTGAGTAGCATAATCGAGTTCCACAAGATCCTACAGGTGTATTTGGCTAAGAAAAATGTGATCACACTACCCACAATCACCCAACCCAATGTTATGCAAAATCAACCCTTAGTGCAAAAATCACATTGTCTCTTATTGAACAAAACCCTAGTTTTGAAGATCATCGAACACAACATTTTTGGGGAAATGGAATCAAACAAGAGGAGTTTTTCTAGTTGTAATACAATCTCAAGAGTATACAACAATTGATATTTTGGTGATATGAGTCCCAGTTAGAGTTTTATGGAAAGTTGCAACTCGCTTCCTGAAGACATTTAGGGACACATTGAGAATTTGGTCTAGAGGCATAAAATCTAAATCAAGTAAAATAATTGATTTCCATAAGCTCCTGGAAGTGTGTCTTTCCAATGGCTATGTTAGCATGCTACCCATAATCACTCAAGCTAGTGTTTTGTAAAATCGATCCCTAGTGCAAAAATTGCATCGTCTCTTACTCAAAAAAACCCTAGTTCTGAAGATCATCGAAGAAAACATTTTCTATTCACTGGAATTGAAGGATAGGGTTTCCCCTATCTTTAATCCAATGAAAAGGGCCCAAATCAATCAAAATTTTGAGAATTTGAGTCATATTTAGAGTTTTATGGAAAGTTTCAACTCGATTCCTGAAGCCATTCAGGGACACATTAAGAATTTGGTCTAGGGGTATAATGTCCAAACTAGGTAGCATAATTGTGTTTTGTGAGTTGTTGAGATTTTGTTTTTCTAAGGCTGGTGTGGGAATACTACCCACAATCACTTGAGCCAATATTTTGCAATATCCAGAGATCATCGACGAAAACATTTTTTGAGATATTAAATCATAAGAGAGGGATGTCCCTATCTATAATCTAATGTCGATAGCCTAAATAAATTGGCAATTCATCTATTCGAGTCTCAGTTAGTGTTTCATGGTGAGTTGAAACTCTCTTCCTAAAGCCATTTAGGCACACATCGAGAATTTTTTTCATGGGCATGAAATCCAAAATGAGAAACATAATTGAGTTTCACAATATCACAAAATTGTTTCTTCCCAAGACCCATGAGAAGATGCTACCCGCAATCGCTTGAGCTACTGTTTTGAAAAATCCACCCTTAGTGCAAAAATTGTATTGTCTCTTACTGAGAAAAATCCTAGTTCTGGAGATCATCAAATAAAACACTTTTGGGTAGTGGAATCATAGGATATGGGTTCCCTTAGCTATGATCTAATGTTATGAGTAAAATATAACATACAATTCGATAATCTAAGTCCCAATTAGATTTTTATGGTGAGTTGCAACTTACTTCCTAAATCCATTTAGGGACACATCAAGAATTTGGTCTAGGGAAATAAAATCCAATCTAAGAAGAATAATTGAGTTCTACAATATCCTCCAATTGTGTTCTTCCATGGTCCATGTGAGAACACTACCCATAATTTCCCAACCCAGTTTTTGGAAAACGACCTGCAGTGCAAAAATCACATTGTCTCTTATTGAACAAAACCCTAGTTATAGAGATTGTTGAATACAATTTTTTTCAGGAAATGGAATATTGTAGAGGGGTTCCACTATTTGTAATCATATTTCAGTATTCCAACAAAATCGATGGTTCGACAATGAAAATCCTAGTTAGAGTTTTATGGCAAGTTGTAACTTGCTTCTTGAAGCCATCGAGGGACACATTGAGAATTTGGTTCGAGGGAATAAAATACAAATTGAGTAGCATAATTGAGTTCCATAAGATATTTCAGGTTTGTTTTTCCAAGGCCCACATGATCACACTAGCCACAATTACTTGAGACAATGTTTTTCAAAATCAACCCCTAGTGAAAAAAAATCTTTTTCTCTTACTGAGAAAAAACCTAGATACAAAGATCATTGAATAAATTTTTTTGTGGTGAATGGAATCATAGGATAGGGATTCCCCTAACTGTAATATGATCTCATGATTCCAATTCAGTTGAAATTTGATCAATTATAGTTTTATGGCAAGTTACAACTTGCTTCCTGAAGCCATTTAGGGACACATTGAGAATTTGGTATGGGGGCATAAAATCCAAACCGAGTATCATAATTGCATTTTGTAATATATTGCAAGTTTTTTTTTCCAAGTTCAACATGATAACACTACCCAAAATTTCTAGCGAAAGTGTTTTACAAAATCCAACCTCAGTGCCAAAATTGCATTGTCTCTTAATGGGAAAAGCCCTAGTTCAAGAGATTGTCAAATATTTTTTTTCTAGGAAATGGAATAAAAAATAAGAGAATCCAAGATATATAATATGATGTCAAGAGTCCAATTCAATTGATATTTTGGATATCTGAGCCCCATTAATAGTTTTATGTTGAGTTGCAACTTGCTTTATGAACCATTCAGGGACACTTTGAGAAATTGGTCCAGGGGAATAAACTCCAAACCGAGCAGAATATTTGAGTTCAATAATATCCTAAAGGTGTTTTTTTGCAAGGCCCATGCGATTATTCTCCCCACAATTTCTCAATTCAGTTTTCTTCAAAATCCACCCCTAGTGCAAAAAATGCATTGTCTCTTGTTGAGAAAAACCCTAGTTCCAGAGATCATCAAATAATTTTTTTTCTAGGAAATGGAATCGTAGCAGATTGACTCCCCTATATTTAATCCAATTTCATGATTCCATCACAATATTTAATTATTTATTATGCTACTCACAATTTCCCAAGATAGTGTTTTGAAAAATAGACCCCTAGTGTTGAAATTGCATTGTCTCTTATTGAGAAAAACCTTAGTTTCGAAGATCATTGAGTAATTTTTTTTTTTTTCTGAGTAATAGAATCTTAATAGAATGATTCCCATAGCTATAATATTATTTCATGTTTTCGTCACAATCTATGGTTCAATGATATGAGTCCTCATTAGAGTTTTATGGAAAGTTACAACTCACATCCTAAAACTTTATAAGGACACATTGAGAATTTTTTCAAGGGGCATAAAATTCAAAATGAGTAGCATAATTGAGTTCCATAAGCTCTTGCAAGTGTTTTTGGATAAGTCCCATGTGAGAATTATACCCATAATAATCCAAGTTAGTGTTTTTCAAAATCGACCCCTAGTGCAAAAAATGCATTGTCTCTTACTAAGAAAAACCCTAGTTTGATAGATCATTGAATAAAAAGTTTTATGGAAAAATTAATCATAGAATATGGGTTCCCATAGGCTTAATCAAATTTCAGGGGTCCAATGCAATTTATGTTTTGGTGATCTAAGTATCGGTTGTGTTTTTATGGCGAGTTGAAACTCATTTCTTGAATCCATTCATGGACACATTGAAAATTTGATCTGGGGGCATAAAATCCAAATTGAGAAACATAATTGAGTTTTGTAAGTTTTTATGAGTGTATTTAGATAAGTCTAACATGATAATAATACCCACAATCACCCAAGCCATTTTTTGAAAAACTCACCCCTAGTGTAAAAATTGTGTTATCTCTTACTAGGAAAAATCTTAAATACATATATAATCAAATAAAAAAATAGGTAATGAAATAACAAGAAAGGAGTGTGCCTCCTTGTAATTTGATGTCATAAATCCAATGCAATTGATGATTTGTCAATCTAAGTCCCGATGAGAGTTTTATGGTGAGTTGGAACTTGCTTCTTGAAGCCATTCAACACACACAATGAGAATTTTGTCTAGGGGCATAAAATCAAAATTGAGTAGCATTATTGAGTTTCATAAGAGTATAATTTTTTTTTCTTCCATGGACCATGTGAAGATGCTACCCATAGTTGTTTGAGCAAGTGTTTTTCAAAATCCACCCCTGGCGCAAAAATGGCATTTCCTCTTATTGAGCAAAACCCTAGTTCTCTAGATCCTCAAATAAAACATTTTTCAAGTAATGGAATCATAGGAGAGGGGTTCCCATAGTTGTAATTAGATGTAAGTATTCCAACATAATCAATAGTTCAATGATTTGAGTCCTAGTTGTAATTTCATGGTAAGTTGCAACTCACTTCATGAAGCCATTTAGGGACACATTGAGAATTTGACTCAGTGGCATAAAATCCAAACCTAGAAGCATAATTGAGCTCTTTAAGCTCATTTAAGTGTGTTAATCCATGGCCCACATGATCAAAATACCCACAATTTCCAGAGCCCATTTTTTCAAAATCAACCCCTATTGCACAAATTGCTTTATCTCTTACTAAGATAAACCCTATTAATTAAGATACTCAAATAAAAAAAAATCAGGAAATGATATCACAAGAGAGGGATTTCCATAGTTGTAATCCAATGCCAAGATTGAAACACAATCGATGGTTCAACAATGTATTTCTCAATTAGAGTTTTATGGCGAGTTGCAACTCGCTTATCAAATGCATTCCTAGACACATTGAGAATTTATTCCAAGTGAATAAAGTCCAAACTGAGAATCATAATTGAATTCCATAAGCTCTTGTGAATGTGTTTTTCCAAGGAACATATTAGCATGATACCTACAATTTTCTAAGCTAGTGTTCTATAAAATCGACCCCCGATGCAAAAATTGCATTGTCTCTTACTAAGGAAAACTCTAGTTTCAAATATTGATGAATAAAAAAATTTGCGAGAAATGGAATCATAGGAGAGGGGTACCCCTAGTTGCAATATGATTTCATGGATTTAATGTAATTGACGATTCCATGATCTGAGTCACAAATGGAGTTTTATGGTGAGTTGCAACTTGCTTCCTGAAGCCATTTAGGAACACATTGAGAATTTGATCTAGATGCATAAAATATAATCTGATTAGCATAATTGAGCTATACAATATCCTTCAATTGTGTTTTGAAAAGGCCCACATGAGGATCCTACCCATAATCTCTTGAGCCAGTGTTTTGCAAAATCCACCCCTAGTGCAAAACTTACATTATTTCTTACTGAGAAAAACCATGGTTTCATAGATCATTGAATAAAATTTTTTTCAAGAAATGGAATCAGAGGAGAGGTTTTCCCCTAGCTATAATTTCATGTCAGGTGTCCAACACAATTGAAAATTCATCAATCTGAGTCTTGGTTAGAGTTTTAGGGCGAGTTGCAACTTGCATACTGAAGCTATTTAAAGACACTTTAAGAATTTGGTTTGCAAGGCATAAAATCCAAAATGAGTAGCACAATTTGGTACCATATGCTCCTGAAAGTGTGTTTGGCTAAGGCCCATGTGATCACACTACACATACTTGTCTAATATATTGTTTTGAAAAATCCACCCCTAGTGCAAAAATTGCATTGTCTCTTACCATAGGGGCTTCACCTTGTTGACCAATACCTTATAAAATTCATTCATAAAGGGGGATTTTAAATTGTGAAAAATAAAGTCAAGATATTGTAGGTATAAGGGGGGATGTGTGGTATAGGGGCGTTTATAGGTATTGGGATGTATAAAAAGGGTTATCTAGTAAAAATAAGGGTTTATTTTATTGGAAATATGTATTGGGAGGGGGTTCAAGAAAAGAATTTTTGGAGGTATTTATCAATATCTAGTAACATTAGGGGTATTATTTGATATCCCACGAATGAAGGTGATATGTCTCAATTTCTCTAAGTGAAGACCCCATGTCTCTTACTGAGCAAAAACCTAGTTTTGGATATCATCAAATAATTTTTGTTTAGGAAATGGAATAATAGGATAGGGTTTCCTCTATTTGTAATCTAATTTAAGGATTCCAACACAATTGGTAGTCAAGAGATACAAGTCCCAGTTAGAGTTTTATGGTGAGTTGCAACTCACTTTTTAAAGCCATTCAGGGACACGTTAAGAATTTTGTCTAGGGGCATAAAATACAAACTCAATAGTATAATTGATTTTTTAAAGCTCTTACAAGTGATTTTTTGCATGGCTCACATGATCATGCTACCCACAATTGTTCGAGACAATGTGTTGAAAATTCAAACCTTAGCGCAAAAATTGATTATCTCTTAGTAAACAAAACCCTGGTTATGAATATTATTGAAAAAAACTATTTCCATGAAATGGAATCATAAGATAGGGGGTCCCCTAGCTGTAACATGATGTCAGTATCCCAACACAATAAAAAATTAACCAAAATGAGCCCCAGTTAGAGTTTTATGGTGATTTTCAACTCACTTTATGAAACCATTCAGGGATACATTGAGAATTTGGCCTGGATGCATAAAATCCAAACAGAGAAGAATAATTGAGTTATGTAAGATCCTATAAGTGTTTTTGGTGAAGGCCCACCTAAGCATGCTACCTAGAATTTCTTGAGCTAGTGTTTTGCAAAATTGACCCCCAATGCAAAAATTGCATTGCCTTTTACTGAACAAAACCCTAGTTATGAAGATTGTCAGATAAAATATTTTATGGGAAATAGAATCATAGGAGAGAGGTTCCCCTAGTTGTAATATAATGTCAAGAGACCAATTAATTCGATGATTCATCAATCCAATTCTCATTTAGCGTTTTATGGCAAGTTGCAACTTGTTTCCTAAAGCCATTTAGGAACTCATTAAGAATTTGGTTCATGGACACAAAATATAAATGGAGCAACATAATTAGTTTCTATAATATCATGCAATTTTGTTTGGATAAATTACATGTAATCATGCTATCGATAATCTCTCAAGCTAGTGTTTTTCAAAATTCACCCCTAGTGAAAAATTGCATTGTCTCTTACTCAGTGAAACCCTAGTTCCAGAGATCATCGAATATTTTTTTTTTAGGAAATGGAATTATAGGAGAGGGTGGCCCCTAGCTATAATATGATGCAAATATTCTGATTCAATTGATGATTTGTCGATTCGAGTCTCGGTTATAGTTTTATTGCAAGTTGCAACTCCTTTCTTGAAGTCATTTAGAGAGATATTCATAATTTTGTCTTAGGGTGTAAAATCCAAAACTAGCAACATAATTGAGTTTTGTAACCTCCTCCAAGTCTTTTTGGACAAGGATGTTGTCACAAGCATGCTATCTGTAATCACCTAAGACAATGTTTTGTAAAATCCACCCCCATTGTTAAAATTGCATTCTCTCACTATGCAAAACCCTAGTTAGAAATATTGTTGAATAAAACATTATATGGGAAATACAATCATACGACACTCATTCCCCTAGTTGTAATCCAAATTTAGGAGTCCAATGCATTTGATAGTTCATCGATATTATTCCTATTTACAATTTTATAGGGGGTTACAACTCTCTTCTTGAAGTCATTCAAGGACACATTGAGAATTTGGTTCGAGGGCATAGAATCCAAAGTGAGAAGCACAACTTTGTTTAGTAATATATTGAAATTATTTTTGGCCAAGTCCCATGTGAGAACACTACTAAAAATTTCATGAGCCAATTTTTTTCAAAATCTATCCCTAGTGAAAAAATTGCATTGTCTCTTACTGACCAAAACCCTAGCTCTGAATATCGACAAATAAAACATTTTCTGGGAAATGGAATCATGGGAGAGGGGTTCCCCTAGCTATTATCTAATGTTAGGAGTCCAACTCAATTGATGGTATAGTGATTTGAGTCTTGATCATATTTTGAAGGTGAGTTGTAGCTCACTTCTTGAATCCATTCAGGGACACATTGAGAATTTGGTCCAGGGGCATGAAATCTAATCTAAGTAGCATAATTGAGTTATATAAGCTCCTACAAGTGTCTTTTTCTGAGGCCCATGTGAGCACACTACCCAAAATAACCCGTGTCAGTGCTTTTCAAAATCAAACCCAAGTTCAAAAATTTCATGCTTCTGATCTATAAATTTTTGTGGATATTCCACTAGAATTGTTCATCACAACAAATCTAAAAAAATACTAAAATATTTACTAATAGCCTCTTAATAATCTCTTCAAAGGATGCACAAAAGGCCACTGCAATCATTGCACCCTCAACACCTTCTATCTAGTAGAAGAAGATTGCAGAAGAGAAAGAATATATTGTTTCTTCACCTACGACAGTTCCTACACAATGCCTGTCAAGACCAGAGACAACAGGTTCGTGGAATAGATTAAACCCCGCCAGCAACAGGTTCATGACAACCTTCCACAGACCAAGTAGCACAACTTCTCCAGCAAGGCAAGCATCTGACCAAGATTCATATTCAACAAACACTTTCCCCTCTTCCCTGGGAACTCAACGTAATGGAGACCATTTCTTCCTAAGGGGGGACAACTGATCCTGGTGGATATTGGTGGCCACCCACCTATTTCAAATTCCAACTAGCTCATCTTGACAATTTTTAGTTCAAAATGTTTCTTTGTAATGGGGATACTTATTTGTAATTATTGGTTTTTCACTTCTAAGGCTATATTGAATCCCTACACAACATCCAGGTGGATATTGGTGGCCACCCATCTAACCCAATTGGCCTATTTTGGTAGTTTTCATCTCAGTAAATCTTTTTGTACTTCTGGGGCCATTTTGAAACCCTAAGCAACATTTTTTGGGCTTTCCATAGTCAAATTGTTGATGGAGTCAGAGATTGACAACATAATGTGTGGTTATGGAAAATAAATTTCCAATGGGCTATCACACGCCTAAAATGGAGATCGTATGCAAAAATTACGACCCCGGGAAGTTACTGTACTAACTTACCCCAACGGGGCCCATGTGAATTTTGGCACTTCATCTCCTAGGAATAGGTTTTCAAATCTCTATGGTTTTGGCATTCATGTTTATTGTAAAAATGCCTTTAGAGCCTCATTGTACTGATCTTCTTACAAATGAGCGTAGCCATCACATCTCTTCTCAGAGATAACACTGCCACCATTTTAGCGAGTCTTGCACTCTGTATTTTTAGAGTATTTGTACATTTCGTTCATAAATAGAAATCATTTATTTTTTTATTTCTATGTTTCTGGATATATTTATGTGTATTTCATTGCAATATCTCTACTTTCATTTCATTCCAAAAATAATCTAGATCAGTGGTATCAAAGCAGACTGCTCTTGATCGTTTTTCATTGCATGTCCCCAACAATGTCCAAGAATACAAAGTTGGGTCTCAAGCGTGTCTCTCTTGAGGAAAATCTCTCTTGCACACTCAAGAAACCTTCCATGGTGGAAGAAAAGAAAAACAATGGAGAAGAAGATTCTATTAACCTATTTCTTGACGAATCTCTCCCACGTCCTTCAACTCCTTCCGATAGAAACAAGTGCATCTTCATCAAGAGGCCAATTTGGAGGAACTTCTCCCTTCAAGGTACAAATTAACTTTGATATCCCCATGTTTGAAGGTTAGATAGATGTAGATGCCCTAGAAAAATGGTTAATTATTCTAGAAGCTTATTTCTTTGTTCACAGTTTTTCTGACAGGGAAAATATCACCTTCACAGTCCTTAAGGCTCTCCCCCATGTCAAACATTGGTGGGAAACTTATTGGAAGAAAAGTTCCACACAGGAATCTGGGATATATGGGGCCGAGCTAACTTGGGATTTTTTTGTGTATGCGATGAAGAAACAATATTACCCTGTTGATAACTATGAAGACCAGTACATGAGATGGAACACATTGTGGAAACAGAAGGGCCAAATAGTGTTATATTTCAAAAATAATTTCCATACCATGCATACCAAGATGGGTATCAAAGACTTCGAGCGACATCTGGTTTTGAAATAATGTGGGGCTCTACATAGTTACATCCAAATTGAAATGGATTTCCTAGACATCTCATCGCTGGGAGAGCTACCTATCTATATGTTGTCAAAATCGAGTAGAAATTTGGGCATCGAAACAAATAGGAGTTAGAGTCTAAAAATATGCAACAACCAAAGAAAGATAAATATGGACCTAACCTCTTGAAAACCACTCCAAGACACAGGAAAAGAAGGGTAAGGGAAAGATGAAGAGTGACATTGGGGAGTGATGCAACTTCCACAAAATCCCCTGGAACAACACCGATGAATGTCGCTCAAAATAGTCATTAGTGGTTGAGATCAAATATAAGGAGTTGAACCCTGATTTGAAATATGATACACAAAATAATGAAAAAAGACAGCTTATCGACGTAGAACCCACTGCTAATATTGTGACCGCAATAATTCAACTAGAAGAACCAACACATCCTGAAGAGGGGGAGCGCCTCTAACATTCAAAGATGTGGGTGAAGGGGACCCCATTGCATTTCATTGTTGATATCAGAAGACAGAATAACCTCATCTTAGATGAGGTTGTCAACCAGTTAGGGTTGTCGATAACACCACACCCGCAACCATAAAACATCGGGTGGCTTTTCCAGGGACAAGATCTCTATGTCAGCCAGCAGTTTCACTTGTCCTATGGATTCCATCCCTTCAAGAATGAGGCAGTATGTGATGTTGACCCTCTTGATGTCTATGATGTTGTTTTGGGCCAACCATATATGTGGAAACGTCATGTTTTTTATGAGTCTCGAACCCGTAGTGTCATTATTACTTTGGGGGGTCATCTCTATAGGATACCAGAGGTAGTTCCAACTATTATTCCACCAAAACAGTGTTTCAAGGTAATCTCCCATACTGCAAAATTAATCCTCTTCACAATTTGTTCAAAGGATGCATAAAAGGCCACTGCAACCACTGCAACATCAACACCTTCTATCCAGCAGAAGAAGATTCAGAAGATAAAGAAGATCTTATTTCTTCACCTACGATGGTGCCTACTAATGCTCTGTCAAGCCCAAAAACAATAGGTTGGTGGACTAGATTCAACCCCGCCAACAACAGGTTCGTGACAGCCTTCCACAGAACAAGCAGTGCAACTTCTCCAGCAAGGCACACAACTCACCAAGATTCATATTCTACAAACACTTTCCTCTCTTCCCCTGACACTCAACGCAGTGGATACCATTGCTTCCTAAGGGAGGAGGACTGATCTAGGTGGATATTGTTGGCCACCCACATGTTCCGAATTCTAATTGGCTCATCTTGACAGTTTTCCTTTCAACACATTTCTCTGTAATGGGGACACTTATTTGTAATTATGGGTTCTACACTTCTAAGGCTATCTTGAAGCCCTACATAGAATCCAGGTCGATATTGGTGGGTGTTCATCTAGTCCAACTGGCCTATTTTGGAATATTTCATCTTTGTACATTTTTCTATACTTTTGGGGTTGTTTTGAGGCCCTAAACAACCTTTTATGGGATTTCCAAAATCAAATTGTTGACTAATTCAAAGTTTGATGGCATAATATGCAGTTCTCGAAAATACCTTTCGAATGGTCTATCACATGCCTAAAATGGAGATCATATGCAAAAGTTACGACCCTGGGAAATTGATGTACTAACATACCCCAACAGGGCCCACATGAATTTTGGCGCTTCATCTCCTAGGTTTAGGTTTTTGGATGTCTAGGGTTTTGGCATTCATGTTTATTATAAAAGGGCCTTCATATCCTCATTGTACTCATCTTCTTGCAAATGAGTTTAGCCGTCACATCTCTTCTCAAAGATAAAGCTGTCATCATTCTTTACAAAATAAAAATCATGTATTACTGTATTTCTCTGTTTCTGGCAATATTTTTGTGTATTTCATTGCAATATCTCTTCTTTAATTTTCTTTTGAAAATAATCTGGATCAAGAAAGGAGCAAGAGGTCTCAAGCAAAGAACCAAGTGTAATATTCAATCCAAGAAACATGAACTACTCTTTGAATGCAAAAGGTGTTTGATATATGAGTCAAATAAAGTGATTATCCCCCCCTACAAGATTTACTTCACTTTAAAATTCAATTTATTTCAGTTTAAAATGCAAGCTTAAAAATTTTCCACCCACTAACTAGAATGCAATCACTTTTTGGTTTTCCAATGCTTTCAAATGCAATGAAAATTTTTAATGCAACTTATTTTGTTTTCTTTCTTTCAAATGAGATGAAAAACAATAAATGCAAACACAAATAATTCCACAACAAAAGAATGCAAACCAAAATATGCAGTGAAGTAGGTCAACAAGGATCAAAAGAACTCAAATGAAAGAAATATCTCAATACTTGCCACTCAAAACAAGAAACCAATTTTATAATAGGTCATAAGCAAACAAAAGCCCAAAACATGAGTGCAATTTTCAATTCGAAAAAGAGATTTGAATGTAAAGTAAAAATATCAGTTTCAGAACTTTAAAATAAAGTTCATAACATTACAGATAAAAAACAAGTGACATTCAATCCAAATATGCCAAAGACACAATCTAAGGATCACAATTAACACAATATGGTGATGTGCATTCAAACAAAGTCGAAAATAAAAAGAGACTCAAAGAGGATTAATCCAATGATGACCATTGGATCCTAAGAAATCAAATACTCATATAGAAATAAGAGGCTCTTATGAGGAGACCTGAGACAAAAATATGACCAAACTGAGGCAAAAAAAGCTCCAATTTCACTCAAAATAGACATTATCACTCCTGCAACTATGCAAATGGGGCAATGAAAATGACACTATTGCTCCCTAGGATATTGTGAGGAGGAAATGTCAGAGTTTCATTGCTATGTACTCCCTTATAGGGGGGAGATGAAACATGTAAAGTGGTTAAAAAACTCAAGCTTTACCTAGATTTGAGATAGGGTAAGATATTTGGCTCAGAGAACTTCCCAATGATGATATGGGAAGGAAAGAGATCAAAGAAGAAGCATCAAAACCAAAAATATCATGTCAAAACAAAGACTCAAAAGACTAAAGAGAACTTCCCCAAGTATGGTCGCCAATTTTTTGTTGTGGTAAATTCCCCCCTTTGGATAGGTGAAACCCCCCTCAGATATGGTTTCCTTTGATCTGAGACAGAAGTAAACAAATGGACACTAAATTCCCCTTAAGACTAATTTATATGTTCATTAATGAAATCATAAGAAAGAGAGAAAGAGGAAAAGGTAGATGAATTACCTCTTTCATGTAGGTTTTCCTCGTTGCTCCAACTATTGAATTTGATATCCAAGCTCCTAGTATGGAAGTATCCCTCCTACAAGAGATGAGACAATCCTCTTCTACTACTATATATCATTAGATGAAAGTAGATTTATCTATGTTGGACTTAAACAAGATAAATATAAAAATTCATTAAATAAACAATGAAGACATTAAGAGAAATAGACCAAGTTATATATTAAAACTTGAAAGATATGGAAGATTTTCAACCTCAATGACAATGTTGCAGCAATTCCTCCAAGATCTTTGTTTTCCAATCCCTTTATGCATTACCAGACGATGGGTATGATGCTATAAACTACCCCTCTCTCTTGAATGTCACAAGATTAGAGGTATGATATTCCCAAGTTCCCTCCCCTGAGATCTCACATGAGGAATTTAAATATTTTTTTATTTGAGAACTAACTCAACAATCCAAGGAAATATCTCTCAAGATACATCAAATTAGGATATTGGTTTGAGAAAATATCTCAACCATCCATGTGACTCTCAACTTCTCCTTCAAATTATGAAACTATATGTGAGATGGATTCTCACACTAAATTAATTTCCTTTTTTTCAATAAAAATGAATAATACATGTGCACATAGTATTTTGACCATCATATGATAAATTTCTCTCCCAACATGTCTAGGGATCATGACAAACACACCCTCAATTAAGTGTGACAAATAGGTGTGTAACAATGGCGTGAGAGGGGAAAAGGGGGAGAAGGTGAGAAAAGGTAGATCATTTTCAAGGCCATGAGACACATAACTTTTACTCAAAACCACCTAGTGGCACCAACATCCACAATAATATGCCAACGATACTCTCAAGAGGCCATGTGTAGTTTTTAGAGGCATCCTTCTTGGCCCTAGATGGAAAGAAGCTTCATTTAGGGCTTGAAGTTCATGTTTCCTCCCCTAGCCATGTACAAGGCCCCAACACCCATACCTAGTGATAAAAGATGCTAGTGGTACTTATATTCCTCATTAAAGGCAAAGGATGCCCTCGATAGGTCATTTTTGTTCATTCAAAGTGTCATTATTGGCCCTAAATCCTATAATATTTATTTAGGGATTCACTCTTGGGTTTATTCCCCTAACCATATCTAAGTTCTTGAGACTCATAATCAATGCTCAAAATCTCATAATGTTGACTATCCCCATTAGGAGACCAAGGATACCTTTTAAAGGTCCTTTATGATGGGTCAAAATGTTGGTAATGGCCTTAGATGCCTACAAGCTTCTTTTGGCATATTCTTGTTAGACCTACCTTGTGAATTCTTAGTAAAAAAAGTGGGTGCACATTCTAAGAACACACACACGCTCTAGCATGTGCATGTTCTCTAAAACACAATGTGTTCTTTTCATTTCAATTATTTTGGATGGGAGTGACAACTTTAGAATATGTGTTTTCTTACTTAGTTGCCTTAGATTTAGGTTCAGAATGAAAAACCTCGTGAGTTGGGTTGCAAATATATTAAAACATCTATTTTTCTAAATACCTTTCGAAATCTATATTTTTTATATTATTTTTGTATATGCTACACAAAATTGTCGTCAATGAAACCACAGACATAGAGTCAACTATGCATATTCGAAATATATAATTTTTGAAAAAATAATATTGTTTACTATTTTAATATATGTTTGTCTTAACCCCGGATGGGGTGATAGTGGGAGACACTTGTCAAGAGAAGCAGCATGGAGAGAGCCATTGTGGCATAAGTCACGCGACGAACACGTGCCTCCCCCTCCCGCCACCTTAATGCTCTTAAAACCACATTGCATGAGTGTGCCCTACTCTAGCTATCCATCCCTTCGATGGACCAACGCATGGCTATGTATTTACTCTATGTGTGTGTTGGTTTAATGGATGGAACCAGCCACTTGGATACTATGAATTGCACCAGGTGCACTGGACACCTCATTCTCTGGTGGTTGAATCCTCAAGAGCTTGACCTTCCACTCGGCTGCTCCTATGCCTGTTATTGCTCTCTCCTAGGTGTTTCTGCCCTCACTATGTCTCAGAGATGCCGAGATAGAGGGGGAAGTCTAAACGAGGCTCGGCATGGCAGCCCAGTCGACCACGTTTGGCCCTCCGCCCCCCACTTGAAGCTTCCCACAGCTCCTCCTTCTCACCGCCTTCCTTGTCCTCCTCCCTGGCGCAGTCAAGCCACAGTCCCAACAACCTCTCGCCCCTCTCGTCACCTTTTTCTTACAGGTTGTATTGGTTTGATCTCTTGGGGACTTCTCTAGGATTTAACCTAGGCCCCCTTGAAGATTTGGCCTCCGCCTCATAGTTAGTACCAGTGGCTCCACCAAAATCATCGACCCACTCGATTCCCCAATCGCCCTATGCCCTGCTACACCGCACTCACTCTTAGGGTGATGGCCATGAAGAAAGCCAAGGTTCACAACAGTGGCCTCACTCTCGTGCAAACTCTTGGGCCAAATCTGAATTTGAATTGCAAGCAAGCCTTGCATTGTTGCAAGGCCTCATTTTTGAGTTACGATGGGACTTGGATGATCTACGATTTCGCATGGAGATTCTGGATGAGAAATCAACACAATTCCTACAATTTCTTTTAGCAATGCAGGATGCCTACCACCCCTCAGTTGAAGAAGCACATGCAGTAGAGGCTGAGACACCAGTCTTGGCACCATCTTCACCACTTGGGTCTTCGAAGGAAGTTGCACCAGTCAAGGGGGAGGACGTGACACCATTCAAGGAGGAGGACACGACACCAGTCGAGGAGGAGCCAGCTCCTCTCGGGGACCTGATGCTCGATGACACCCCCATGGACGTGTGGCCGCACTACATCCCTACCACTTGACATGCACAAGTGTCTCTTTTACTTTGCTCAGTTGGAGGGTCGTATAACTGTTGTTTTGCCTCATAGACGTTATAGTGACAATCTGTGTCATTTACTGTTTGTGTCAATTACTGTCAAGCTAATCACCCTTAGGGTGCTACAATTTTCTGTTATATGTCAGTAGAAAGATCAAGCTGTAATATTTTGTTGTTAAGACTTCTTGTGACTGACAGTTTAAGACTTGAACTAAAAAAGTGTTCGGCTAACTGAGTTGGTTTCCCCTCAGGGAAGCTCAGTGTTTACATCCTAGAACAAAGTGATGATACTGTAACCTTTGATTTTGGCAGGTTTTTTATACAATCTTACTTATATATATATATATATGTGTGTGTGTGTGTGTGTGTGTGTGTGTGTGTGTGTGTGTGTCTTAACATATATCAAAATCCTAAAATACATGCCTCTTTTATTCCTACAATAATTTTGTATAGCCTTAACCATTACAAGATGAGATCTATAATCTAATAAAAATTAAAATTATTTGATTATGTTTAAACCCGCATACCCTATTGTTTGCTTATGTTAAGACTCTCATATCCTGCACTAACAAAAGACATTGTAATTTCAAGGATATAATGACTTTCATAATTAAAAAAAAAAAAAAAAACAATTAACATTATAAGTTTTGAAAAAATAGCCTTGTACAAGAACATTGTGTTCTATATAATTCTACACTTCTTTTTAAGGAAATTGTATGGTTTAGGTACTCAATGCATGCACTAACAAAAACATATGCATTATATGTTGCATGAAAAATAACATATCGTTGTTAGAAAACTCAAAAATTATAGTCATACACAAATTCCATAAATATAAATTATATATTCAGAAAATTAATTCAATTTCTTAAGTTTCATCTTCTTACACCATATTCAAATTCATTATAAAAGTACCTCAAATCATTTCTCCAAATTAACATATTGTTGTTTTTCCATATTTACATTGTCATTTCATCCATTTAAATAAATATATAGTTAAAATTATATTATTTTTTTAATTATTACTTTCAAATAATTATTTAATTTTTATCTCTTTAAGAAAAATCATATAAAAAACTATTTTATTAAAAAGTAACAATTGAATGTTTCATTTGTATTTAAAAAAAAAAAAAAAGTGTATAAACTTTAATGAGCTTAATAACCTCATTCCATTCCATATATTTGAAAACACATGATATAATACATTGATTGAACTCTAATGAGCTAAATAGACTCACAATACGTTTAAGCACTCTGGCAGACATTTACATAATGCAGGCTTGGCCTGGACGATTATTCCCCTCAAGATCTACTAGAAGCTTAATGTGGCAATGTTGACCCCCCTAACCAGTGTTGTTGACACTATTCAGGAAGAGGGAAGAGCCCGCAGAGGAAGGGGCAGAGGAAGGGGGTCACAAAGGAGGACTCGTGCTCATTTCCATGGTCTGGCGTCTTCGACCGGTGAATTGAAGAGGGAGGGAAGTATGCAGTCATCCCAAAAGGCATCTCTGAGTGACAATTTGGTTTCTCACGAGAAGAGGTGTGAATTTCAGTTGGCTCCAACTGTTGCTATGATCTGGGGCTATCATGTGGAATGGTACGATGTTGGTGTCATGACCAAGGGAGATATTGCTTCGATGGTTCAGGTCCCTCCACTGAAAAGAGATGATCAGTTTGATGCAATTGGCGAGTCCACCTCATTGAAGAAAGGCCAGCCTCCTTCCCTGCCTTTGAAATCTCAGCCAGAGGTATGCTGTCAGGGTGTTGCGTCAGTGGATTTGCATTTTGAGGAGGATCATTTGAAGCTCATCTTTGATCGAAAGGTCAATCTGTTGTTTGATCGAAAGGTCAATCTGTTGTTTGATTTATGCTCCCATCAAGTGCAGCCTCGACATGCTAAGGAAATGGCTTCCCAGATTCTGGCCTTTCCAGATCTGACCATCCCCCTGCCACCATGCCACAAGGAAAACCTACCTGGTGCAAAGATTCCTCACCTAGAACAATAGCTGATTATTGCAAAACAGATTGTCTCTTACCTTGGCTCTATAGTCTTGATTACTGGTTTTATTTTAGTTTTTTTGTCTACACCTTGTTATAAGTTTGGAATCACAACAGATTTTTTTGGTCCCGGGGAAGCTCATATTGTGAAGTGTTCTTGGACTTGGGTTGGTTTCCATTTTTGGCAACCCAAGCTTAAAAAGAGTGTGAATGTAAACTCTAGGTCTTTATTAGAAAGTGATACAAATTTCTTACTTATAAAAAAATATATAAAATTTATATATTTTATATATTTAATATATAAAATTTCACATAAACATTTAAATAAAATTCATTCAAAATCATCATCCATTTTCACATAAACATTTAAATAGAATTCATGCAAAATCATCATTAGAATTCATGCAAAATCATTATTAAGCAAATTTTAAAAAGACTCAAATCAGATAGTCTTAGCTTACTGAGTCATTTTCTAAACAAAAAGTAAAAATAATAAAGTCCAATTTGTTATGCAAGATAAGATAAATGGGACACTACATATCAATTTTAACTTTATATATATATCAGACACAATTTTAACTTTTTATATATAAGACAATGAGAACGTTCCAAATTTTGCACTTTTTGAGACTTGATCTCTCTCTATACTTGATAAATTCTCTATACTTGATAAATATAGTATTAAGATAAATTTAAGTTAGTATATATACACTTATTTTATTTATTTTGTCTAAAATTTAAAAATAAATCTATATTAAATTGTAAAATGCATCACTTGAAATTAGAAGGAGATAAAAGAGACTGGTTTTTTTTAGGCGAGGCAACATGTGGAGGCCATCAAAGAAAAGCCACATATTGGGATGGTTATTAAATCAATGAGGAGTACAATATATAAGATGATATTCGGCTTAGATGGTTGGAACCAACCTCAACTAAATCCTAAATAAACATCACAATTAATCTCCATTATTTCTAAGTCTCCCTTTTAATGGAGAAATAGAGTGTCTACATTACAAATGCCTAACATAAGTAACATCAACACTTCAAAGCCATCAAAGCAAAGCCACGCGTTGGGCATGTTATTAAATCAATGAGGAGTACAATATATAGGATGATATTCAGTTTAGTCGGTTGTAACCAACCTCAACTAAATCCTAAATAAACACCGCAACTAATCTCCATTATTTCTAAGTCTCCCCTTTAATGGAGAAATGGAGTGTCTACAAGTCTCAGCTAGGCTTACAACTTGACTCTAACAATTTCATTTTGACCTTTCTTGTTGTCAAATAGTGATGGAGATGAAACGTTTTCCTTGGCTTGATGCTCCAAATATATTTCATCTTCACTCTGTTATGCTTCAGTGTCCTCTTGGATTTTTTCTTCTTCAATTTGGAACTTGGCGGTTGACTATTGTTCTTTGTCCTCAAAACTTCTGCAGGTTCTTGGAAGCGTTTTTCTTTAATGCTTGCAAATTCTTCCAACTTCTCATAAGTGGGTTGCTTCCGTTTTTGGATACAATCATCAATGTCTTCCTCAATGGACTGTTGCAACTTCAATTCATAATAATACTTGATTTCTTCTAGGCTCCACACCATAAAAATTATCTCAAAATTTTCTTCATCAATATCTTCATTTTCTTCCTTGTCTTCTTCATAATCATTCACTATTGAAAATGAATTGTTGTCTTGTAAACCTGCACACTCAAAAACGTTGTTATAATCATATGAAAAATCACAGGAAAAACCATACTGGTTCTTTTCATTTTTCTCTTCTAAGAGATCTTTCCTTTCTTCATCTTTCTTCATTTTTCTTCATTTCCTATGATGCCACATAATAATCTTCATTTTCAGCTTCAACTTCTATCACAACTAGTTGTTTCATGTCTTCAACCTCTTTACCAAGTTCTATCAGATTGTCTTTTATTGTATGCAAATGAGTTTTTATTCTCACCAAACAATAGGTCATTAATAAGATATTTCTCATGCATCAGAATTGACCACTCTTCATGAGATGAATAATTTTCGTCAAATTTGACTAAATTTACCAAAGATTCACACAGGGGTTCATCAATAGTTACACATTCATCTCCATCATCAATCTCATTTGAATTCACCACATCACTAAATACTGTTTCATAGGGAATTTCCTTACTATGACATGCAAATTTACTGTCAGGCACACTTTCTTCATTAATCATTGCAATTTCAATGCTACCATTTTCAATCGCTATTTCAGTTACAAATATTTCAACACTGTCATCATTTTCAACAACAATGTCTTCATGAACTTCAATATTCTCACTCCATTTCTTCATTTCAAGAATATCCCAAAATATTTTTGTACTAGGTATTTCACCAAATTCACGCAAAATAATACACAAAATGTTTCCACCCACTGCTGATATAATAAGTTGCAATTGGGTGGAATCACGAAGGTGGGTTACACTTCCGTGACAATTTGGTTTCCAAAATTTCGAAAAACATATTTTCGGCCGAACTAAATATATTTTTCAGCCGAAAGAACATTTTTTCGGCCGAATTATTGTTCAGCCGAAAATATAAACGTCAAATCGAATGGAGCCATTACGGGGCCCTCAATTTGCGTGTAAAAATTTGGTCGGCCGGATATTTTCTTTTCGGCGATAGGTTTTCGGCCGAAAATTATCTCGACCGAAAGATTGTTCGGCCAAACAATGTTTCGGCCGAACTATTGTTCGGCCGAAAGATTTTTCTATATAATCGCCACACAGCCATGTGAAATGTTTCGAATTTTTTTGGTTCTGTGTCGCGAGAGCAGTGGGCTTTGTAAGTGTCTGTGAGTTTTTAGGAGCAGCGGGTTGTGTGAGCAGCGGATGTAGCGGTCGTGGGAGCAGCGGACGTAGCGGTGATGGGAGCAGTGGACGCAACGATCGGCGAGGTATTTACATTCGTAAACATTCGCGCGTTTTGTATGCGGTTTCGTTTTCGTATGTTTTGATTTCATTTTCGTGTGTTTTGTATGCGGTTTCGCGCGTTTTGTATGCGGTTTGTATGCGGTTTCGCATGTTTTGTTTTTGTATTCGGTTTGTATGCGGTTTCGCGCGTTTTGTATGCGGTTTCGTTTTCGTATGTTTTGATTTCGTTTTCGTGTGTTTTGTATGCGGTTTCGCGCGTTTTGTATGCGGTTTCGCGCGTTTTATTTTTGTATTCGGTTTGTATGCGGTTTCGCGCGTTTTGTATGCGGTTTCGTTTTCGTATGTTTTGATTTCGTTTTCATGTGTTTTTCGTTTATATATTTTTCGTGTGTTTTGTATGCGGTTTCGTTTGATTGTGTTTTCGTATGTTTTGATTTCGTTTATATATTTTTCGTTTATATATGTTTATATATGTTTGCGTATATTCGTATATATATGTTTATATATGTTTGCGTATATATGTTTGCGTATATGTTTGCGTATGTTTGCATATATATGTTTATATATGTTCGTTTATATATGTTTATATAAACAGTATATATGTTTCGTTTATATATGTTTATATATAGATTTTCGTAGATTTTCGTTTATATATGTTTAGATTTTCGTATATGTTTATATACTGTTTGTGTTTTCGTAGATTTTCGTATATGATTATATACTGTTTGCGTATAATCACATTCGAGTTTTGTTTGTGTTTTCGTAGATTTTCGTAGATATAAATATAAACTGTACATTTTCATAGATTTTCGTATAAATTGTATATGTTTATATAAACTGTATAAACTGTATATGTTCGTAGATTTTCATATAAACTGTATATGTTCGTAGATTTTCATATAAACTGTATATTTTCATATAAACTGTATATGTTCATATAAACTGTATAAACTGTATATGACTGCATAAATTGTATATACTCTGTATATGACTGTATATGACTGTATAAACTGTAGATTTTCATGACTGTATATAAACTGTATATGACTGTATAAACTGTAGATTTTCATATAAACTGTATATTTTCATATAAACTGTATATGTTCATATAAATTGTATAAACTGTATATGACTGTATAAACTGTATATGACTGTATATGACTGTATAAACTGTATATGACTGTATATGACTGTATATGACTGTATATGACTATATTTTCATATAAACTGTATAAACTGTATATGACTGTATAAACTGTATATGACTGTATATGTTCATATAAACTGTATAAACTGTATATGTTCATATAAACTGTATAAACTATATAAACTGTATATTTTCGTAGATTTTCATATAAACTGTATATGTTAATAGATATAAATATAAATACAAACTGTACATTTTCATATATTTTCGTACATTTTCATATATATAAACTGTACATTTTCGTAGATATAAATGTAAATTGATTTTCATTTGCGTTTGCGAACTATATATTTGCGTTTTCCAACTGTACATTTGCGTTTGCGAACTGTACATTTTCATAGATATAAACTGTACATTTGCGTTTCGTAGATATCAAATGTAAATTAATTTTCATTTTCGTAAAATAAAATGTAAACTGTACAATGTAAAATGTAAAATGTAAACTGTACATTTTCGTAGATGTAAACTGTAAAATGTAAACTATACATTTTCGTAGATGTAAACTGTAAAATGTAAATTGTAAAATGTAAACTGTACATTATCGTAGATATAAACTGTAAAATGTAAATTGTACATTTTCATAGATATAAATGTAAGTTAATTTTCATTTGCGTTTGCGAACTGTACATTTTCATAGATATAAACTGTACATTTGCATTTTGTAGATATCAAATGTAAATTGATTTTCATTTTCGTAAAATAAAATGTAAACTGTAAAATGTAAACTATACATTTTCGTAGATATAAACTGTAAAATGTAAACTGTACATTTTCATAGATGTAAAATGTAAACAGCTTTAATTTTCGTAGATGTAAAATGTAAACAGCGTTAATTTGAGTAATTAACCTGTTTGATTTTGTTGACTTTTCCGCTAGAGTCCCAAATTACCCGAATGCACAATCAATTTACATTCAAATCGCGGATCTGTTCAGTTTTCCTTTACGCTTTCAATTTACAGTTTGCGAAACTGT
>ML778225.1:237439-251081 GCA_009831015.1 Picea engelmannii
GGTTGATTACAAACAAATTCAAAATTAAAAGTGCAGTTCCTTATGCTATCTTGTTAAGTGAAACAGGGGCTGCCCCTATTGAAGCAATTGCTATGGTGTGAGTCATAAGGTATTTGAAAAAAATTGAGCAAATGGAAGAGGGCCGATGGCCTAAGGTTGTGTTTAGTGACAGATTGTGCAAAAGAAAGAAGACTTGGATGCGGCAAAATAACAAATGGTTTAGTAAATGGGGCATTTGCTTGAGCATGTGTCCTACAAAGAGTAAGGAGATAAATTTTTTTGTCATGGATAAGTTCCACAAACGTACTTGGGAGAAAGAGCTAGGGAGAAAGAAGAAGTACAACATTGAAGAGTTTAACCCCACTCATAACCATCAGCAAAAGGTGTACATAGAGGCCAATATTTCTTGGAGATCTAAAACTCTTATTGCTCAATTAAGGACTAACTCTCATCAACTCCGTTGTGAAACAAGGCGCTGGAAAAGGCCAAAAGAAAGGTGGGAAGAAAGAGTATGTATTTTGTGCTCGTCCGGAAAAGTGGAAACAGAAAAACATTTCATTTTAGAATGTGAGGCCCTCAAAGACAGCAGGGAAAATTATGCAGGTATTTTGGCTGCTAATTTTTGGGATAATCTATTCAGCAAAGAGTTTGTTGACAAGCTGGGAGCGATTATTGTAAAACTTCATAGGAAAAGGGCCGAATACAAAAGCCAGATGGAAAAACAATCTGTCCCATAGGCTATTTTTAGCCTCGTGGACGTTAAAAATACTTTCTTTCTTTCTTTCTTTCTCCTTCTCTTAACAAACTTCCATAGGGTGGAAATCCTGCATTTGGTGAAAATCCTCACTGTCGCCAAGACCTCTTACATGTATCCTAATCACAAATTTCCACAGCACGCAAAACAATCAAACTATCCTCGTACTCACTTTGTCTGGTTCCCTTCCACCAAGGCTACGATTTAATCATCCAACAGACGTAGAAATTAACCTTCTCCTCTATGTAGTTTCCCTCAAACTGCTTCACAGGCTCGCACGATATTTTTAACTGCCTTGTTCACTTTAACAACGGCTAGGGTTTCAGGCGGCTCTCAATGGAACCCTTTCCTCGGCTTCCTTTCCTTCACCTCATGTCAATGGTGCTGGAAGCAGTGAGATTACAATGATATATATGATAGCTGGGAAATCCGTTATTTATGACAACAACGATATATATGTGACAACAAAGCTAATGTGAATTTTGTACGAGAGTTTTCCATAGCGAGAAGAGCGGGCACTGTTTCCTCGCCCGAACGCTGCAACAACAGGAGAAGGACGGGGTCCTTCAGGCCTCTCCACGCTGGAAGGAACCAATAATGGAAGATAAGACAAATTCAAGAAAAACTTCAGAAATTGTTGCTGATAATATACAAAATCATTCCAACCTTTAATCAGGAGCAGTAAACAATTTCGTAGAAGCATTACTCGAAAATTATTCGAGGTTAAATGTAAAGAAACATTACTCAGAAAAATTATCTTTTCACCTGCAACTCTGGATGCGCAAACACTCAATGAGGCCACCATTCAACAATCCACGACTAGACAGTTCTGCCCAAAATGCTTTTATTTATCTATGCAAATATGTTTACCAGTAAGCTAGCCAACAGATGTTCGAAACCATTGAAAGAGAAATCAAGAATTTCGAGTACAGTTGAATATCAATGCTAAATATTTCATAAAAAAAATGAAATGTGCATTTCCTGCAATTTTCATTTTCGGAGACTCGAATTCAGATACAGGTGGCTTCTATGATGCTTTCCCTACAGAATCGCCTCCCTATGGAATGACTTTCTTCAATAAACCTGCAAGTCGTGCTTCAGATTTTTCTACTGGCTTTGTAAAAATATCTACGAGTTAATCTCGTGAGCCACAAAATTGAAGTGTAATGTCACCATTATTGACAAGCTCGCGGATGAAGTGAAAGCTAGTGTTAATGTGTTTATTTTTCTTGTGAAACATATGGTTTTTGGATAGAGAAATTGCTGAGGTGTTGTCACATAAGATAGGAGTTGGCTCATTTTCTGTATGTGACATATATTTCAATATTCTTCTTAGCGACACAGCTTCACATGAAGCTGAGGTACCATCGACATACTCTGCCTGTGCAAAAGATATGGATACAATTGGCTACTTCTTTGATGCCCATGAAATCAGGTTCGCGCCCAGGTGAAAAGCATGCCCAAAGGTGTTTTTCCTGTCATTTAGGTTGCCTGCAAAATCACTGTCTGTGTAACCAGAGAGATGATTATCATTAGACTGAGTGTACCATAAGCCAAAATTGAGAGTGCCTACAACATATCTCAAAATCTGTTTCGCCATCTTCCAGTGAGAATCTTTGGAGGATTCCATGAACCTGGAACCAAGACTGGTTGCATACATAATATCAGGCCTAGTTGTTGTAAGATACAACAAAGTACCTACTAAACTTTTGTATAGGGTAGAATCCATTGTAGGTTCTTCATATTGCTTTCTCAATTTTGTGCCTAGGGGTATAGGGGTTTCTGTTGGATTGCAGTCTTCCATGCAGAATCTTTTGATGATGTATGCTGAATACTTTTGCTGATAGACAAAAATGCTTTTGGTTGATTGATCAACATCAATTCCCAAAAAATATTTCATTATGCCAAGATCTGTCATCTCAAACTCAGATTGCATGGCATGTTTAAAACTGGTTAACTCAAGATTTCCAGTATATATCATGTCATCAACATATCAACATAGAATCAAAATTTTACCGTGCCGATCTATTTTGGTGTATAAAGATGGCTCATTTTTTCTTTTGTTGAAACCACTTTTGATCAGGTAAGTGTCAATTATGTTGTACCAAGCTCTTGGAGCTTGCTTTAAGCCATACAGGACTTTCTTCAACCGATACACTTTAGCTAGTTGCTCTTTGACATCAAATCCAAGTGGTCAATCCACGTAGACCTATTCTTCTAGGAACCCATTCATGAAAGTTGACTTGACATCCATCCGGTATACTTGCCATTTGTGTTGGGATGCTATGCCCAAGAGAGTCCTTATAGTTTCTAATCTTGCTACTGGAGAAAAAGTTTCACCATAATCAATACCAGGTTGTTGTGAGAATCCTTTGGCAACAAGTTTTGCCTTGTGTTTTTCAATTTGTCCCTTTTCATTGAGTTTAGTTTTGTAAACCCACTTGACACCAATACTCTTCTTGTGTCCGGGAAGATCAACAAGATCCCATGTCTTGTTCTTCTCAATGGAGTCAATCTCTTGGTTCATGGCTTGAACCCAATGTGGCTCCTTAGCTACTTCTTTAAAAGATGTAGGTTGACATGACATTAATGTAAAAAGATTGTGTTGTTCAATGTCATCTAACTGCTGATGGATTTCTCTCAAACTTCAAGTTCTCCAATTTGGAAGTTCAGAGGATGAGTCTCTACTGGAAGTTGAGTTATACTAAGAATTTTCAGAATGTCCTTGTACTTACAGTCTTGGAAGAGCAGGCTGATGTGTTTGTTGTCCTGAATTCTTTGTGTCTTCAGGAAGTGACATAACTAGATCATGATTATCCATTTGTTGATTTTCAAACTCGTTTCAAAGTTGATTTTCCAGAAAATTTACATATCTGCTGAGAATTAGTTTCTTTGATATTGGATTGTAAAGCCTGTAAGATTTTGTTGTTTCATTGTAGCCAATAAAGATGCATTTCTCACTTCTATCACCCAGTTTCTTCCTTAATTCGGAAGGTATGTAAGTGTATGGTATGCATCCAAATGTCCTTAGATGAGAAACATTTAGCTTTCTCCCACTCCATGCTTTTTGAGGGACCTTCATCTTGAGACTGGGGGTTGGAGATCTATTCAAGAGATAAACTGAGCGTGCTATTGATTCATCCCAAAATGTATATGACAAACATTTCTCTTTGAGTAGGCTTCTTGTCATGTTCATTATTGTCTGATTGTTCCTTTCAACCACTCCATTTTGTTGTGGAGTATACCTAGATGTAGTTTTCATGATGATACCTTGTGATTTGAATAAATTTACAAATTCTTTGGAGATGTATTCTCCTCCTCCATCTGAACTGATTTTTTTTACATATTTGCCACTCTGTTTTTCAGCTTCAGCTTTGAATTCTTTGAACTTTGCAAAAGTTCCAGACTTATGTCTCAGAAAGTAGATCCAAGTTTTCCTGCTAAAGTCATCAATAAATGTTAGAAAATAAAATCTACCACCTATTGACTTTGTTTTCATTGGTCTACATAGGTCAGTGTGAACAAGTTCGAGATGTTGTTTGGCTTGAGTGGAGTGCTATGGAAAACTAGTTCTCTTATGTTTTCCTAGAATGCATGATTCACATGGGGGATTTTTCTCTTTGAAGACAGGGAGACCTTTGACCATGGAGTGCTTATGTAGAAGACTTAGACTCTAAAAGGGTAGATGTCCAAATATTGTATGCCAAACCATAGTTTCATTGAGGGTGGATGCACTTTGTGCATATGATTGGATCAGATTTGTAGTTCTGAGGGTCAGGGGAGGCATCCTATTCTGAGTCATGTGGATTTCCGAAATCAATTTTCTGTTGGGGGTTTTATCATAAATCCTGCATGATGCTCCCTCAAAAATTATCTTATAGTCATGTTCAATGAGTTGTCCTACACTTAACAAATTATGTTTCAAATCTAGAACATGATAGGCATTGTTTATGTTTGTCTTTGCATTTTGTTTAGTAAGAATAGGTACAGTTCCTTTTCCTTGAAATTTGACTAAAGAATCATTTCCAAGTGTAATATCAGAGGAAATTGAAGAATCAATGCATGAAAGTAAATCTTTGTTACCTGTCATGTGATTGCTGCAACCACTATCCAACAACCAAATATCATTATGTTGTTCTTCAGTCTTGTGACATGAGATAAACATACGTTCTGAGGTTTCTCCTCTATGATTTGAGACATGTGCTCTGCTTGAGAGTTTATCTGCTTTCTTCTTCCATCATTTAGATTCATAGTGTCCAACATTTTTGCAGTAATAGCATTGTATGCTAGATTTGTCATATGATCTTCTCCCTCTGCCTCTTTGAGGTTGGAAATTTTAATTATGGTTTTGTTGTCAGTGACCTCCACTTGAGTGATGGTTACTTGTAATGCTCCCCCTTCCTTGGTTACCTCTGCTTCTCCCTCTGTTGATGGAGAATTGATTTTTGAAGGCATTGGCGATTAACTCATCTGTGAGATGCAGTCTTGTTGTGTGTCAACAGGGAACCCATCAGTTCATCTGTTGAAATATTTGACATATCATTGGATTCAAGGATTGTTTTAACGACCATTTCGAATTGCTTTGGTAAACTTCTGAGGACTTTCTCAACAATGTGTTGATCAGGGATGGTTTCACCAGTCAATCTGATCTGGTTTATGATTTCCATGACTATGTTCATAAACTGATCAACATTTTCAGACTCTGTCATTTTTAAAGTCTCGAAATGCATCCTCAAGGTCTGCAGTTTGACTGTTTTGACCCTGTCATTTTCTTGGTAGGCTAATTTAAGGATGTCCTAGGCCTGTTTTGAAGTAACCTCAACATTCTGACTGTACACTCCCAGCTATCCTGGACAGTTGTACACTCGGTTCTTTATGTTCTTGATTTGCTTGAGCCTATTTAACTCAACTCTTTTCCCTTTTCTTATGTATTCTTTTTCTCATATACTCAATATACCGAATACTATTTCTTCTCGGCTCTTTCTCTGTATTCTCTGCTTCTCATTTTATCATGGTATCAAAGATTCAAACGTAAGCCTCTTCACATAGTCTAGAGAGTACCCCGATCCTAAGAAGTGCAGAGCTTTAAACTGTCAACGAGAGCATGGGACATAGATTCTTCACAAATCTTGGAGAGCAGTCCGATTGTACGCTCAAAAGATCACTGCAAAAAGAAAACGCGAGGAACCAGAGTGCAATACACTCGAAAGAATCATGAGAATTTAAATATTCATGAAAGATTCACAAAGCAGAGTTGCAGAGGGAAAAAACAATTAAAGATATGTGAGTTCTTTACAGAATTCGTGAAAGATTCGTGAATTTCCTTATTCAAGAGAAAATCTTTGCAGAAGCAGTAAAGGACACACTAAAGTAGAAAAGGAAAAGCAGACACAGCCATAAGATCGGTTTTGCGAACAGATTTGAGCCATCGATCGAGTTCAGAAAGGAAGAGGAATGTACAGAAAAGGTGAAAGAGTTTCAACCATCAGATCAAGACGAGAGTTTCATCTGTCAGATCAAGAAAAGGTGCGCATGTTTTAACCGCCAAAGGTTTTCAAATTTCACAAATTCAGTGATCTTCGTGCAAAGGTTGCAAAGCAACAGAACTCTTGAAACTTGGGATTCCAAAGTTAATATCTTGGTCGTTCATTGGCTAAGACTTAAGGACCATTGGATGCTTCGAAAATTTGCAATTCGACACTTCATGAGTTTTGACACTACGAGCGGTAAAAGGACCCCAAGCCTGAATACGCAAAATTGATCACAATCGTCCATCAACCAAGGACACATGGCAGAGATCCACATACGCCGACTGTTTCGCCTTTTATATTTTTATTTCGTCATTTCGTGTATCGGGAGAATGGAGGAAAAATCGTTCGACTTCGCGATACGCGAAATCCTTATACATGAAATACCGCCAAGATCTGGACCGTTAGATCCAAAGGAGCGTCAACCGTCAGATTTGGGGTGCTCCAAAATGTCGACACTTCGGGAGTCGAAAATGTGAAGGAGGTTGTGACTTGGAGTTTGCAAGTCATAAAATCCCAACATCCTCTAAACCATCCATTAGAAGGGATGCATGGCGAGCATTCATCATTTCGCTGACTCACAACTCGAAGGAGTCAACGAGAAGATTTTCGAGAACCTGCGATATGTGAAATCGTGAAATAATCTCAGCCATTGATCGAGCAAAGATATGGACCGTTGATCCAGTGCTATCGTGATTTCGGCTACCAGGAAATCATAGGTGAGAGTTCAGTGAACTCATGATACATGAAACTCCAACATGACCTAAGCAGTCAGATTGTAGATCTCCACAGGAAATTGAGACCATCGATCTCTTCCCACTGTTTGGAGGTTCGCAAGTTAGGAGGTTTGTAAGGTAAGGAAGAATTTGTGGTCGTTGATCCTTGAAGAAATTTCGCAATTTTGTTAGTCAAAGGAACTGCTACCTTCAGCGTCAAAACGCGAAGTCCTGAAACGCGAAAACTTGAAGCGCCTGGTCTTCAGCCCATGGTCACATGAGAATCTAAACGTCGTTTTTTTTTTGTCTCTCGAGTAAAAACTTAGAAAGCCTGATTCTGCCATTAGAGGGGCTACAGTTGCAAAAGAACAGAGCTCAGATCTCTAAATCAACAGATCTTTCACTTGGATAGTAAGATCTAGCTAGATCAAAGCTAAAGAAGTGGTCTACCCCGCATTTTTCGATCCAAAGTCATTGAGAAAACTTCGTAGACATGGTTTTACGCACAGGAAACAAGTAAGCACACAAATCTTTAAACAATTTTTTGTTGTCTAATTTTTTTTTCTTCAAAGATGGCCACCTCGAGCAATTTAGGACCAACTCAAGGACCGATTCTTCTTGGAAAGAATTATTTGTTTTAGTCTCTTCGAATGAGATCCTTCTTGCAAGAAAAAGAGTGTTGGGATCCAATGGATCTTAGATATGTGGAACCAGATCCAACAGACCTTCCTTCCATGACCAACCAACAGAGAACCGCTCAAGCAACACAGAGGAACAGAGAGAACAAAACAAAATTCTGGATTCAAAATTGAGTGGATGACTCAATTTTCTCAAAAATCATAGGCGTTTTTACTTCAAAATAGGCTTGGGACATCCTTAAATTAGCCTACCAAGGAAATGACAGGGTCAAAACAGTCAAACTGCAGACCTTGAGGACGCATTTCAAGAATTTAAAAATGTCAGAGTCTGGAAATGTTGACCAGAGTCATGGGAATCGTAAACCAGATCAGATTGACTGGTGAAGCTATCCCTGATCAACGCATTGTTGAGAAAGTCCTCGGAAGTTTACAAAAGAAATTTGAAATGGTCGTTACAACAATCCTTGAATCCAAGGATTTGTCAAATTTTTCAACAGATGAACTGATGGGTTCCCTATTGACGCACGAGACCAAACTACATCTCACAGATGAGTCAATCGTCAGTTCCTTCAAAACTCAATTCTCCTTCAACAGAGGGAGAGGTAGAGGAAGAAGCATAGCTCATCAAGGAAGAGGGAGAAGTCCAAGTAACTTTCACTCAAATGAATTTCACAGACAACAGAACCAGAATCATAATTTCCAAGGTTACAAACAACACAACCAGCATCAGAATTTCCAGCCTCAAAGGGGGAGAGGGAGAAGATCAAATGACAATAAAAACATATAATGCTATTACTGCAAAAAGTTTGGGCACTATGAATTTGAATGCCGGAATAAGCAAGTAGATCATCTATCAGGCAGAGTACATGTCACAAATCATGAAGGAGAAACCTCAGATGGTATGTTTTTCTCATGCCACAAGAATGAAGAACAACACAAAGATCTCTGGTTGCTGAACAGTGGTTGCAACAATCACATGACAGGTAACAAAGATTTACTTTCATGCATTGATTCTTCAATTTCCTCTGATATTACACTTGGAAATGATTCCTTAGTCAAAGTTCAAGGAAAAGGAAATGTACCTATTCTTACTAAACAAAATGTAAAGAAGGACATAAACAATGTCTATCATGTCCTAGATCTGAAACATAATCTATTAAGTCTAGGACAACTCATTGAACATGGCTATAAGGTACTTTTTGAGGGAGCATCATGTAGGATATATGATAAAACCCCCAGCAGAAACTTAATTTTTGAAATCCACATGACCAAGAATAGAATGTTTCCCCTGACCCTCAAAACTGCAAATCTGATCCAATCATATGCACAAAGTGCATCCACCCTCAATGAAACTATGGTTTGGCATACAAGATTTGGACATCTACTCTTTCAGAATCTAAGTCTTCTACAGAAGCACTCCATGGTCAAAGGTCTCCCTTTTTTCAAAGAGCATAATCCCCCATGTGAGTCTTGCATTCTTGGAAAACATAAGAGAACTAGTTTTCCACAGTCCTCCACTCAAGCCAAATAACAACCTAAAATTGGTTCACACTAACCTATGTGGACCAATGCAAACAGAGTCAATAGGTGGTAGATTTTATTTTCTAACGTTTATTGATGACTTTAGCAAGAAAATTTGGATCTACTTTCTCATACATAAGTCTGAAACTTTTGCAAAGTTCAAAGGATTCAAAGCTTTGGTTGAAAAACAGAGTGGAAAATATGTAAAAGCAATCAGGTCAGATGGAGGAGGAGAATACAGCTCCAAAGAATTTGCAAATTTCTGCAAATCACAAGGCATCATCATGCAAACTACAACCAGGTATACTCCCCAACAAAATGGAGTGGCTGAAAGGAAAAATAAGACAATAATGAACATGACAAGAAGCCTACTCAAAGAGAAATGTCTATCAAATACATTTTGGGCTGAAGCAGTAGCATGCTCAGTTTATCTCCTGAATAGATCTCCAACCACCAGTCTCAAGATGAAGGTCCCTCAAGAAGTATGGAGTGGGACAAAGCTAAATGTTGCTCATCTAAGGACATTTGGATGCATAGCATACACTCACATACCTTCTGAATTAAGGAAGAAACTGGATTATAGAAGTGACAAATGCATCTTTACTCGCTACAACGAAACATCAAAAGCTTACAGGCTTTACAATCCAATCTCAAAGAGATGCAAAATTTCTGGAAAATCAACTCTGGAACAAATCTGAAAATCAACAAATGGATAGTCAAAATCCATTGTTGCCCAGTCCTAAAAATGCAGAAAATTTAGGACAACCAATACCTCAACCTGCTCTTCTAAGACTGCAGGTACAAGGACAATCTGAAAACTCTCGAAATAGCTCAACTTCTAGCAGAGATTCATCCTCTGAACTCCCAAATCAGAGAACTCGGAGTTTGAGAGAAATCCATCAACAGTTGGATGACATTGAACAACACAATCTTTTTGCATTAATGTCATATCAACCTACATCTCTTAAAGAAGCAGCTAAGGAGCCACATTGGGTTCAAGCCATGAACCAAGAGATTGAATCCATTGAAAATAAAAAGACATGGGATCTTGTTGTTCTGCCTGGACACAAGAAGAGTATTGGTGTCAAGTGGGTTTACAAAACTAAACTCAATGAAAAGAGATAGATTGAAAAACACAAGGAAAGATTTGTTGCCAAAGGATTCGCACAGCAACATGGTATCGATTATGGTGAAAATTTTGCTCCAGTGGCAAGATTAGAGACTGTAAGGACTCTCTTGGCCATAGCAGCCCAACACAAATGGCAAGTATACCAGATAGATGTCAAGTCAGCTTTCTTCAATGGGTTCCTAGAAGAATAGGTCTACGTGGATCAACCACCTAGATTTGAAGTCAAAGAGCAGCTAGCCAAAGTGTATTGGTTGAAGAAAGCCCTGTATGGGTTAAAGAAAGCTCCAAGAGCTTGGTACAGTAGAATTGACACTTATTTGATCAAAAGTGGTTTCAGCAGAAGCCAAAATGAGCCAACTTTATACACCAAAAAAAATCAGCATGGTAAAATTTTGCTTGTATGTTTATATGTTGATGACATGATATTTACTGGAAGTCTTGAGTTAACTAGTTTTAAACATGCCATACAATCTGAGTTTGAGATGACAGATCTTGGCATAATGAAATATTTTTTGGGAATTGAGGTTGATCACTCAACCAAAGCCATTTTTGTCTGTGCATGGAAGACTGCAATCCAGTAGAAACCCCTATACCCCTTGGCACAAAATTGAGCAAGGAAGATGAAGGACCTACAGTGGATTCTACCCTATACAAAAGTTTAGTAGGTAGTTTGTTGTATCTTATAACAACTAGGCTTGATATTATGTATGCAACCAGTCTTGTTTCTAGGTTCATGGAATCCCCCAAAGATTCTCATTGGAATATGGCGAAACAGATTCTGAGATATGTTGCAGGCACTCTCAATTTTGTCTTATGGTACACTTAGTCTGATGATAATCATCTCTCTGGTTACACAGACAGTGATTTTGCAAGCAACCTAGATGACAGGAAAAGCACCTCTGGACATGGTTTTCACCTGGGTATGACCCTGATTTCATGGGCATCAAAGAAGCAACCAATTGTATCCATATCTTCTGCAGAGGCAGAGCATGTTGTTGCTACCTCAGCCTCCTGTCAAGCTGTGTGGCTGAGAAGAATATTGAAAGATATGTCACATACAAAAAAGGAGCCAACTCCTATCTTCTGTGACAACACCTCAGCAATTTCTCTATCCAAAAACCATGTGTTTCACAAGAAAAGTAAACACATTGACAGTCGCTTTCACTTCATCCGCGAGCTTCTCAATAACGGTGACATTGCACTTCAATTCTGTGGCTCACTAGATCAACTCGCAGATATTTTTACAAAGCCACTAGGAAAATCCGTTTTTGATTTTCAGAGACAACACTTGGGCTGATGTTTGTAACTGTTGAGTTTAAAAGGGAGTGTTAAATATAATGTAACCTCTGACTGTATGGACAGTTGTACACTAGGTTTTTTATGTTCTTGATTGGTTTGAGTCTATTTAGCTCAGTTCTTTTCCCTTTTCTTATGTACTCTTTTTCTCATATACTCAATATACTAAATACTATTTCTGCTCTGCTCTTTCTCTGTATTATCTGCTTCTCATTTTATCAAGATGGAAACCTTGTGGTTGATTTCTTAGCTCAAGCTTTTGGCTTGCCATTTCTCAGTCCATATCTGCAGTCGTTAGGCTCTGATTTTCGTCATGGGGCCAACTATGCCTCGGATGCCAGTACTGTTCTTCAACCAAACACTTCAACTCAGTGCACCAAACTGATAAGCAGCGCACCAGACATATGCTAATGCGCCGGTTTCACCAACAACATTCAACGCGCCCAAAGACCAAGCACCAGGCGCGAAGGAGGAAGCCCACGAGGGAGCAGGTGGTCGATACGATCTGACTACTAGCTTCGCTCTGCAACAACCGAGACGAGAAGAGATGACCAGAAGCGAACCCTTGGACAGACTCACGCACAATGTCTAACCCAGGGTTAATTTTACTGGCCTGGAATTAACGCGATCAGGGATTAACCCTTCTCTCCCAGTGGCTCTCACAATAGGCACTAAGATCGGAAATGTGCTCTAATACCAACTTGAAATTAGAAGGAGAGAAAGAAACTGGCTTCTGTCAAGCGAGGCAATATTTAGAGGACGTCAAAGCAAAGCTACGCACTGGAGATGTTATTAAATCAATGAAAAATACAATATATAGGATGATATTCAGTTAAGAGTGGAGTATGGAATGTTGATTTCAAATAGGAAGCTTTAGTTTCATGCATATGAACGCTGAGAATCATCCAGTGTATTGTGTGCAACCCCGTTGAGTAAAAGCATTACTTGTATATGACGTTCTTTGATGGTTAAGTTAGCTTGAGTTATTGAAATGTTTTTACTGTGTTTCTCTTACAGTTAGCTTGATCTATGTTAAGGTTGTCGAATGGGAAATAATGTTGAGAGAGATAATTTAAGACGGTGTTTTCAAATTTAATTGAATGTTGTTAATTTTTAAGGGAACATCATGTGGACTGAGGGAATTTATCGATTGTTGAATTTTTGTTGATAATGGAAAAAAATAAAAATATTAGGAATACAATCAGAGTTTATCTCGAATTTTGTTTATAATGGAAAAAATGATAATATAAAAATTACAATTAGAGTTTATTGCTTATTGAATTTTGTTAATAATGAAAAAATGATAATATAAGAAATACAATCAGAGTTTCAATTAGCCGTCATAATATGTCGACCAGCGCTTCCATCCCAATCAGATCTTTTCACAGACATTCCAGAGTAACCAGAAAACATTTTACACATACCATTTCTGAAAACCGATAGGAGAACAATACATATTATCAGAGAAAACAATAGATATCACATTGATAGTGTCAACGAACAGTGGAACACTTCACTTTGTAGATGGACATTTACTGGACGATCTTCAATGGTCTAAATAATGAAAGAAACTATTCTATTTAAATCCCATGAAGCAACGTAGCCTGGGGCATAGACTGAAACTATAGAGAGAAAATAGAAACTGAGGTGGAAAAGAAAGGGTCCGAGCAAAAGAGATAACAAGAGAACGACACAATGCATGGGGAATGAAGGAGCGGCGGCGCTTGTTTTTGTTCCATTCCCATTCGGAATCTGGCGCTGCCTGGTGAAGAACCCATCGGGGAACAGAGGGTGGAGAATCTGGCGCTTCCTGGTGGAGAACCGCTTGGGGAACAGAGGGTGGGGAATCTGGCACTGCCTGGTGAAGAACCGACGGGGGAAACCGAGGGTGGAGTCCGAGTAGGTATGGAAAAAAAGCAAGCGCAGCCGCCCCTTCATTCCACATGGATGGTGTCGTACTCTTTGTGCTATCTCTTTTGCTGGGACCCTTCTTTTCCACCACGCTGCCCTCAATAATGCTGTTGCCTGGACTGGGCTAGCAGCAACCGCTTTCTTTCTCG